>OX463849.1:36010836-36470836 GCA_949825065.1 Odontocerum albicorne
GAAACATGTTTTCGACAGATGGTGAGATAAATATATTAAAAGGCGTGTTGCTGAATTGCTTTGACTTGACCACACGATGGGCGTGGTACGTAATAACATACGCTCTAACTTCTTCGGGCTGAAATCTATTATATCTTAGTGGTATGGGGAAGAGGTTGACCCAGGGAAGAATGGAAAGAAATAGTTGTATAAATTTTACCTGAGAGAAATGTTAGAAGCATAACACACAAAAAAATATGTGGTTGAGGATGTACAGATGTGGACGAGGCAAAGGCTTTGTGTGTGGAAAAAATGGTGTTGCGATCTTTCTTCTATGCTTACTTCACAGAATCATGCTGTAATGGTATGTATGCATGTAAAAAATAAATGATATAGTTTAAGTATTAGAAGGTTCGTGGCTTCGGTCATTACATTCGGTACTTCCCCGCATTCTTGTAATTAAGATTACAGTATCAATAAAAATGTGGGTGGTATTTCCTGTCCAGTATACTCGTACCAATATTGCCGAAGCAATGTCCATGCCGCATGCCGAACGCAATGAGGATTGCCACATCCAAGAGTTCCGTAACGATGCACCTGTGCGGTTCTCTCAACCAGTCGTAACACACGTCCGTCTCACGGTATCGACCGTTCGTTGCATTTAACTGCAATGAACGGTCATTGTTCCGAAGGCAGTTATTCCCAAACATTGATAAATACAACACTTTAATAGTGCTATTGCATAACAAAATATATTATTTTGTTTTTAAATCTAGATTGCCACATGCCAATAAACCGCCAGGCTGTACTCAATACAATGAAAGTGTAATACAAAACTAAGCTTCCGGTCCAATGATACGAAAAAAAATATAGAATGAAATAAAAAAAAAATATAGCCACCTTTTGGTACAATGTTTTTTTTTTAAACACGAGTATTTTTTTCTGAATAAACTGAATAAATATTCTGATGATGTGTTGTTTTCAATACAGTGTACTCGTAACACTGCTGAAATTATTTCTTCGTCACTTTTATTTTTTTCCCCGCAAATCGGATTTCGGTTTTGAAAAAAAAATAATCCCTAGGGGCAAGTTGGGACTATAGAGTGGGTAATTAAATTTTTGGAAACCACAGTGTTGAATTTTTACAGCAGCTTTTGCAGCAACAGAAATGTGCACTGGCGCATTGTCGTGCAATAATCTCACACCTCGAGAAAGCTTTCCTTGGCGTTTGCACCCTTTAATTTGTATATTATGGTAGAAAGTTAGAATTTGTATTTCGATGCCTTCCAACAAGCGAAATACAAACTCTTATTAATTAATTTGTCGTGTCGCGTCTGGATTATAAAATAACTATGTATTATAGTTTGCCTGATTCACAAATATTTAGACTCCAGTCTATTTTCAATCCAGCTGCTGGGTTGATATACATATATGGTATACTTGAGAAAATGTAGGATGGTCGCTGTGACATTTGAAATGTCATGTCTCAAAGGGATGGGGTAAAATCGTTTTTTTTTACAAATCGAATCGTTTTTTATAAATCGAAAAATTGTTTTTCTCTAAACTGACGTTTTAATTCCTAATTTCATTATACTAACTTTCTAATGCATTGTATGATTTGTATATATCTTTAAATAGGCTAAGATCCACTATGAATTAATACTAATTAAAAACATTTAATTTTAGGCATAAAAAATCGAAAAAACAATTATCGTATACCCCATCCCTAGCCAATACAGACTAACGTAGTGACTTTTGACAAACGTCACCAAATATTATTTGATTTTAACAAACTGCCACATTTTTGCTAATTTGTAACAAGATGTATTAATTTGTCATTATTGTTAGTTTTATGTAACCTAAATAACTTGCTATTTATTAGAATCAAGGCTTATATTAAAGTTGATAAAATAATTAAAATTATTGAACATCGTTACAAGGTTGTATTGGGGCAAATTTGTGAACTGTCACAGGAACCATGCTACATTTTCTCTAGTATAGTCATAAATATTGCTATATTGGTCCGCATCTAAAAAGTCTGGATTATGTGTCGGGAATGGATTGATTTCAAACTTTATCTCTTTATATTCAAGTCCCTTAATGGGATATCTCCATTAGATCTTTCGAATCCTTTTTATTTTTTTTTCGAAAAACAAGTTTTAGTCAATTTGTGCAATATGATTATTATTTTACCACAATTCCATTTTCGTTAAAAAAAAGCGTATGCTCATAAAGTTACGGTAACAATTATCTCAAGTCGTGATTAGGTCACGATTATGTAGAATAATTATTGCGGTAAGGAAATTATGACGCTGTAAATCCAATTTGTAAATTATGTTGGAATTTTTCCACTTTTTGTTGTTGTTGTGAGTTTGGTAATCAACTGATGCTTTACACTAAAATACAAACCATCACGCCGTGTCTTTTGGGGTAATCAGAGAGGACATATCTCCGTGCCTTTCTATCCACGAGTACAGCATCTTACCTCTTCTAACACACGTACATCTCGTCATATATGAATTTCACTCATCACTCTTTCCCACAAATGTTAATGGATATGCTTTGTTACTATCCCTTAAGCGTTAGAAGAGATATATGCTCCTGTTTGTACAAATACAAATTACGAACAGAAAAAAATAGCGATCCCTTGTTGATTGACAAACTTGATAGGCTGTTTGAACTCCGGGCCTTAAGTCGTTTTATAAGCCTATTTACTACTCTGCGTATCATTTTCCTTCCCCCGTGACATGTTTCCTTACCCCGTGATATGTTTCGTTTTCTCGTGAAGTCCGTTATCACTACTATTATTTTTACACTCAGATGTGTCACCATCGGAGGAGGGGTCCCTTTGAGCAGTTATTTCTTCGTTGTGGACTATCATCTTAGCAGATTTCTATGTCTGGTTCAAGTATACATGTTTAGTGCCCTATTTACTTTATTTCCCATCACTACACGGCGTTTGATATTTCTCGTAACACTTCCATCATCTGACAATATATGACCTATGTATCGGAGCAAATATATTCTCGCCTGACATGTCATACAGTGTTTTTATTTCTACAAAGTTCTATCGATCAACAAGGAATCTCTTCTCTTCGCCCAGCTCTTCACTGAGACTCATTGAAGTCACGTCGAAATCTCCGAGGATTGAGTGGCAACCATCCACCTAGTCTACAGTCTTTGTACCGGTGCTGTTCAACCTAAAAGCAGAATTTCTCAACTTACTCTAATTTTTCGTTGTTCACCCATATATTTCATTTACTTTTATTTTCACACGTTTCTGTGTCATTCTATAACCATGACTTTTTATTTCGCTAGATTCATTTTAAGATCTTTCTTTTAGCATATCTCATGCTATTAACTTATCAAACTATGCAATTCATTCTCATTATCCTCTGACACTACCATGTCATCAGCATACAGAAACCCGTACATATTATCATTTGACATTTGTATACCCTCTGTAGTTCCTTCACACATGAATCTAAGAAAATATTAAATAACTAAGTTAATGAAATTTTGAAAGAAGAAATAGCAAGTAGTAAAAGACACATGAGAAGATGAATGGATGTGGAAGAGGCGAAGGAAGTATATAAATAAATAAATACAGGTTTATTCATAGCAACAAAGTATGTACATAATACATTTAGACACATTTCAAGAACACATTAAAAAGATACCATTAAAAAACAGAAGCTCATCTAATAACATCTCCCCGGCCAAGATACACCCCACCAATATAGGGCGAGCCCAACCACGGGGACACCAGATATTTTTCAGCCCACACCCTTGAACACGTAGAACAAGAAGATAAAAAATCACAGAAAATAAATAGATGACAAAAAAAATATATTCAAGAGAGAATTATCTTGATAGGAAACTCTGTCCTCTTTGCCTACCCCAGCAGTGAAATGGCGCGATGATATTTATGTATGTGTAAAATTTTTATTGCTTATATCTGTGTATACAATTTTTCTCTTAACAATTAAAAGTTATTTTTTCAGAGAAGCAAATGGGATTATTGGAAAATCTCTATTTTTCAAAGTTCTGTGCTTGTTTTCAAATGTGTGGTAAAAAATTTATTACTTAAAATAACTAGATATTAGATTGTATGTTGTGTATTGTTGCCCAATGTGTTTTAGTCATATAAATTATTTTCAATTGCCGTACTTGAAATTGAATTGGAAGTGCATTAATATGTATCTACTCCTGTACATATATAATATTATGGATTATGAAATATTTAACAAATTGCCTCATATGTGGTGGTAATGATTGGTTAATGTCAATTTAATAACAAAGTATTACAACATAAGTTAAAAGAATAACCTAATTGTTTCAGACAATGTCCGCTGCAGTAAGATGGTGCTTCATCGTAATAATTCTCACAGTCTTAGTCTCTGGTCAACAGCAGAAAAGAGCTATAAAATCGCATTCAAACAAAGTAAGTATATGTTACAGAGTTCAAATTTAACATTTTGAGTAGAACATAGGACTCGATCACTTTATTTAAAAAAGTCATTTATTTTTTCAATAAATAAAACTCAATTCACTTGATACTAGTCTGAATGAAGACACCATAGTCCATTTTTTGTCTTTTTAGCAACTTTAAACTTTTGGTAGACATAGTTTGAATGTTTGGTAGACTGAAGTTGAAGAGGTAATAATTTCAGCAAGTGTTAAGGTTGATGACCTTCTGTGGTCTCAACAGCTCTTCTGTGGTCTTAACTACTCTTATTAGTATTTTAATTTACAAAATGTTAACTTATACTTTTATATATTTTTTTTAGTTACAATTAGCAGATGATGCCATAGCAAAAGACAGACTTGCTAGACAATCCAGCAAGTCTACGACCACTCCGAGTCCATTAGGGTTCTTCGGAACTCTTAAACAGCTCTTCTTTGGAGTAAGTCTTTATAGTTCAAACTTATATATATATATATATATATATATATATATATATATATATATATATATATATATATATATATATATATATATATATATATATATATATATATATATATATATATATATATATATAAATATATATATATATATAATATATATATATATATATATATATATATATATATATATATATATATATATATATATATATATATATATATATATATATATATATATTATATTTTTCTAAATAATTGAAATAAAATTTTCTAAATAATTGAAAGAAAAAACAGCAGCAGCACCCCTGATTCTAGTCGGATTTTACTTTTAGACCGTTTTAAATCTGAATTTATGTTTTTTTGTAGCTTATATGCTGTGTACCATAAATTTTTATAAAGCTATTTAAAACAACACAAAAATAGGGCTATATAAAACTTGGCTTAGAAATTTAATCTCCTTGCCATTGGATCTTTGAGTTTGATATGTCAAGAATGTGTGCTTCCTAAAGTGAAATAGTTTGCATACAATAAATTAATATACGCACAAGCGTCTTCCATTCACAAGATGGCTGACAATCATACATGATTATGATACGAGGGATAGCCTGTAATATCAAATCAATTTGAGATGCACAAACGATTAAAATCCTGGACTTCTATGCAGATGACTGCTGGTTGAGATCTGCCTTATCTTAGTCTGCTAATTACCATGATCATTTTTCACATAATTTTCTTTATTTAAGGATACCTTAAACTTCTTATTTGTAATTATTTTAAAGAAAAAAATATTATCCTTTGAAAAACGTTTATCTTTTCCACTTATAGATCGATTGTTAAATATTTGAAGTTTAGACAGTTTTCAATTTTATTATATTGACTTATATAATTGCAGTGACTTTGATTTAGTGGCACAAATAATCCTAGTGAGGGTAGATTGCATATTAAAAAAAATAAAACCTTCATTATTTAACATCGATGTTTATGCTCATTATTATCCATTTTATGAAAACAGCAGACTTGACCAGTTGGTTTAGACTGGAAGTGTGGATGGCAGAAGGAGCAGAGGCATCCACCCTATGGAGTAATCGGGTGAAAAAAGCAGCAGAGTATTTCAAGAAGCTTTGTATAAAGCAAGATATCATTCCCGCTGAAGAAGGATAACAGAAAACCTTGCGGTTCACGTTCCTCAGGATTGAAGGAACGAAGAAGAATAAGAAACATATTAACATTAGAATAAATAAAATATTTCTGTTAATGATTATTTTTTCAGCAAATAAATGACACGAAAAGCGCCTATAACCAAGTTTCAGAGCTGTTAAATGGTCAGTTCTCCGATGGCCCGCAGGTCAGTGTTCATTTAATTTATTCTTAATAAAAAAAATTATTAATTCTCTCCAACTACAACTAGTTGCCTCCCTTTATGCTTCCTTGTAGAAAATATATCGGAATATCCTTTTATTGTTTGAATATCTTTCTTAAGATTTTCTTAACGAAATATATACACAAGGAAACCAAGTTAAGATGTTTACATCTATAGTTCGGAAATTCTAGGATGAGTCCTGTGACATCTCACAAATTTGCCCCAATACAACCTTATGTAATGTATTTACCTAAATAACTTGCTATTTATTAGAATTGAGGCTTACGAGTATATTAAAGTTGATAAAATAATTAAAATTACTGAACATCGTTACAAGGTTGTATTGGGGCAAATTTGTGAGCTGTCACAGGACTCATCCTAAAAGTTCCGAAGTATAAGATATTTTCTCTTAAAAAAGCAATTTTTTGTACACTTGAAAAACTCCATATGCCCGTGCCCTTATGCTCATTTATATGATGAGTTATTCAAGTTATTAGTTTTAGAAGATTAAATTTTATCACTATTTCATTTGATCATTATTCGTACTGCAAAATAAATAAATCCTCTAGTTTTAAGTTCTAAAAAGTAGCCACAACCCAATAATTGAGCCAGTTTTTAGTTTAGTTTAAATATGAATAAAACTTGAAATTGAAAATAAATATAAACCAAACTTCTATGGATGTAATGTTTTTTAATCATAAATCTACCACTAAGATTTCCGGCTTGAACAAGTTAGAGTGTTTATGAACAGATACAACACCCACCATATATGTGGTCAGGTGATGTTACAGTTAAAATTGAATACCTTTATCCTCAGTAGTGTCTCAACTAGACCCGATAGAAGACATATTGTTTCGTTATATTCTGAAATGTTAAAAATTGAATATCACACAGTTACCAAAAGGGAAATGCCCAGCAAAAATTAAACAACGGATATACTGTCTACAGAGAATCTTGTTTGTCATATTTCACACTGAAAGATTGGACTAAACAGTTCCACTTAGCCAGCAAATCGATTGAAGGTCACCCTCGTCAAGACAGACCTGCAAAAGCACTCATTTCAGAAATAGCTGCATTAGTGCAAAAGCAAGTGTTACAAGATAAAAGACTAAAATAAAAAGAATAGCAGCAAAGTGCGGGCTTTCCAAAACCACTGTGCTTCGAATTTTACATGATCATCTTGACATGATTAAGGTGAGCGCAAAATTGGTGCCAAAACTCTTCGTGCTGACCAAAGGGATGTGATTATTTTTATTTTCAAAACTGGAATCCGATTTGCATGGGAAAAAAATTAAATGACTTCCACTGTGTTACACTATTTAGAGAACAAAACTTCAATTAATTTAAAAAATCAATTAATTTAAAAAAATATATTGAAATTCATTGGGTATCTACATTGAAAACAAAAAAATTCATTCTATCACCATTTTTTATATCCGTGGGCAAGAAATTTTTGGATCTTAATACGTATATTTTTCCACTTAAAATTTAATTTGTTGGACCATTGAAAATCATCTTTAAGGGGTTGCGAAAAAAAAGCTGTTGCAAAAAATTTTTAAAGCAAAGAATAAAATTGCGAATACATAATTATAATTCTTTAAAATATATGCATATGAGATACTAATAGTCTAATTGTTAGTGTGGCTGCCAAGGAATCTGGCAGCTGGGCAGGATTCAATATTTTTATTTCAATTTAATTTGTATTTTTCTGTTGCTTTACATTAATTCGAAAAGTGCAATGAAGTAATAAATTATCACAGAAGTAAAAACCTATTATTATCAGTTGAACCTAATGATAATAATAAAAATATGGTTTATACAGCAGCATTTTAAGACTAAACTCTTAAAGGGAGGAGGGGGAAAAATTAAACAATATTTCGAGTTATGTATCTTTCTGTCTTCTAGCCCTAAGGTAGGGTTTGCAGGTTCTATTGCTGTTAGTTTCCTTTTTTTTAATGGATTCCAGTCTTTTTTTCCCTTGAGGTCTCTTCAACTTATTTCTGGTTTGTTGGATAAGATTGCCACACGGCAGTAAGGCCCCTTGGTTGTACTATATACAACCAAGGACATGGAAAAAGACTGCAAAGAGCTGAATAATGTTGAAGAAATGTGTGCACTTAAAATAATATATAGGGTGAAAATGTATGGCAGAATGCAGAATGAAATGATGGGAGATGAATGTGAATTTAAGGCTGTGTTGAGTAAGACAGAGAAGAGTATTCTGAGATGGTTTGGGCACGTGGAATGAATAAATGAATGAAGAAAGACTAACAAAACCGATATACATTACAAATGTGAGTGGAAGACTAAAAAAGTATGGTTGGATCAAGTTAATACTTTGAAAGAAGGAAATATAAAAAGTAAGAGAAATTGTATGAGAAGGTGTATGGATGCGGAAGAGGTGATATATATGTCGAGATAGAAAAACTTCCCTCAACAGGGAAATGGTATGTGCATATGTACAAGGGATCGTCTATTTATTTTACTTAATTATTTAAATTTTTGTTTCAGCCTTCGACTACAGAAGGGTCTGATACAGATGGCACTACAACTGAAGCCCCTCCCAGAATATCCAGAGCAGAATTCCTAAGAATTTTAGATAGGAATTTAAGAGGGCTGAGACGGCTTTACAATTTAGAAATGAGGGAGGCAATTAGTGTAATTGATTTATATAATAAAATAAGTTTCTTAAATTTTTAGCATCCAGTATTTCAAAAATGAAATGGTTTTCCGGAATAGGGTACAAAGTTACTTAAATGGAACTGTAAGGGCATGTAAATAATTGAAAATATTTTTATTTTATCTTAAGATACAGTTTTCATCTTTTTGATAAAATGATTGATGTAATGAACACCATGAAGAAGAGCTCTTTGACGCGGTTAGGGGTTGACAAAACAAATTTACATCGCAAACTTTTGCAAAAGACAAAGTCATGAAAAGTATGGATGAAAAAAAGTCAATGATATTCTTAAATAATTGTTAGGAGTCAGCAAAACTGAATTAGTTTTATGAGATGAATTAGTAAGGATGAAGAGGAGGCAAAAGATGTAATCGTAACGACAAAGAAAATATTTTAAATTTTTTGTAAACATTTTTTATTCTTCGCAGTGTTTCTTGAGATGATTCGCTCAAATAGGCTTCGAAAGAGTTTTTTTACCTTTAGATGACAAATTAGTTTTATTCGAACGATACATCTTTATTGTATCTGCTGCGTACAATTAAATTGAATCAATCACACTTCTAATTCAAGTAGTACTGCAAGAGCTGCACTGGAAAACATTTTACTCTCCTTTTATGTGGTAAAATATTGGTTTTCATCTATAGTTATATTGTTGATACTCGTTCATCAGCTCTCTAGCAAGTGCACCATATTCTGTGAGGTTGACTTTTGGGTAGTTGAGATATTTGTACAGTCCCTTGTACCTAAATATTGAAGATTCAATGGTATCATAGACTCAAAAGATTGAACAGAGTAAACTGCTGTAATATCAAGATTCTGTGAAAATTGGCTTGCATAGTTGTCTCCGGTGGCATCAACGACAACTACCCTAATCCCTTACTTTGTACTGTGTCTTCTATTGTATTATATTCATCATGTCAAGTAATGTGCATTCTCATTCATTCATCTACTATTATAGTGTGTGAATGATCGAACTAAGAATGTTTTTTCAGAGTAAGATGTTATAAGCAGAACAAAGAAAGCAATCTTTAGATGGTTTAAATATATCGAGGAAAAAATTGTAAGACACAAAACAAATTAATATATAAAAATAAAGGATGTATTGAAATTTTTACTGAAGGAAAGATGGGAAGTTTAAGAAACATGTAAAACTAAACTTGTCACGGTGTATAATTATAAAAGCCTCGAAACCGGAAGGCATCCATTGTGATATTCCTACTGGAGGTTAGTCAAGGTAGTTTTAACTCCCCGGCGATACTAAAAGTGCTACGTTCTAATATCCCAGAAAAATACAGCTGTGCAAGGAATGAACCTCTGTTCTACATACCAACTGACAGAATTAATATCATGGCTAAACACACACACACACACAGTATAGAGATATTGAACCAACTGAGTGACACTGTGGATAGTTCATAGTATCATCTAGTAGTATGAGAAGAACCTGGATGATAGTTTTCCTTATGAATAAACTCAATAGTATCAAACCCACTTTTTGTATCAGAAATCTGGGCAAAGTTGTCAATTAAAAAATGTATGATGATATGTATGAATATGGACAAGGGGAAAGCTGTGGATAGGAAGGTGTAAAGAAATGTCTTCTAGGCTTACCCCAAAAGAGACATGGTGTGATAGTATGTATTTTTATTAAGATTTTTCAAGTAATTTATCTACCATTTATTTATCTACCAACATGAATTTTGCACAAATAGCCTTTTGAGGTTTATACGTACCTCATTTTAAAATAGGAAAATAATTGAAAGATCAAATCAAATTATTTAAAAACTTTTTATTTATTTTGAAAACCAGATTTACCAAAAATATAGAAATCCTAATATTCCTGAAAAGTGGCAAAAATGTTTGTCTTATTCAAGTTCTATTGCAGTAAATTATCCAAGTTGAAAGTTGATTATCAAATACAGACCTAAAATACATACTCGCCATCAGATTGTTTCCTATAGCGTAGGCAGAGAAGACAAAGCACCAGACTTTTCTATCTCAACACACATATTTCACCTCTTCCACATCTATACAACTCCTATCATTTCTCTTCTTTAATTCAAAACATCATTGACTTGATCCAATCATACTATCCTTGGTTTTTCTCTACCACACCTTTTACTAACATTTGCATTGTGTATTTGTTTTGTAGTCTTTTATCATTCATTCGTTTCACATGCCAACACCACCTCAGAGTGCTCTTCTTCATCTTACTTAATGCACCAGCCTTAAGTTCACATTCACCCCTAATTACTTCATTCCATATTGGCACACATTGTCACCCCATGTATTCTTCTCTGTGACTGCATTTATTCTGCTCTTTTTAGTTTTTTTCCACATCCACATCCACAACTATTGTATAATGCTCAATTATATACAATAATTTAACATTTTTTAGTTTTTCACTACTGTAAATTGTTTAAAATTTTTTTTTTTGTCTGATGATTTTTCGAATTTAGATTACACTGTTTTGCCAAAAAGGGCTCACTATGCTTGTAAACATTTAAAAAAATATATAAAAACCGAATGAAATAACCTTTTTCTACTTTTATTACAGGATTCTGCCACGAATATTCAAGAATACAAACAGGAATTTCGAAGAAAATTATATGAACAATTCAAGGATTGAATTGATATTATAAAAAGGTGATGTGTAAAAATAAATAAAAAAACCAGGACTGGAAAAAACTAAAAGCATTTTATTTGAAATAAAAATGGCTACAATTAATCACATAAAATAATATTATTATTGCTGCTTTTTATATCAGTTCTGTGAAAACAAATTCACTTCTATTATATTAAGTAATTATAAAAATCCGAAAAGAATTTTTTTATGGTAATCTAAGATATGTGTTAAAGAAAAGTAATTTTCCATATTTATAAAACAAAGAAAATGAATTAAGAAAAAAGGGACATTTTCTATTGATTTTGTTAAGAAAAGAATCTATCACGATAGAGCAGGGTTGACAAACTTAAAGCTTTAAAAATTACTGAAACAAAATGACGTCTACATCAATTAAAATATTTTCTAAAAACAATGTAATGTTTACTTCACTCCAAAACACCTATTTTAGAATACAATGAACAATCTTTTACTAGGTTGGTGTATTTTAAAATTATAGTCAAATCACCCGCTTGGAATAAAACCGAATTATGTCCACCAGTTTTTTATTAAAGGTTTCGGCTTTAACTTCCACATGAAGAGAGCCTTGGGATATGAGGTAGAAACAGTGTAGTGGGGATTAATGTAATTAATGAAATAACAAAGTAATTTATCGTTAAATATGTCCACCTATTTTATTTAATTAAGTAGTTCTAAAAGGTTAGGTCAAAAGATTGAATCACCAAATCTTATTTTGGTTTCTTAAGAGACTTTCATACAAAATGTGTCATTACTGATTGTTTGCCAATCCTGATTAATTAAAAATAAAACATTTTGAAACAAGCCGCATTTTATGGTATATATTTTTAGGTGACAAGTGTTAATATTAGCTAAATTTGTGCCATTTCATAAGATTTTTTTGAATAATGAAAGCAAAATACAGTAAATGCTCTCTACGCTCATTCTATTTTATCGAAACTATATAAAAGAGAATTTTTTCTTAAAAAAATAACATCCATGTACATATTATTATATTTATTAGAGTGTAAAGGTATGAATGACATTTGTATTTATTTTTTAATAAAACTTTTAAATAATATACAAACCATATACATTTCACTTTTTAATAAACCTACCATTCACACGTTTAATTCAATATTGGTCGACGGTGTTTTTATTTTTAAATATGGGAACCCATTTTAATGCAAGTTTTTATTTTTAAATCAAAACAAATCTATAACTTAATATTTTACTATCAGCAACCTCCTCAGATTGAGCAACTTTTAACAAAAATAAGACAACAGAAACAAAACTATCTTGAAATCTTGCGAGTTTTATATTTTTCTAGTTATTTAATAAATACATATATAATAATAAAAAAAAACAAAATCCCCAATAATCCACAGGAGATACGCCCCAATACTCCCAGAGGACGCTTCAAATCATAGATATACATATTACAAAGTTTAATTTATAAACTAGGTAAAATAGGACCACTTAATGCCCTTGAATGAGACCCTCTCGCGCGCCAAATGCGTTCCAATTTCCGCTATCCCGAGTTACGCTCGCTTGTCTCGACTTGCAGTGTTCTAATTTTAGCTAACATGTGTAACGGTCACCAGTCGTTTGCGTTTTATTTATTCACTGTAAATTTATCGGCAGTTGTAAATGGTCGTGTTTTGTATTGCTTATTTCGTATTTACGATATTGTGTTGGTATTTACATAAGTCTATGTTTAACACAATCTTTCAAATCTACCATACCAAATAGAATTTTTAATTTTTCTCAATTTTTTTAAATTAAAATATGTTTAAATTGTTATGTTTCAATTGAAAAGTGTATAAATTTAAAATAAAACAAAAAAATATACTTGATGTTTTTTGAAACCCTCTTTGTAAAAAAACCCTAGCATTAAGTGGTTAACAACCATAACTAATAATAATATAAAACAATTACAATCGACTGTAATAAAAGTTATGTAAATGTGGTCTCTCTTTCTCTCGCACATATATTGTTGTACTGTCCACACCCTTCTTGTGATGATGATATTGATAATGTGATAGATAAAGTGAGGTGAATGATGTAAGTATTGTATTGCAGCATTAAGCTACTATTGACCTTCTGACAATACATTGGAATTTTTCATTTAAAGTTTTCAAATTGTGGGTAACTGAAACCGTGGATAAAGAAGAGCTATTGTATAAGGCTGTCAATAAAGCATTTTCATTTCTGCTAGTCATTATAATTTGAATTAATTGAAAAATAACCCTATTTAACTTTTATTCAAAAAATATATCATATATTTATGGTCATATTAAAGAATAAAATTATTATAATTATTAAGAATAAAACCTTACCACATTAAATTAGCATGAACGATTAATAAATTAGAACATGACAAATCAATGGATAATAAACGTATTCATCTTAATTATTCATTCTAATATGATAACCTTACAATCAATACTTATTTTGTAATTTATTTTTAACAAACACTGTTTATTCCACTTTTTTGTGACGGTATAACTCTACCGGTTTCAAGGCTTTCACCTCATCTTCAGGGGAGCGCAAACAAGTCTTGTTTGCGCTCCCCTGAAGATGAGGTGAAAGCCTTGAAACCGGTAGGGTTATACCGTCACAAAAAAGTGGAATAAACAGTGTTTGTTAAAAATAAATTACAATGTCTTTAAACCTCCACAACGTTAATGCCTTAACTATAAACAAAATACTTATATTTATAAAATTAATAGTTTTAAAAGAAATATATATTTATAGCATAGCTACAAAATTAATAACCGTACCTTGAAGTGTTCTACATAAATATAAGCCAATACAAATATTTTTGTGATGGTTTCAATTAGCTTTTGTCGGCACTGTGAGCCAGTGGTTAGCATGCTTGCTTAGTATCCAGACTGGTTTTACGCAGATATTTTCCATCTGAATTTAATATTGACCAGACACTTTGTAGTAGCTTACATAAATTATTGGATTCTCTTGGGATAAATATATTTATGAAATCATCATGATCCTATACGTTCCATTAGGAATACAGGGATGCCGCAAAACACCATCAACCAGGCATTCCATGGATTTTTTTATTAAGACTGCAAATCTTTCTACTGTAACATCAGTGTATAGTATACAGTGCATTCCATTTCCGGATCCCTTGTAGGCAATAAAACAGCGCAGTTCTTGTTCAGCTGGCAGTTCAGGTGGCATCCTTAATATGTGCCTCAATCCCCTCCATTCTTTTTGTGGTGGTTATATGCTGTTGCTGCTTTTGAAGATAAACTGTTGTACCACCCATCATTCATTCTCCTTAGGCATCTGTTCACAAAAGTGAGACATACTTTCTTTTGAGCCTTGGTAACATGCCAAGATTAATAACTGTATAGTAAAATTCATACAAAATGATGAGTCGCATATGATCCTCATATTGTTATAGGTAAAATTTTAGTAAATTGAAACATTGGCTACCAAAGGATCAAGAAAATCTAGCATCCAACATCTGATACATTGAAATAGCACTATGAGCCAAAAATCCGTTTACACCGGTTTATTTTTAAGTCTGTTGGTTTCCGCTACCCTGGGAGTCTCCTTATAACTGTATATTGACAGTGGCTGGGGAAGACAGCATAACTTGGTAGAATGAGATGATGGTGGCCTATCAGGTCAGGTAGAGATAATTTTTGGCTTCTGCATGCTCTATTATGCAAAGGGTAGTAAGGGCATAATATGTATAACCTTATTCACTACATTTATATTTTGTACACATTTAAAGAAACAAGTAGTCAAAAAAAACTTAAGGGCTACATTTATAAATCAATTGATAATAAAGCAATTTTTTTAAGGTTTGAAATTTTTCATAAAACAGGAACATTCAAATAATGTTCTCCATCATTCAAAAGTTACTTCATTTAAATTAATATGGTTTTGTATATGTTTCTTCAAAACAGTGCTAAATTTGGTGGCAAAATCACATAAATGACATTTAAAAGGTTTCTCAGGACTGTGAACTATTTGGTGACTCTTCAGCTGATTCATTCTCCGGCATGTGTAACTACACTCACTGCAAGATATCGGCTTTTCAGGCATATGAATATAACTATGCTGTCTTAGATCTGACGAGTGTTTACCAGCATAAGAGCACAGTGAACAAGCAAAACTCCTAACATCAGAATGAACCAATCTATGCTTTTTTAAATCACTAGACCGCTTACACACTTGAGGACATTGATCGCACGGATAGTTAGCTTCTTTTTTATGTGAGAATGAGTGAGCTCTTAGATCACTTTGCCTTTTACAAATATAGCTACACTGAGAACAAGAAAAAGGCATCTCTTCAGAATGGATGACCATGTGTTGTTTTAAGCTACTATTCGATCGACATGCGTAATCACATTGACTGCATGAAAATCGCATTTTACGTTCACTATGAACCCAGCTGTGTTGTTTTAAATCTGCTAGACGTTTCGATACATAACTGCACTTGCTGCATGCAAAAGGCATCTCATCGGAATGTGACAGTTTGTGTCGTCGCAAATCACATTTCCGTTTACCTTTAAATTCACAAACATCACACGAGTATGGTCTAATGTCCGAATGGACGACAATATGACTTCGAAAGTCACCGATCCTTTTACATGTATAATCGCATTTATCACAAAAAAACTCTTTTTCTAATTTAATCTTCTTTTTCTTCCTTTTCACTCTTGTTGATTTTCTTTTTATAGTGGTTTTTTTACTATTTTTTTTACTGTCAACATCTTCAGAATTATCGTACCCATCAGTTTTTTGATTCTCAATGAGGATTTCAGAAAAATCCTCCGAATAGTGGATCCCCTAAAAAAACAACATATCAAGAATTATATATATTTTTTTACTTAACACTTCATTGCAAAACAATCTGGTGGACTAATTGCCAGGTGGCTATCTCTTTCAGCCAACCAGATAAAAATAAATAAAAAAAGTTACATAGTCACAAAAAAATTATCAAATGACCTTTACAAAATTTATGAAAAATATATATATTTATATAGTAAAAATTAAAGTGAGATATCATCAATCAAAGGAAAATGAAGGGACGGCGGGGAGGAAACTACTGGATAAGAAAAAAGAGGATAAAATGGAACCATCAAGTACCAAAAAAAAGGCATGTCCTTTCAAAGTGAGTCTTGAATCATAGCATCACTATAAAAATATATCCCTCTTAACTATTCAATCATCTGAGAAAATACTACTCAAATAGCAGAATTCTTTGACTTGCTCCAATTTTTCATTAGCCCACATATCACATTTACCTTTCACACTTTTCTATCACCGTTACTTTAAATTTTGTAAAATGTAATAGACATACACATATATAAAAATAAATTTGAGATTCTTTGGGGAAACGCGAACAAAAAAGGTTAAATAACAATGAACTAGGTCATATAGACTAGATTGGCTGATAACAATCAAGTGACATACAACACAAATTAATTCAATAAACATAAACGCAAGATTTGGTCTACAATGTGAATACACAATCTCAAATTAGCATATTAAACATTGGTAATTTTTTTTCGGAGAATGAGGGCAGATATCTTAAATAAAAATATAGCTACACATAACTTGAAATGAGGACAAATTTTCAATACCTCTTCTATATTGTTGTCATATTGTTCTACGGTGAATTCTTCTTGTTCTTCCTTAATGGTTAAAGCATCAATATCTCCAGAACTGAAATGTGTTAAAAGAAAATATAATAAAAAGGCACATAAGTGTACATGACAAATTAAGTTATTGATAAGTTAAAATCAAGATTACTTTGATTGATGAATATTATCCATATTATTAAAAGTATGCCAAATGAAATATCTAATATATTAAATGAGGGCAATTGAAAAACTGCCGAAATACTATGTTTACATCCATTCGACACAACACTTTTGAAAAATTGTTGACGTTTCGATAGATTGTTATTTTTCTCTATGGTAAAAAGTATTCTCTCTCTCTCTCTCTCTTTGAATAATGGCCGTGAACTCCTATATATGAAGGAGTATACGCCAGTGTCCAGTGATGTCGGCTTCATAGTATCTAGGTAGTTCTATTCATATGGGCGACACGGCACATCAAGCAACTCGGCCCAGGACTATTGTTATCTAGTGAGATACTATGGAGTTAAACTATTTTACAACTAAACTACATAGTTTACAACTAAATGAATATTTACAGTAAGATGATAGTTAAATGTATGTGAGCGAGCGAATGATTTAAATTTAATTTACTATCGATATTTATCATATATATTATACATATATTTTATTACAGGTTAATTTTGTTTTTGTTAAAAAAATGAGTGATACTATTCAATATGGAAATTTTATTGAGGCTCAACAGGTGGGGAAGATTTGCGGGGAGTAATATTTTTGTTTGTTTTTTAAAGATCAAAGGGAAAGTATTCAGAGAACAGGAGAAGAAGATATGTTCAAGATCTCCCTCCTCCCGGCCACACTCACATAAAGAAGAGTTCCTTATATGTAATCTGGCCAGGTGGACAGGGGAACAGCAATGCCCAAAGCGTATTCGGCTTATAGTTGTCGCTTCTCTCCGAGTGCTTCTATAATTGGAAAACCAGGGTTTGATTGGAATGTAGGGTTGAATTGATGCATATCTTTTTCCCCTAGTGCGGTTCGAGGCATTCCAGTAATTTGTCCACTCCTCCATCATCGAAGAGCGCGCCAAAGGTAATAAGTCTTGTGCAGATGTGTAATTATATTTGTCTGTATTTCCTGTAGAGGTTGCCTCTTTAGCTAGAGTATCTGCTTCTTCGTTACCCGAAATGCCTCGATGACTAGGAACCCAAGCCAGGGCGACATCAAGGCCCGCCTCTTCAAGGTTGTATATAGTTTCCCTTATATTAAGTGTTATACTATTTGGGGATCGAAATGGGTTCTTTCCTATTGCTTGAAGGGAACTTAGACAATCTGATACAATTAAAGTGTTTGGGATACTTAATTCTAAAGATGTTTGTAATGCTTCCAAGATTGCCAATGTCTCACCAGTGAATGTAGTTGAAAATTTGGGTAGTTTAATTTTTTTCTTGATATTTAAGCTTTCGCAATATATTGCTATTCCTACATGTTCCTCATTAGCAATCTTGGATGCGTCTGTGTAGAAGACAGTCCAGTCACTCCAATGGGTGTTAATGTGGTTGATGAAATCATAATTGGCGTGATAATTCGACTTATCAATACCAAAAGATTCAACAATGCGTGGATTTATAATTAAAGCTTGAAACGGGGTGCAGTATAAAGGAGGAATAGGGGTTTTTTGGACTACCACATTCAACGATGAGAATTTACGATAACTTTGTATTAAAGGGGGGAGTGTTTTGTTTCTCCAAAATATGTTTGTGGGAATGAGATCTGAAAGTGATTTCAATTTACGCAGAAGGGGGTGGGATGTTGTTTTGTATATATTGAGGAAGTATCGGGTACCTAAGAACTGTCTTCGGAAGCAGAGCGGTGGGTCCACACATTCAACCTGTAGGGCATTTGTCGGCGTAGATTTCATAGCTCCAACTATAATTCGAAGGGCCTGAAATTGAATAAGGTCTAGTTTATGGAGGATATATTTGAAGGTAGGGTCCAATAAGAATGACCCATAATCAAGGTGGCTTCTGATGAGGGCGGTGTATAGAAGTCTCAAAGTGGTTGGGTGTGCCCCCCACCAGACTCCTGATACTGCGCGAAGAATATTTATGTTTTTTTGGCAGGTTGATGTTATGTTCTCAGCGTGATTTTTCCAAGATAACCTGGAGTCGAATGTCATTCCGAGGAATTTGTGTGAACTGTGGTTAAGAATAGGGGCATAGTCAATATAAATATTAGTGGTAGGCAGTTGTCTTTTCCGCGAGAACACGACAATAGAACTTTTGGAGGGGGAAATATCTAATCCATGGTTTTTGAGCCACTTGGAGAGAGAGTGGAGGGAATTGTTTAATATTTTTTCTGCTATTTTAAAGGATTCATTGGACGCGTAAACCACGATATCATCTGCATATTGTAATACGACGGTATTGAGGGGAACCAGGTGAGCAAGATCTGCCGTATAAATGTTATAAAGGAGGGGGCTAAGGACTGATCCTTGCGGGAGACCCCTCCAAACGGTTCTTGTGAAAGACACCTCCTCCACTGATAGAAAGATGGAGCGTTCTGATAAAAGGTTAAATATGAGGTGGGTGATTTTGTTGGGTATTTTTTTGTGTAACATCTTTTGTTTTAAAATATGTAAAATTACATTGTCATAAGCTGAGGTAATATCTAAGAAAGCGGCTATAAGTGGTTTTTGATAAGTAAATGCGGAATGAATATCAGTAGTGAGAAAAGCTAAATTATCCATAGCACTACGTGATTTACGGAAACCAAATTGATTAATATCCAGAATTTTATTGTGTTCTACAAACCATTCAAGGCGGTTTTTAATAAGATATTCTGTGATTTTTCCCAAAGTTGATGCAAGGGCTATTGGTCTATAGGAATTTCCATCTGAAAGATCTTTACCCATTTTAGGTATTGGGATAATTTTAAATATTTTCCAGGACTTGGGAACTTTTCCTGTATTAAAAATGCAATAGACCAGTGTTAGATAATATTTCCTGGTGTAGGGTAGGGTTTTCACTAAAAAGGAATATGGGATGTTATCCAGCCCTGGGGAGGAGTCCTTTAGGCTGGACAAAACCATGTTGAGTTCATTTTCTGTGAAGGGCGCATCTAGAGGATGATTATGAGAGGGGAGAAAGTATGTATATGGCACGTCATATTGGGTTGGCGATGAAGAAGGAGCAATTTTATTCAAAAAGGTGTGAACCCAACACTCTGTTGGTATTTTATGTAAGCGGGTTGAGTAGATGGACCTAAATTTCTTCATATTCTCCCACACTGTTGATATTGGAGTTTCTGGCGAAAGGGTGTGACTAAACCGTATCCATCCATCTTTCTTCTTCTTAGAAAGCAAGCGTTTTGTGACGGCTTGTACTTTACGAAAAAGGAGGAAGTTTGTCTCTGTCATGTTATTTTTATAGGATTGGTATACTTTTTTCCGGGATTTAACTGCATTTGAACACTCTTCATCCCACCATGGAGGGGGCTGTGGCTTAAAGATGTGAGGTTTTTTAAGGGGGATCGAGTAGTGAGCCGCCTGGATCATCAACTCCACGAATTTATCATACTGAGTATGAAAATTTTTATGTGTCGGCCATTCTAATTGTTGTATTGAGGCATCGAGGGAGTGGGAGAATTTGTTCCAATTGGCTTTACGGGTGTTAAATTTATAACAAGTGGGGTTAATGAATGGGGGATGAGGTGATGAAAATGTAATGATTATGGGGATGTGATCACTCCCGTGGGTATCAGGCACTACATTCCACGATAGCGTAGGGGCTAATGTAGCTGAACATATGGATAGATCTATTGCGCTTGAACTTTGATTCGGGAGTGTTAAGCGGGTGGGTGATCCATTATTCAGTACGCAAAGTTGAAAATCGTCCAGAATATTCATAATTTCAGCTCCAAATCTACATGCTCTAGGTGATCCCCATAGCGTGTGATGGGAGTTCATATCCCCAAGTAAGATGATGGGATGAGGTAGTATTGATATTATATTTCTAAGTTGTGAGATGATGATGGATGACGGGCGCGGGATATAAACTGATATATACGTAATATTCTGGACTCTCGCAGCGACTGCATTGAAGCTGGCGTCCCGAGAACCCAGAACCACTTGCGTATATGGAATGGATGATAAGATGAAAAGGGCTGCTCCACCCCTTCCATCCGCCCTATCGTCCCGTAGCCACGAGTACCCGGGAACATTAAATAATGCCCCCGGAGATAGCCATGTCTCCGAGACGGCGGCCAAAGATGGGCAGAACTCACCTAGCATCAAGAGAAATTCA
Organism: Odontocerum albicorne; assembly: GCA_949825065.1. NCBI lineage: Eukaryota > Metazoa > Arthropoda > Insecta > Trichoptera > Odontoceridae > Odontocerum > Odontocerum albicorne. Next base: position 36,032,309 of record OX463849.1, read on the forward strand.
GCCTTGTTGGAGGGGAGGCTACGACTATTCCATTGCAATATTCCTGATGATAGGTGAGATTTTCTTTCGGCCATTTTTAATATTTAATGAAGGGAGGTCGGTCCGGACCTTCCTTGTATTGCATCTGTTTCTTCAGATGTGTTAATTTGGTAAATTAAATGTTGTGTTTCGTTAAATATTTCTTTGGCAACGTTGGACGGTATATGGGGAGAATTGTATAAAAAACCAGAGATGAGTGATATGAGTTTATTTAATGTTGAAGAAATGTTTGTATCTAGTGATTGTGCAGTGATTGGAGTGTCTCGAGGGAGGCCACATCCATTAAGAAGATTTGTGTTTGGACGCCATAAGAGGCCCTCAATCTCTCTCTTCGTCGAAGGAGTGATATGAGGGCGAAAAGTGGGACCTGATGGTTTGGTGGCATTTAACATTTTTGGTTTCCACGTCTTATGGTGGTTAGTAGAGGGTGTGTTTTTGGAAAGTGGGTGCGAGATTTGTTCACCGTGTGCCGTAACTTCGGCGAAGGATTTCACAGAGGTTGGGGTGGATTTGGATGCTTCCTGGTAAGACATATTCTGGTCAGTCATAAGGCGTTTTATGTTTGTTTGTCTCGTGAATTCCGGGCAGGATCTATCCACTGCCGTATGACGCCCACCGCATGTAATACATGTTGGAGCCGTCACGGAGCAGGTTTCACCGAGGCGAGATTGCCCACATTTGGAGCAACGTGCAGATGATCTGCATTGTTGCTTCGTGTGTCACAAAACGGAGGCACTGGTAGCACTGTATGGTTAGGAAATAGTACTTTTCTACCACTAAAGAGTTGTAGAAAGCATAGACCCTCTGAGGTAGGACCTGCCCGTCAAAAGTTAGTACCACTGTTTGTGTAGGGACCCATGTCACACCGTCTGAATTGGTTATTTTGCGGTTAAGTCTTCTGGCTTTCTGGACTCTTCCATAGCCATCCGGTACTTCCAGGTTTTCTATAATTTCCTCCTCCTTCCATTCAACCGGGATTCCTCTTAAGAGGCCCATTTTGGTGACCATGAAAGAAGGAATAAATGATTTAAATCCATACTCGGCAAGGGCTCCATTTTGAAGGAAATTATTAGCTGATGGGAATTTATCGAAAGCTACAGCCAATCTATTTCGGCCTATTGATTTTATGCCGTTTCTTGGCGAAATGTCCGGAATTTTTTTTTTTTTAAGAAACTTCCCAAAGTAAATTGAGTTGATGGATTTTCCTGGTGACTTTGAAGTTTTTTGTACATGTACCACGTAAGGGGATCGGTCATGTTTGCCGTATTCCCTTACTTGGGGAGGAGACGGGGTTGTAGGGGGTATAGGTGAGGATGTTGTAGGGGTTGTGACTGTTTGAGGTATTTCAGATGGTACATTAAGAGGGGTTATCTTTCTTTCCGGTGATTCTTGGCGGCTCCCTGGCTTTAGGTTCCTCGTTCTCTTTCGTTTGGTTTTATTTTTCACTTCTGTGAAGGACGAGACCGGGATTTCCTCTTCAGTCAACAGCTCACTATCAGAGTTTAAATCTGGTGGTTTGGGATCAGGAGGTTTGTGTGGAATCATTTTACCAACGTACTAAAAAAAAAAGAAAGAGAAAAAAAACGACACGAGGAAAAAAAAATTTAAAGAGAGAAAAAAAACTACCTACCTTTGGATCTACGATGAAATCAACCACAAATATGTACACAATCTAAGTTAAAATACAATACGTATATGAATAATGATAGTATGAACGGTTCTTTGTTATATGATCTAAATTAAGATGAATTTAGTGTAAAAAAAATAGTATTTTTTTTAACCAACAATGCACAACTTTCCCGGGCCGACGACTAGAGACTAAAAGTATTCTCTCTCTTAGAATAATAAAATATTTACATTGATAGATCATCACATGTCACGGTCATTATTCAAGAAAAAGAGGATAGTTAAAAACTAATATAATATAAATGCAGTTTATTTGGTCGTTATATAAAATTTAAAAAATTGGTTTGTCTTCAATTCACTCTCATAAAAAATGAAAAATAAATTATCCATTGTTTGAAAATAATTAAAACTCTTACGATTTCATTTACTTTTTCATGTTTCCTCCTTTCAAAATATCCTTTATTTTCTTCATTTATTCGTTTTACATTCTTTGTCTTACTTAATACATCAGCTTTGAGTTCACATTCGTCCTTATTCAGTTCGTTCCGTATTCTGTCACTTATTGTCACCCCATGTATTATTCTTAGGACGTGGATTTCTACAATATTTATTATTTTTTCATATCTACGTTTCGCTTTCATCCATCAAAGTCTGCACTAGAATAATGTTATGGACTTTCATCTTAGCAGATTTTGACACTGTATGATTCGAGTATAAATGTTTTAGTGCCTCATTGTCATTATTTACTATCGCTACACGCTGTTCGATGCGTTAAGTAATTTTAAGTATAATTAAAAATTAAAACACTTTCATCCTCTTGAACATATATATTGAACCCAACTAGTTTCTAGTCGTGTCTAACTCATCTTCAGAGGTATTCCGAATTAATTCGATTGATTCAGAATACCTCTAAAGATAAGTCGCATATTACTTAAAACTAATTGAGTTGAATATATATTTTCAAGTACATTATACAGTGTCTCAATTTTTACTTACATTTTAATAAACACGAATTTTGACAGTGTTAATGCTAAAACTCTAAAAATATTATCTTTAGTAATTCTTTCATCACCAGAGAAACCGAATTCTTTACCTTGTTTAAATCTTTCATTGTTCACCATATAACATTTACTTTTCATTTCACACTTTTTATCACCATGACTTTGAATTCCGCAATTTTTAGATCTTTCTCTTGGCATTTCACAAATAATTTATTTAACTATATAATTAATCTTTATTGTCCGCTAACAATACCACTTCATGAGCATACAGCAATCCGCATAATACTACTATTTCTGCAATATCAGCATTCGAATGGAAATACATTTGAATATAAAATAATATTTATATATATTATAAACTACCAAAGATTAAAAAAATATTATTGGGTTTGTTTGAAATCACTTTAATGAAAAACGAAATAAACTTTTTTTGGCTTAAGTTTATGATGGAAATAATTACTTAAGTCTCTCTAAATTAAAAATTATATCTTATACAGTTTTACAAAACTATATGCATCCCTGCTTCATATGAATGGAACTACCTAGATACTATGAAGCTGACATCACTGGACACTGGCGTATACTCCTCCATATATAGGAGTTCACGGCCATTATTCAAAGAGAGAGAGATCCCTGCTTCTTCTTCTTCTCTAATAATGGCCTGAAATGTATATACGAATGAAGGAGTATACGCTATGGGCATCTTGCAACGGGAAATTTTCAGTTTGTTTATGACACCCATCATTCAAGAAGCAGAAGAAGTTAAAACCCATGCGTTTTTGACGTGCATCTAACCTCAAATTGCTTCAATATTTTTGAGTAATTTTGGTGGCATTTGATTGAATTCGACATATTTCAGTGCTTCATCAGATAATACAGGTATATTTTCTCCTTTTTTATGCTTTGTGTCCCTGAAAGCGATTTTAACCACATTCTGTGTTCCATAAATGTATATTTGTTAATTATTATGTATATTTTAACCACGTTTATAGATATTTAGTTTATATAGATATTTATCTGTATATTTCAGGCACCATGCGGGATTAAAAAATTAAACATCGGATTGTTTTATTTCAGGAAAATGGTTGTTTTTACTTGCGCTCACTGTGGAGATTCTTTGCAGAAGCCTAAGGTGGAGAAACATTACGAAACTAAATGTCGAAATATGTTTCCAGACGTTTGCTGCGTAGATTGTTTGAAAGATTTTCGGTAAGATGTTATTCTATATCATCCCTTTTTGTCAAGTAACCTTATTTTTTTTTTTATTATTCGTTACACTGTATGCCAATCGGCACTTTCCTACGATTTAGCAGTTAGCGGGAGTTGCACTTCAATACAGATGCACATACTTCAGGTTTCCCAAAAAATAATCAATAAAACTTGCTCAGTATCCCACTGCTTGATCTATTCAGGGAGTATTAGGTCTTTAAATGTAGCCAATTTGGTGTATGAAAGGATATTGTGAGATGGGCTTTTGATTTCTTCGAAATGATGAAGTACTCCAAGGGTTGACTGGTACATACATATAATTATGTCTCACAACTTTTAACATGATAAGAATTTATGATAAAGGTATTCAATAATTAATTAACAATCAGTAAAAAGTACCAACTTTTTTTCATGTTTAGATGTCCTAAGTAAGATACAGAGGAAAACCTAGTTTACTGGGCACATGGCAAATGAAAACCAACAAACCAGATCCATGTAAATTTAAAATTACCTATCTTTGTAGTTGATTGTCTTGTTTTTCATACATGAAATTACTTGTCATGTAAATATATAAAATTAACTCTTCTGTAAAATATATATGTGAGTTTATTTCTAAACTGCAATATTTTCTAATTAACTATTGGGTGTACAAATTAGTTCGGTCCGTTTTTTTGTGTTCAAAAATGCATTTATTTCTAAACAAAATGAATGAACAGATCAATTAAAGTATTGTCCATCGCTGGCTACTACTTTTTCCCATCTTTCAGGCAATTTTCGAATTCCATCTCGAAAAAATGACTAGTCTTTTGAGGCGATCCAAGTTTGGAGCCAATTTTCGGTTTCTACGAAAGAAGTGAACCGGTGACCTGCCAAATCGTGCTGCATCCTTTGGAACAACCAGTAATCAGAAGGAACAATCTCCGGGGAATACGGCGGGTGCGGTAAAACATCCCATTTGAGCGTTTCCAAATATTTTTTTACGACTTTTGCGACATGAGGCCGAGCGTTCTCATGAAGAAGAATAACTTTATTATGTCTTTGCTCGTATTCCGGCCGTTTTTCTCGCAATGCACGGCTCAAACGAATTAATTGTAGCCGGTACCGATCGCCCGTAATGGAATCGCCAGGTTTCAGCACCTCATAGTAAACAACACCCCTTTGGTCCCACCAGATACAGAGCAGGATCTTCGAACCATGTATGTTCGGTTTTGGTGTTGATGTTGAGGTCGATGGCAAGGATTGACCGAGCTTAGCGTAGTATTTCTTCTTCTTGGGGTTGTCGTAGAATATCCACTTCTCATCTCCAGTTACAATCCGATGCAAAAAACCTTTTCTTTGTTGCCTTTGAATCAGCTGTTTGCAAGTGAAAAATCGCCTTTCAATGTCTCTCGGTTTCAGTTCATAAGGCATCCAATTTCCTTGGTTTTGAATCAATCCCATGGCTCTCAATCGTACGGAAACGGCTTGTTGAGTCACTCCCAATGAGTCTGCAAGCTCCTCTTGCGTTTGACTCTAATTCTTTGTCCTCGAATTTTTTTGGCTGTCCAGAGCGAGGCTTGTCTTCGACGCTGAAATCTCCATCCTTGAAACGTCGAAACCATTCCCTACATGATTTATCAGTTGGAGCAGCGTCACCATAAACTTCGACAAGCATTCGATGGGCTTCAGCTACACTTTTCTTCCAATTAAAGCAGAAAATTAAAACCTCCCGCAAATGCTGCTTGGTTAACACAAAATTCGACATTTTCAACACTACAAAACAAGGTTTTTGCATGAAACTCAAAGCGATATAAACTGAATATTATTGGCAGATGTCTAACCTCTCTGAAACCGCCAAAATCGTCTGTCACTACGAACCATTCATAACAGCCAGAGCCATCTTTTGGAAACGGACCAAACTAATTTGTACTCCCAATACACAAGAGTTGCATAAATTAGTGTCAAATGCTCAGGGAGAGGTTACAAAGTTCAATTTTAAAGCATACAAAAAGAGAATGAAATGAATCATATTTTTCGCATTTAACAAACAAATGAAAAAGAAAATACAACTCGACCTAGCCAACAAACATCTACATGATATAGAAATTCCCCATACTCATACTCAGGTTCATTTTCTTCTATTTAAGACCTAAATATTCTTCTCTGAAGACTTTTTCCTCGAATAGAGTTCCAAAACACACTTAAAAAGAGACAAAAGTAGGCACTCACGAAAATTAGTTCATTATTTTTCCGCCAGGGCGACTTGAATAGCCAATTTTAAAATATAAGATCTGATAAAAATTTATTTTGAAAATTACAATATTTTTTTATCCTGAAATAGGATTTGTCCATTACATATATTTCTCATCCATTCATTCGTGTGGTGTCCCTATGGATAATGATAGCGAAAGGGAAAGTGATATGGAAAAAATGGAAGTCATGGAAAAAACAATCAGTCATTGATGACATAATATTTTTTAGGTCTCTGTTCGAAGATTTTGAGTTCAACAAGATCAGTATTTTTTTGTAATTCTATCTGACAGCTTGAAATTTTAAATTGTGTTTGATATCTCATTTTTAATATCGCAATGAAACATTGAGAAGACATTGTTCAAGTCAAAGATTTAAGAACTCTAGAAAGGAAAAAAAAACTGGTGTAGAATGGATGAGTCAGGGAAATTCAAGTAGCGTACCAAAATAGAATTGTGTTTTAAATTTCATGCAAATTGTCAAACATCGGGCAACCTTAGCAATGGTGATTATCATTATGTTCTCTTGCTTCATTTTCAATTGCCTTATATGAATTTGTGTATGTATTTTTTTTACCTCTTTGAAGAAAAATATGAGGAAACAGCACTTTCATAAATTGGTCTTTTGATAGTGATATTTAATTGATTACATCTGGTATAATTGTTGCCTTCTTCATTCAGCTAAGCACTTATATAAATAATTCCCTAACAATCTGAATCGTAAGTGATCATTTAAAAAAATCCATACCACAAAGTTCTACAGACAGTTCCTGTATTAATTATTTTTAAATATATTTTATTTCAGTGGTGATGAATTCAAATCTCATACAAAATGTGTATCTGAGGCAGAGAGGTATGGTGGAAAAGGATTTGTAGCAAAACCAAACCAAAACAAGGGTGAAACAAAACAAAATGCTTGGATAGAAATGGTTCAATCAGTATTAGATGAAAATAGTAAAATATCTGGATCAATACGATATCTTTTAGAAAAAATTTCCCAGTCACCTAACACTCCGAGAAAAAAGGTTAAATTCATAAATTTCGTGAAAAGTATGGACCGTAGGGTAAACATGAATGATATTGAAGGAGCATGGGACTTGCTTTCACCAAAACTAGAGTTGCTGAAAAATGTTAAACCACAACAACAGCAAAATGGTAAAACAGATGAGAATAATGTTGAAACATCAAATAAACCTGATAGCACACAGTCAATGGATGTAGATAACATTCCCAATGGGCATGCAAAAGAAAAGAAAGAGAAGAATAATACTGATGAAGCAGTAGAAGTCAATAATGATTTAGATACTACAAATAGTAGTCAAAATGGTGAACTGTCAGGAGATAAAAAGAAAAAATCCAAAAAGAATAAGAAAAGGGAAGCTGAAGAAATGGAAGGAAATAACCTCAATGATTCAGAACTTACAAGCCTTCCTATAGAAAATTCTCCAAGTAATGCAGTGAAATCAAAGAAAAGTAAGAAAAATAAGGTGGTCAATGAAGAAACAAATAATAGCAATGGTATAGAAAGTATGGAAATTGTAACACAAAATGGCGACAATACAAGCGTACCAGAGGACAGACCATTGACAAAAAAAGAGAAAAAGGAAAAGAAAAAGCGAGAGAAGTATGAGGCACAATTAAAGGAAATTGAAATGTCAGAAAATAATAATTTGCAAGATGATATTAGTGAAAACAAAAAGTCAAGAAAACGAAAACTTGAGGAAGACAATACTAGCTTGAACGGAACCAAAGAAATCTCGAGTGAAGAAAAATCATTTGTTGAAAATGAACCAAATGTTAAAAAATCTAAAAAAGACAGCGCAGTCGAATTTGATTGGCCTAGTGCTATTTTGTCTGTTTTAGGCTCTAAAGGAAAAGATATTTCCTTAAAAAAGTTACAAAAGCGAGTAATATCCGAGTATTGTGTTGAAAACAATGTCTCAGAAATAACGGAAAGAATCATAAAGAAATTCAACAAGGGTCTTAGAAAAATTTCTAATATTAAGATAGAAAATGAAAAAGTTCGACTTGTATCAGAAGATGAATAAAAATAGGACATATGTTGTTTTTATTTAAGATAGAATGTCATTAATTGACTCAATAAAATGTTTATTTTAAGTAAAATTTATGAAAATGTGTTGTTTATACTGCTCATGCTTGACCTTCATAAGTTAATTTCACATTCCTTTTGTATCATCCAGCCATTTGATTTTATTTTCCCATTATTATCTTGTCCAATCTGGGAATTCAGCTGTTGTATAAAGTCCATACTTCCTACGTGACCTAAATATTAAAAAGTGTTAAAATCTATTGTTTTAAAATTCATCCACATAAAATAAGCAAATTTTAATGAATAAAGTTTCTTATATCTTAACTGTGTAAGAATTTTTATTTCTAACAAATCTGCACGTTCGAGGTTACGAATATCATGTACCATTTTGATACTTTCATTAGAAACACAAATCAAGTATTTTTTAATGGATTTTCTTTAATATTTAGAAAATTGTGTCTTAAAATCAGGCTGTGGAGTCGGAAAAAAAAAAACACGACTCCGACTCCGATTCCTATATTTGCCAACAACACGACTCCGACTCAAAACTCCGACTCCACAACTCCGACTCAAAAAAGCTCAATTTTATCAGGTTGTTTCCTACCTTTGCATATAGCCATTTTTTCATGTTATAGGGATAAAAATAAAACAAGATCAAACTTTAATAATTATTTATTAGAATTTAATAGAATTTATTCTTAAAAACAACATTGCTTCTATTAAATCTGTATTCGTAGAGGCTCTCAAATCAGAATTGAGAATTTTAAGAGCGGAAAATAACCGCTCTACGGATACTTGGGTTGGCGGTAATGCTGTAACGATCAATGCTGAATCTTTTACGATTTCTAGATACCGCTGTATTGCCATTTCAACATTTAACTTATAAGTTCGGTCAATTTTTTCCATTATTTTCAATGCATCATAAAATTCAATTTTAAATTTTGAAATAGAGTCTCCTTCATCTATATTGGGACTGTGATTCAAACGAGGACGTTTTAGTTTATCTTGTTCATTGAGATATTTTTCAAAATCGTCTTCAGATTCAGTGGTGTCGGATGAAGATGATGATACTTGGTGTACGCTGCCTGCTGTCGTCTCTTTTTCTAGTCGAAGGCCTTTCATACGAACGGTTAATTCAAACAGAGCGTTTTTAGCTCTATTTATTTGTTCTTCCGTCAATATGGATCGAACCATGGGGTTAACATAGATCCCAGCCAACAGAATTTTCTTTCGACGTGAGAAAGGAGACAAACACATTTTCGTAGACTTTATGCATTAAATGGATCTCGGTGATTCACCATATCGGCGCGACTTGCGCCTGCAAGTTTAATATTCGTGCACAATACACATTCATTATAATAATTTAAAAAAAAATGTATTTTAAATTTTAACGAAAAAGTAGTCGGAGTCGCTCGTTTTTTACGACTCCTACTCCGACTCCGGCCCAAACACCGCGACTCCACAGCCCTGCTTAAAATACATCTCGACGAGTATATATTTGTCCTACCAAGTGTACAAATATGATTCAATGAAATATCTTGAGTAAATCATTACTGAATCTTATGGACAGTTAAGTCAAAATGGACATGGTCTTGACTTCCCAGGCACAAATATATTTTTAATTTCATCTATTTTATTTAACATATGTTTTTAATATAAATAAAAATAGTATATAAAGCTTGTTTTTTTCTCCAATTTTTTTACTACACATTTTTGTTATAATATTTGGACTTTATACATCCTGTTCCACATTCGTACACCGAGATTCCAGTGATTTTTCATGAAGATCTCGGAAATAATCCTAATAAAGATTTTCTCAAAAATCTATTTAAATTTACAAAAAACTCGCTAATGTATGACCTTAATATGTTGCCTGGTGTCACGATAAGGAGATTTACAGTGTCAGTCTAACTTGGCATACTCAACTCAAAAATACTTAAAAGTGAACATGCTGCAGAATAATTTAAAACCGATGATACAGATGACTGAGTGTGGAAATAGGTAGGTAAAAGATCAAAAATATAAAAATGTAAGTAGACCCTGACAACTAGATGCAAAATAAAAAAAAATACGCTAAGGTGTATTGAGAATATGTCTCATTGTCATCTTATGGCGATATTTAGTTGCCAAGTGTCAATTATTTACTATAATTTGTTTTCATTTGGCTGAACTTATCGTTGTACTCGTACATGTTAGTGTAATTTTGCATACATACTTACCATCATGCCGTTTCCCTGTTGGAGAAGATTGGAGTGCCAGACTTGCCTATCGTTACAAACCTCTTTCGCCTCCTCTGCATCCATACTGTTACTCGTACAGCTCTTAAGATTTCTCTGAGTAAATTTACTTCTTTCAAAATATCATTCACTTGATCTGGCCATATTTTCCTTGGTCTTCTACCATGCTTTCAACTCATATTTGCATTGTATATTTGTTTTGTCAGTCATCATTTGTTGGCTCTACATGTCCAAACCATCTCAGAATAATGGCAAAATGGGTAAAATTCAATAAACAGTAGTTATCAAGTACTTTTATAAAAAGGAGATGATTGTGAGATAGATCCATGATGACATGTAAGAAACACTGGGATCATCGTTTCCATTTTATCCCAACTGTCAAAAAGTAGACAGCTGAATTCAAACATGGTCAAAAGACCATTGAAGATGACCATCAGATCGGAAAAACTTCAAGTCCACCACTCAGGAAAACATTGACAAAATATATGACATGACATGACAATGGGTAATCGAAAATAGCAGTTTTAGGAAATAGCCAGAATACTGCACATTTTGTTTATGTGAATGCACAACCTATTGTCAGTGAATTTGGGTTTTCTATGGTGATTGGGAGATGGGCGCCAAAGCTTTGAATGGTAGAACACAAGTTTACTTGTCTCACTCTTTCGAGAGAGTGTTAAGCCCTCTTTGAAGTAGATTCTGAAGAATTTTTGGATCAATTTGTGACTGGATGAAACTGGGGTTCACTATCAGAATCCAAATAGTCTAAACTAGATACCCGGCACCAAAGAAGGCTAAGGTGATTCCATCAGCCAACAAAGTGATAACCTCTGTTTTAGGGAGGCCATCCTGACATATTATATAGTGAAATGTGTAAATAAAATGAATTTTATATTGAAGTTTGTGAAAAGAAATGAAGATTAAAAGGTCAGGTATGCTCTTAAAAACAGTTTTGTTCCACAGGACAACACTAATATTTAAATGTCACTACAATCAATGAGTGAATCACACAAATCTTTTAAGAATTGCTTCTACACATTTCATATCCACCAGATTTGGCGCCTTCTGATTTTCAGCTGTTCCCAAACCTAAAGAAGTAATTGGCTGAACAGACATTTTTAACAAATAAATATATTGAAATTTCTGTCAATATCTATTTTGAGGGCCTCAACTAATAATTGTTTTGGTGACATTAAGATGTTGATTTTTTTCAATTTCAACGGGTGTAAGTAGGAAAACCCGAGAATATTTAATTAGAATCCAGATCCAGAATGATTGCAATGTTTTTTTTTAAGGTTTTAGATTGCTGATATGTTCCTAATCGATATAAAGAAATAATTAATTGGTCAAATATGAGATAAATTAATATAAAAACTACTAACCATTCTTATTGAGAGTTTCTCGACTTAGAATAGTTGGTTAATCCTTCCTTCCCTATAATGTGTAACTAGTACACATTGCTTCTAAAAACTTTAATATCTCTATAAATATAATAAATACTGGGTTCAGATTTTAGATATTCCTCCGTAATACATTTACGCATTGAATGGAAAAATAATGTTAATAATAATTTTATCGGCCACATCAGAGATGTTTTGTGAAAATCGGGAATAAATTCACCAATACAATCAAACGTGTGATGTAGGTATATTCATTCTAAAAACTGCTATGGGTGAGGAAGCGACGCTATTCACGTCTCACTCTCACTCTACTTCGGTATATGGGAATGCAAGAAATAGAATCTCACTTCGCAGTTGTTTCTTCCTTCGAGGTTTAACCCTGAAAGATCGGCGCACTGCTATAGCAGTGGAAGAAATTTGTTCTACCCTTGTATTCTAAATGAATATCATTCATTTAGAATACAAGGGTACATATTCTAAAATATATTTATGTTGTAAAAATATATTTTTTTTGTTGTTTAAAATAAATATTTATCACGAACGTCCGAATCGTAAATATATCTCAGCACTAGATAGACAATTATATTTTTTTCTCGTAGCGCTCTCAGGGTTAACATACAGTGTTAGTGTTCTGAGTCCCGTCTCAGTAGCTCACGGACATCCATACGAGGTGGTCTCTGTGCCCGTTTTGTGAACTTCAGCTGATGTTTTCACTTTTGATTTCAAATTTAATTAATTTAAGCGATTGGCTATGAATATTCTTATTTTTCCGATTTTAAATCACTCATTTTTATGTGTATTGAATACACAGCACCGGAATGCGCGATTTTTTTTAGCACCGGAAGGAAAAGGTTAAACTCCATAATGTATAAAAAAAAATATCAAAAAGTCTATTCCACTACTTCTTTGTTCATTTGCTGGTTTAGCACTGATCATCTTCTGAATGGATACCACTAACAATTTTGTTTCTAGGGCCTTAAACTCGTGTAGCAACAAGTATATGAATGTTGTATTGCATACAATGCAACCTGGCGGGTTTATTGTTAATCAGAAAGGTGTTAAAGAGGTCTTAAGGGGAAATCGGCTAGAATCTTTTTTAAAAAAAGTCTGGTACCAGCAGGATATGAACTTGCAACCTTCAGGTTGGAAAACAGACATCTTACAAACTAGGTCACAGAAGTTGTTCGAGAGTAATTAATTCAAATGATTTCCCCCTCATAATGAATAGAGTAAACTGTTGGCATGGGTGAGCCACAATAAGATAACTGAGCTTTTGAAACCTCCAAGGCTGAACCTTCACGAAATAGGACCATTCAGATGAAAACAGTACTCCTTGGATGTGTTGGCTGACGGACTTTTGGAGGGAAAGGCAATGGTTTATTAGAAGTAGTGAAACATCACTGAGAGGCTTAAAAAATTGTATGTATGTCTGTTTTTCAGATTGATTTGAAATAAGAATTTAAAATTGCACGAGGACTTGATAATAACACTATATGATAATTAATTCTCGATTTATGTGTGGGAAAATTATTTAACAAACTAGAGGTACCAAGTTTAAATTTTATTCACAACCAAATGAATTAGTTTCGGAATATAAAAAGATTTACATTCTTTTCAGAAAACAAAATGTGCTTCTGCAGAGTGACACATAAGTTTTACTTATTATGCTCTTATTCAAGGAATTATTATGGATCTCTTAATTCTCGCACCAACTGAATTTGATACAAAAAGAGGTGCAAATCGCTTTTTAAGATTAGTCGTAGCATTGTTCAAGAGATATTAATCTGAACTGAACATCCTCTGGTTAATGATGCTTGATTATCAGCGACACTCTCTTGTACCGATTGAATATTCTCAGTAGTGCAGATAGCATGCGGTCTTCCAAATCGAGACAGGTCAACTACTGACCCCTGTTGTCTCAATCATCGATCTTGCTAGACAATCTCCACCAGTAAAATGATGTCCATATGCACTTTCTGTTCAAATAATTGACCCTAGATTTATGAAATAAAGTTGGACCACTTTAGTTTATTTTTTATTTCATTATATGTTAAAACTGAAGACAATGGTTTTAAAAATATCTGAAATATATTTTTTTAAAATTAATCTAACTAAAAAAATACGAGTGCTAGAAACTGGAGTGTGACTGATAGGCCACTCTGTAGTATAAGTGAATCTTGCTTAGTGTTACAACTTTGGCTCTTGATTTTTTCATGGCCTTGAACATTTTCTAACAAATGAGCTCACATAATGCTTAATACACTTTCATATTTTTTAAATCAAATTTACGAAATGTGAGACTCTTAAGATGGAGACTTGAATTTTTAAAACAAATGTGAATATAGATAGTAGAGCGCTGATTATCCATGGTAATTGGGGGTCACTCAAGCCCGGATAATTGAAAAACATGGTTAATCCAAATTAAGTTTTTATTGAGTAAAACATTTCAAGAGTTGAAATGCTAGATAAATTTTGTTACGTAAGATGAATATGTGAACCAGCTTTCTCAATGTTTGACAGATGCAACCGCTAAACGCCAGTATCATATCGTGACATTTACATTGCGAAGTCCCAGTTCCACATATTGTTGATCGGTGTGTATGTGGGGAAACACCACCAACTAACTAGCATTAGTCAATTGGTATAATGTAAACTATAGATTTTGTAAGTTTAGGTCCTTACTTTGTAATTTTCCAAATTGGAGGTTCAATAAAAATATGGAAAAAAATTCTATAGGATTATTAAAAAAAATTGTACTAAAGATGACCACGGTCAATTCGACTCATGGATAATTGAGACCTGGATAATCGGCACTCTACTGCATTTTATTAAAATAATGAAACTATTTTATTACTAGATACTTTATTAATGTTAAAAATATTACATATACAAAAATAAGAACACATATTACCTCTACGAATACATTTTAATATTGCAACTACAATTTTTTTCAAAAGTATGGATACAAAAATTTTATTTATTTACAAAAGTTTCGATATTTTTTTTTATATTATATTTTTCTAGCACTTACTATTTTTATATGTGTCTCAGCATATGAAAAGCCTGAACTAGCATTGAAGCGTTTTATTTTTTAAAAAATTACAGAGGGAGTGTATCTGTATAAAAGGAGTGTATCATCATTTTATGAAACCTCTATGATGAATACTGGTAACAGAATGCACTATCAAAATAAAAAATGCTAGCAGCTGACTTTCGAAGTCCACAATTGGTACAAAAAATAGTCTATTAGATAAATCAAATTTAAGGAAAGAGTTCTATGAGGCTGGTGTAGATATTTACTTGAAAAGTCAACCTAAAGTTTTTTTATTTATTGCCTCTAGGCAGCACAAAACAGTTTCACATCCAATATGAAAATAACAATTAGTTTACATGGCTAAAAATTTCATAGGAATCTCATTTTTAATATTTCTGAAGAATGTTCCAGTCACTGAAATTCTCGGTGTTGAAAACCTTCTCATCGCTTCTCTGACTTCAGCAACTGTGATGGGTACAACACCTTCTTGTCCAGACTTGACAAATAAAGAATTTGCTAAGCTTGTTGGATTGCAGAAATTACCACCTTCCAGCCTCATAAAAGGGTCGTTCATTGTACTCTTCATGTCTTGGCGAATGAGAAATGCCAAATCAACTATTTCGGCGACAGTTTCATAAGCTAAATAAGAAAGCAGATCAAATGACTGAAAAGCTATGTTTAAATCATTTAATGGACATAGCCACTGTTTTAATTTTGTGTAACCCAATTTGCAATGCGAAAATCCAAACGAAGCACATCTTGCTTTTGAATAAGCTTCATACTTTTCTAAACACATATTCTGTGTCATTCTATTGGCTCGTAAATTCCTTTTATGTTTAACAACATCATTTTCTAAACATTTCGACAGTTCGCCAGTGTCATCTAAAAATTCGACTATTTCACAAAATGTTTTCTTCTTTTTTTTTATATTTGATTCACTATCTTCCTCTAAAAGAATACTAGGAATAAAACTCTCTCCTAATAGTTTTGTTTTACTTCTGATAAGATATTTTGACTTCATGAATAGCAGCATTCGTTGGAGTTTTATTTTCTTATTACGCATTAAAAATATTATATCTTCGGGATAAACGCATTTGTGTCCTCTTCGTTCTGCATTTTTTAATGCTTCGTGTAAAATGCCACGCATTTGCTGCAGTACGATTGATTCCACTAATACCACAGTCTGTGGGGAAGGATTTGGACTGTCTCCGAAGCCATGCATCATATGAGAAATTTCTTTAAGGAATGTTCCACTTTCCGGCGATGTTTGATCGTTGGGGAAAAGGAGATCCATCTTCAATTTGTAAAGTTGTCAATTCATACAAACAAATATTGATTTCTTTGTAATGTTTGAAGTTTTTTACATTTATGATGAAAATTTAAATTATTTCGTTAAAATAACTTTTATGTATGTATAATGAATTTTGTTATATATTAAAGTTAAAGAAACACACATTTGACTAATCAGTGTTTATTTTTAACAAAGCAAACATAAATATACCGATTTGTCAAAATTCGAGGTTATAATGAACCATAAACTAATATTTTCTGGCCTCTTGCTGTAGATTTTAAGGCTTGGGTCATATATAGTTGAAACATATAATTACTCTCAAAATACAAGAAGAAATGTCAACTATACCAATATTTACAACAAAAAAGTTTAAATATTTATGTACAAAGTTTCAAAGATTGTCAAACTTAATACATTTTTTTATCTCAAGTGATTTTCTAAGATAAACTTTTAACTTAAGAATATGTTACAGCCATGTAATAACCTTACGTAATATAATTTTAAAAGAAGGATGTTTGAAATCATCTAAAAATGAGTGTATGAAAGATAAAATGGACGTGGCAAAAGAACTACACCAGGATTTGAAATATGATAAAAAAAAACCAGGAACTTTTGTTTTCATTGCATATCCTATTAAGAATATGCAGTGTTGATTTGATGATATTAAGAACAGAGGTATGCTCTTGTTTTTTAATTTTAATAAAAAAGGAATGTTACATACACGACAAAATAAATGACTTTGCAAGTGTCTTTTCAGCTAACAAATTTCAAAAAAACCGTTTGAATTACTTTTTTGCTTTCAAATATTGATGATTAAGATATGTTATAGGAATTAGCGAAAAAGTAAATGAAGAAGATTTTTCCGTCTATGCAATAAATCTTAATTTACCCGTAAAAATATTTTAGTTTGTTAACTAGTCAGATATTACATGTCAGTGGTTCAGATAGTGGTATATAAATTATATTTGTTACGAATGTGAGCATCGGTAATACGTATTTATTATTATCCTTTAAACATATGAATTAGTCTTTAGTTTCTTCCAAATAATTATTCAGAGACAATATTATTTGATTCAATTTGACATTTCCGCTCAGCCATACTTCGGCCTTTCCTGGACTTTTTCGTTTATCACTCTTTCAATTTGTGAATTGATAACCTCCTGGAGAGTTGACTGTTGTTTTCCCGTTTTTCAAAGTAACCAATTTTTCACAAATAATTTATTATGGCGTCTCAAGGTGGCTTTGTTCCTTTCGTGAAAGATTTATACAACGATCCCTTCAAATGGTATGTATTTTTGCAGTAATGTGTGTAGTGTGACCGGTGTGCTTGACCATGTCTTAAATGCATTAACTTGGGTAACCAAATATTTAATAAATGTGGTATGAATTTATAATTTTTTTACATATATTCACATGTATGAAGCAATAAATATAGGTGTACGTTTATTTTTGATAATTTAAGTGGGAAATAAAAATAAAACGGGCATGAATTATTTTGTAAAGTGTAGGTGGTACTGTGATTTGGTGTTCATTGTGTTGCTATGCAAACTAGTATCCATAACTTGACTTGTGCAGGTTCTGGGTGGGCTTCATTTCCAGATTAATTAGATGTGTGATAGCTGCATTATGTAAATTTTTAGAATTTCATGTAATTTCTTTATAAAACGATTGAATTTACTAGACAAAAGCCTCATCACATATGTAATTTAAACTGTCAAACTTGCCTTACAAAGGGACATGTGGGCAAGTTAATGTATTATATTACAACCGGGAATCAAACCCAAAACCTCGGGGCGAAAGATGAGGTTATGATGATTTGTTTGATGGTATCTTTATCTTTGATACATTTTACAATTAACATTTTATCAACTCAAGATTCAATTAATGAAATTTTTCAATACATGCAATACGTAAGCAGAGAGGACAGAGCACTAAAGTTTGCCTCTTCCATATCATCCTTATACAACTTATACAATTTCTCTGACTTTCAACGCTTTCTTCTTTCAGAATATCATTCACTTGATCCAGCCATACATTCCTTGGTCTTCATCTTGCACTTCTTCCATTCACATTTCCACTATATATCTGTTTTGTGAGTCTTTCTTCATTCATTCATTCTACATGCCCAAACCATCTCAGCATATTTTTCCATTCCATGTTTCACTCCTATACATCAAAGTTGGCACCAAAATACTATCGTTGACTATCATCTTAGCAGATTTTGATACTCTCTGGTTCGAGTGTATTTCTTATCGCTACACCCTATTTGATATTTTCAATTCTCTTTATAATTGGTTATCTTTGTGGATATCAATAATACAATAGTCATTGCTAGTGGTTATTATGCTTGCAAAGCAATTCTAGTCCGGTTTACCTTTTAGACGTATTTCATCTCAGTTAATTAATTAGTTAAAATAACTTGACAAATTCTCCGGATAAAGTGTATTCTCTGAAGTAGAAAGAAAAATCATCTGAGAACTGGATACAGCTCTCGGAAATATGGGATCGGAACACCAGCTGATTTGCCGTATTTGGAGAGCACTGAATAGACTTTGAGTACAGATGCAAGGTGAACACACAGATATGAGGTTTTTAGAATTTTGAATGAAAGGAGCGCAGAATGTGATTGTGATTTTATACAGGACTTGCACACAATACATGCTAACTTGTTCAAACATCAAGACTTCATACTCGTGGCAATACCTGATTGATGAGAATGATAGAGCGATTTGTGCTTCTTCCTATTGGAAACACTTGACATAAATAACAATTGATGGTACAAATACTAAAATGAATGAATTCGTTTATAAAATGAATTTCTACAAACTAAAAATTTATTCTAAAAATAAAATAGTTTCAACTGTATAGGAGTATCTGGTCACCATATTCATTACTTCTGTTAATGTATGTGTAGAAAAAACATATATTCTCAGATAATAACTCATATCTCCATTTATCGTTACAGGTCTCTCGTAAAGAGCATTGGATTTTTCGTTCTGGGGATTACAATTGCAAGTGAATGTTCTGGTTTGGAGTTGATGCCTAACATTCCACAGTAATTTTTTGTGATAGTTTTGAGATTCAATAGAACATTTTCAATATTATTAATTTCTGCAATAAATCTTAATATAGTTATTAATCAATCCGTTAAGATGATGAAATTGAAGCTACAATGTATATTCCTGTTTTTGTTCTGTTTTGTTCCACAATTCATCTGTTGGGAGCATCCAAATATTGTTTTGATTATAACAGATGATCAGGATTCTTTGATTGGTGGAATGGTGAGTGTTTTTTTTATTATATTTTATGAAATCTCGTTTAATGGATTATGTCTTGTTAAACATTCTTAGTTTGAGAAAAATATTAATAATAAGTATCATAAATTTGTTGATTCTATTCATCCTATGTTATTATCGGACCTCGAGAATTTTACTTCTTAATTTTCCCATAAACTTATATAAAAAAAAAAATGGAGATATTGGTTAGAAGAGGCTTTAATTGGCTAAACACAATCTCTGATAACGTATGTTTATTACATGATATAAAGATAATTAAAATAAATATTAAGTTTATGTTATAACCAATTTTCTTTTTTGCATACGTTTTGAAAATCATCCATAATAGCATAAAAATTTCATTGAGTTTAAGCTTTTAGAACAATACTATCTCCATCTCTGACGATCTTAGATTTTTTGGTCCTATTTACATTTTCTACAGAGTTTCCAAGTTGACCAACACATTTTATATGTACCGCAGTTTGTGTCAACTTTAGGGTCAGGTTCCACTTTATATCATGTATAATTCTGATGTCTTGGTTACTGCTTGTCCAGCATATGTGACAAAACTATGCTGTTGCGCCTATTTTGATGATGTTTTTTGTACACTTCAGAATGTCAAATTAAAAGGTTTGTAATAATATATATATTTTTTTACAGAATGATTGGACACTTAAATGTTAAAAAAATCTAGTCTCGCTTTACAAAAACATTGTCAAACTGTACTCCATATATAATTTTTTTTCATTTAAGAGTCAAATTGTTCTGTAATAAAATGGAGCTCGCAAGTATAAATACCAAATCTATTCATACATATTTTTTATAAGAATTACTCAAGATGTTGATAAATAGAGTAATTAATATATTTTATGTTCCACAAAAATCAGTATTAATAATATACAGTTATATGTTAATTATTATGATTGTTTTCAGAGTCCAATGAAACGCACACAAACATTGCTGGGTAAAAATGGAGCTACATTCATTAATTCGGTAAATTTATAATTTTTAACCCACTTTAAACTATTTCTAAATAGTGATATTAGTTTTTAAATAAATAATTCAGCCAATGTAAACAACTATTTTTTTACTATTAACAGGAGGCAGTGCCAAGAAAAAATTATTTGAGGCCATTTTTATAGCATCAGAGGACCTATCGTCCTCCCATAATACTAGGTCTAAATAATATACAACCTATTGGCACCGGGTTTTAACCTGTACACCGCGTTAAAAATCAAATTCCACGAATCCTGTGCGCGGCACAATTTCGGCGTTTTTAAATTTCTAAGTTGAAACGCGTATTTTGTTTAGAACCACTGATATTTGATTACACCACCAAGTAAACATGACATTCAAGTAATTTTCTGATAATAAATAATAGTCATTACTCTGAAGGAGAGTCATTAAATAAAGGAGATAAACTAAACATTACGTAAAATACACAAAGGAATGCTACAGATCAGATCACAGGCGTTTGTGCTTCCCGCGAGGAACACGTTAATGGTTAGCATTCATTTTGATAATCTGTCACAGGTTCAACAAGGTAACTTTTATAACACTTTCATAATAAATTATCACTGTAGCATTTAGTGGTGGCGTGTTATGAAATCTCTTAATAATTTACTGCTTTGTAGTAGATTGCTCATCATATGGAGCCCAAGAGAAATCTAGAACTCCCTGATAGTTGAGTGAGCTCAAAAGAGATTTTTGTGACATCTTTGAAAAATAGTGTTGAAAAATTCACAAACTTTTGTTCAATGTACCAGACAATTATTCACACCATCAGAATTATAATTGTTTTTAAGACTTGTGATATTAAAATTTAATAGGATGATACGTTCTATGGGGCGAGTTTGGAAAACCCCACGATATATTTCTTGATCTTATTTTAAATAATATTGTAATCTATAATATCAATTGCATAAGTAATTAATTTCAGTTTGTTTCAACACCAATCTGCTGTCCCAGCCGTTCTTCAATACTCACTGGAATGTACACCCATAACCATAAAACAGAAAACAATACGCTATTAGGAGGGTGTAGCGGCCATTACTGGCAAACACAAGTTGAAAATAAAACATTTGCTGCTATACTACATAAGGAAGGCAACTATAAGACTTTTTATGCTGGAAAATATCTGAATGAGGTAAGATTTAATTACTCAACTTTTATTTTTAGCATAGGTTTATGTTGAAGAAAACAATGACATCAAAATGTTTTATTACTAGAAACATTTATCACCAGTGTTACCTCTAAGATGTGAGAATCTCATGAAATGTTGCCGCACACTACACAGACTTCTCAGCACATCACTGACAATAAAAATTTACATTAAAACGTCTCCCTGAATTTCTCCAAAAGATTTATGACACTTAAAATAAATAATTTGTTTCCAAGAGTTTTAAGTATGGGTATCTCTACCCTGGACTATAATTACTACTTAAATTACCATGTAGCATCCATGTTTCAGAATATTTTAGGGGTTCAGTACCTAATAAGGTCTATTGTTTATTTTATTGGTAAGCTGAAAACCACAGCTAAAATATTAGTTCATTTTAGACTAACGAAACAACAACAACTTTTTTTAATTTAGCCGACTTTTTTTACTTGCATATATTTATGCGATGAACTATCTTTTAAATTTAGACTACGAAGTCTAAATTTAAAAGATAGTAAAACACGGGTTTTCAGTGATTAATTAATCGTGTATAGGTATATTTGTTACACAATTACAGTATTATATATGTTTTGTTACGGCTTCAGTTCTTCAATATTTTTTATTAATTCTGTATGTGCTATTCTTAATTACATGTGCGACTTTTAAGTCTCATTAATTCTTGACCCTAAGAGAAGTTGATTAATTATTTTAAGAGTAATTAGCTTGTTTCTATTTACTTTGAAGTCTGGGGTTATTATCATTTAAAAAAAATAGATTTTGAGTGATACGCAAAAAAGTTCTCTGACCACTGCACTAGGTGGAGGAGGAAGAGCTGGCCAGGGATGGAAATAAGTAAAGATCCAAAAGAAGAAGAGAAAGCCAATGATGATGATATAAGAAATAAATTATACTTTGTGTTTCTCTGGTTGGTTCTTTATGAGTCATGATTGAGAATCGTAATCTTTTAGAACTGTCTTTCTAATTTCCTGTCTATGATGATCAACTTTCTGATTAAATAAATTTTGATATTTTAGTATGGTGAGACAAAAGCGGGAGGGCCGCAACATGTCCCCGAAGGCTGGACCAAGTGGAGGGGTCTAGTTGGCAACTCTAAGTATTACAACTTTACCATCTCACACGATGGGGTCCCGCATGACTACCATAATGGAGAATATTTGACTGATGTTATTGTAAGTTTTTATTTTATCATTCATTTCCGTGTCCACATATTTTCAGTATGTGGTAACATAGATCCCAGTGCCCTATAATTGCATCAATTATGTCTTGCCTAGTGTTTATAGTTTAGATTTTTGGGCATGTGTTGCGAGTCCTGTATATCCCCATAATCACATTTAATGCGACTCATTCAAGAAACTCCGTCTTTGTATGTTCACATTGTATTTAGTCACTGCTTCTCAGAGTCTTCAGGGCTCTCCAAGTAGGCTAAGACAGTTGGTATCCTGGTGCCATCTTTTTTGAGAGCTCTATTCAGTTCTCAGATGTTTTTTCTTTCAAGTTTAGGGAATGCGCTTTATCTGGAAGAATCATCAGTTCTTGCACTCTCTTCATTAAACTGTTCTTAGATTTGAATTTTGATACTGCTGGTCATATTAGGGGAGTCTTGAGTCTTTTCTAGATCAGTTGCAACACTTACGGACATCAGGTGGAGTAATACTGATTAATTGTTTGAGTTCGTTTATTGTGTCCTGGTATTAAATGGTAAAAGTTCAAATATTAAGATCAGTTAAACTGTACTCATATAATGTATCAAATTTATACTTTTCAGAAAGAGATGGCCCTCGACTTCATCGATGAGGAGTCTCCTAGTGGAAATCCCTTTCTGCTGGTGCTGTCTCCCCCGGCCCCCCATGCTCCCTTTGAGCCTGCCCTGCGCCACATGAATGAATTCCGAGAAATCCGTGCGCTGCGGACTCCTAACTTTAACATTCCTCCGCATAAGGTATGCATTTGATAATCAAGCATTATACAACATTTTTTAGATTGCCTAAATATTAGATTTCTAAATAGGAATTACAGTTGAACTTTGTATACAATGTGCACTGTCTATTGGTCTTTATTAATTTGAAAGACGATGGATATACATTAACTAATAAAGCCCATAAGTTTCTCAAATATGAGGTGCATCTTATTATTGCACTTATGCCCTGTATTTTCCCCTGCAATATCAGTTGAAGGATCTCATATTTCTCTCCTCGCATTATATATCCAAGGTGCTTGAACTTTCTCCTTTTGATGGTGGATAGAACTTCTCTCTTTTTATTCATCCGTTTCAAGATTTCACTATTACAAACTTTGTGGACTTTACTGACCATGAGACTCGCATTTCTAAACCTTTTTGTATCTTTGTAATACTCTGTAGTATGCTGTAACACTATAGAGAAGTATGTAGACTATGTAGCAATACAAATTCTTATACGTGAGTCAAGATTGAAATCCTCGTTTCACAGGAGATTCTGCATTTTAAAGAACCTTTGTCTGTATAATCTAGCAACACAATTATAAACTTTTATTGAAGAGAAGCTTGAAGCTGATGGCATCTTTTCTGATGACTGTGGAGATTAATTCACCTGTCTCCATCTGCACTGTATTGCCTGGGTCTGGTTGTGGACAGTCAGATTCTTCGAGCATCCAAGCTACCCTCTTAATATCCTTCATTGTAATCCAGAGGAATAACATGAGTTGCTAAGTCTTGGACAGATTGTGTTACAAATTATAAGGTCCAAGAACTGCTTAAAACTGAGAAGTTCACAAGTTACAGTATCTCGGTCATATAATGAGAGGCACAAGAAACATTACACAACTGATCATCCAGGGAAAAATAAATGGCTAACGAGGCAGAGGAAAACACAGGAGGGGTTCTACTAAATTGTTTCGAGCTGTAGTGGAATAAGGATTGCCATAACTGCGTCTGACCTCTGATGGGAGACAGCACCTCGAGAAGAAAAATCACTTGATAAAAACAAATTATGGGTTTGAATGTTTAATTACCCAACATTAAAAATTCTTAATCAATTCAAGTTAATTTTAACCCTTATAACTCCAGAGGCGACATATAGTCGCCATGGTAATTATTTTAATAACTCCAGAGGCGACTATATGTCGCCATTTTTTATGGTTGTATTGTTTACATAAACAAACATCTCGGGACACCCAGGAGCAGGTATAAACATGTTACATTAGTTTCACAACAACTGTTCTACTGTTTAGACGTGTTTCGGTTGAAAAATAATCAGTACGCACCCTTTTACACCGTTGAGATTACACAAGTTTTTTTTTTTACCCTCTAAAATAATGGAAAAATCGCAACTGAGTGAAAGTGAAGACGAATTTATTTTAAATGTATATAGTGATGAAAGTTGTGATAGTAACATCAATATTCAGACCTCTAGTGATGAATCAGAGTACATTGGTCATAAAAAACGCAGAGTTGGTCCTCTTCTATCATCAGATAGTTCTTCAAGTACTACAAGCGCTCAAGATTCACAAGACGATGAATGGATTGATATATCCAATACGGTGGATTCTCCTGACATTATAAATTTTGACATCGGAGCTCAGAATGTCGGACCAAATGTTCCTTTAACAATCAAAGAACCAAGTCAATTTTTCAAATTATTTTTCACGGAAGAAATTGTAACGGAGATAATACGGGAAACAAATGCATATGCAAAAGTCAAACTTCAATCAAAAGTTCTAACTGCAAATTCTATTTGGCAAAATTGGCGTGATGTACAAAAAGATGAATTTTGGGCATTCATTGGGGTCATTTTAAATATGGGAACAATGCCACTTGCCAATATGCAAGAATATTGGTCTACTAGAGATAATTCCAGAGTCCCATTCTTTGCAAATATTTTCACGAGATCTCGATTTCATCAAATATTCTGGATGTTACACTTGAATACACAAGAAACTGGCCATAGTGATTTAAGAACACGGATTCAGAAAGTCAGTAATTTTTTAGAATATATAAATAAAAAATTTGCTGACTATTTCATACCCAACAAAAATATCTGTGTTGACGAATCAGTAGTGAAATTCAAAGGAAGAATATGCTTCATCACTTACAATCCAAAGAAGCCTACTAAATGGGGAATACGCATTTACGTTTTGGCGGATTCTGAAACATCATATGTGTACAGTATTCTTCCCTATTACGGTAGTATTACTACAGAGAATTTACCAAGCCCAGATTTGCCTGTGAGTTCGAGAATACCCATCTACTTGTTCAGAAAAATTTTGGAGAAGGTACCCCATGCACAAGGATACCACTTGTTTACAGACAGGTACTACACAAGTCTTCCACTTGCTGAAGCACTATTGAAGATGAAATGTCATTTAACTGGGACGATACAGACCAACAGAAAAGGCATTCCGATCACCATAAAAAAACCAAAGTTTGGCAATAAAAAAGTTTTGGCTGTAAGAAAAAGAAAAACAATGCTTTTGGCATGGAAGGATAAAAGAATAATTACAATGCTGAGTACTGGTGATTCTGCTGGCATGTCGTCTGTTTCCAGAACAGGGAAGGGAGGTGTTCAATTAGTTACAGAAAAACCAAATGTAGTACGAAACTACACCAAATCTATGGGTGGAGTAGACCGTGCCGACCAGTATGCTTCCACATATTGTTTTCTCAGGAAGTCATTAAAATGGTGGAGAAAACTTTTTTTCTGGGGAATGGAAATTTGCTCAATCAATGCATACATCCTCTACAAGAATATAAAATTGAAAAATAATGAAAAACCACTAACTCATTTGAAATTTGTCAAGAATTTAGTTGATCAGTTGGTAGGAGACTTTCGGGAGCTGCGAAGTAGGCCATCAACTTCTACTTTTGATGTACGACTAGATGGTAAACTTCATGTTTTGCAGAAGGGAAAGAAGAAGGACTGTGTGGTCTGCTCAAATAGAGGCAAAATGGGCAAACGACATGAAACATATGAGTTTTGCGACACCTGTCCTGGAAAACCTAGGATGCATTTAGGGGATTGTTTCCTCAGATATCATACTTTGAAAGATTATAAAACTAAAAAATAATGTTGAATTGTTATTTTTTTTATCAAAATAAACTCATTTAAACATTTATCTAATAGTTTGAATAAAAAAATTGCATGAAACCTTATTAATTTTTTTTTAAATAAATTATTTCTAAAACCTATCATTTTATAGTAAAATTTCAAAAAAATACCCTGGAGTTGTTGGTATGTCATACAAAAAAAAATCTGGAGTTCAAAGGGTTAATTATAGGATTGTTTAGACATAGAATTAGTAAGTTCATTTGAATACCAACATTTGTTTACTCAAGAAATTTTTCATGAATTCTCAACATTAAAAAATTACATGTTATCTTAAATTGTGAATTTTAACAGGACAAGCACTGGTTATTGCAAATGCAACCTGCACCTCTTCCGACTCCTATTGTGGATACCATGGATGAAATATATCGAGCCAGGTGGCGGACTCTTCTAGCTGTCGACGAGATGGTGGAGGAGGTGGTAAAAAAATTGGAATTAAAAGGTGTATTGGATAACACATACATTATTTTCACATCAGACAATGGATATCATATTGGTAAGTAAGATATTTTCAATTTGTTTTAAATGTGTTGATCTACTGATCACTGATCTACTCTTATCAAAAGTTTTTACTTCTGACTTTCATAATTTGAATTAGATTAGTTTATATTTAGGAATTTGGAGTAAGAAGAAATTATTATTAAGAAGCTGGGAATATGGTTCATTAGCTCCTTGCATAGATCTTGTCTGTTAGTGATTATTCTTGATGGCAGCAGTTGAGCAATGCCCAAATGGCATTCTACAAATTATTGCATACTTTTTTTTTACTGAGATTTTTTTTTACTTTTAATATATTTTGGATGGTACAAAATATTATGGCAGTATTATTAATAGTATGGCAGATATTTTGCCAAATAAGCTCATCCTACACCCATCTCCAATATGTGTAAATATATTATATAATAATAAAGAATATTTAACTTGATTTCAACTGAAGGCATGAGGCGAATAACAACAGCATATTATAATAAAATTGGACTATGAAACATTTTCAACTGTCTGTATTCTTCTTGCTTTAAAAATATGTGGTAATAACATTTCCCTATTTACCTTTAAAAATTGCCAAAAGTATTTCTCGAGCTCCCATCATTTGAAACTTCTTAAAAACATTTCATAATTGCAACAGAGTAAAAATTATCGAGCCAAAAGGAATTATAATGTAAATAATGAGTTAAAAACGTGTCTGACTCATGGAAAGCCATTACCATCTGTGCATCCAAACCTTGGATGTATGGTTAGGTTAAATAGGGCAAAAAAAAAAATTAAACTTTAATGTTTTGAAAATGGTTATTGTCAGTTCTAATAAAAATAAAATGATATCATGTGATGTGGTATTTGAATTTTTCTTCCACAGCTATAAATTGATTTTATTTTTTTTAACTTTTCTGTTTTTCACATTTTTAGGACAATTTTCTCAACCAATTGATAAAAGGCAGCCTTATGAGACTGATATTCGTGTACCACTTTTGATTCGTGGTCCTGCCATATATCCTGGAGACGTCATTGCCGAACCTGTAATTAACATCGACTTGGCCCCAACTATTCTGAAGATTGCCGGTATCGAACCAAGTGAAGATATGGATGGTGTTCCAATTCCAATGTTTGGTGATTTTTCTGAGGACAGCTTAAGCAAAATGATCAGCAACAACAAGATAACCACACGTGGCCAATACGACAGACAGATGTTGATTGAATATTATGGGGAATCGTCCAATGAAACTTTTGGATGTGGGATGGAAGAGGATCATCTATATGTAAGTTTTTGAAAATTAGTTTCAACTGTTTGTATTTTGAAGTATGGCGGTGAACCCAGGTTTCATCTATAAACTATATTTCTCGAAAGAATGAGTCAAGTATGATTGCGTTTGATCATTAAAAGTTTTGGCACTCGTCTCGCAGTCCCAATTCATGGACAATAAATAATGTTGTGTACTCGCTGATATGAAATATGTATGATCTCAGCTATCTTCTGAGCCTTCAATCCTTCATCACCCATAATTATGTCACATATTTTCCTAAGGTATAAGATGGACACGATAATCCCAATTCATGGACAATAAATAATGTTGTGCACTCGCTGATATGAAATATGTATGATCTCAGCTAACTTCTGAACCTTTAATCCTTCATCACCCATAATTATGTCACATATTTTCCTAAGGTGGACACGATAATCCCAATGTCTTACATGTCGTCATGGATCTGTTTCAGAGTTATCCTCTGTTTGTAGATGGACTTGATAACCGTTTATTAAATTTAGTCTATTTTCCAAAATTACACTACCACACCATAAAAAGTCCAGCTGAATGAAAAAATTACAGTAAGTGATTGACATTTGACACTTTTTAAAATTTAATAATTTATGGCATGGAAATATAATCCTTATTGCCAAGTTCGTGCTTTTCTCCCATTATGGAGAGTTTACTTCTTTCTAGAGAATGGCGTTGAGCCCTCTCGGCATTGATACTCTCTTAGTTAAATGTTGCCACTGCAAGATGACAATGTTATCTGTATGCAAAAATGGGATTTTCACTTTGAGACTGCGAACTTTTCAATCTACCCTCATACAATAAGTGCAAAATGGTATCTTGTACTAGGAAGTTTAAAATGTCTTTGAAAGTTGAAAAAATATGCTGCAGAGTTCAAAAACTCGATGTATCACACATAAATCTTCTGTAGAGGATGCTATTTCCAAAATTTGTAAAATTGGGGGACATTGGATCTCAATTTGACTAATTAATCATTATGGATTATGGGACTTCTATGGGGATGTTTTTAGTTTTTTTTTTTCAGAATTTTTAAATACTGAACCATGTGCCAGATACGTTGAATGTAGTATATGTGAGATTTTTTAATACTTTATGAAATCTCATGAAATTCATGCTTCTTTTCGTCCACAGCACCACAAGCTGCTGCAGTGCTAAAAGTTCTCCAATTAAATTGAAGGATTTTTTAACTTTGTTTTTTTGTAATTTTCTAGCACTGCCTTCCGGAATTTGCTTGCAGATGTCAGGATGCAAAAAATAATACATTCAGCTGCGTTCGTCACCTGCATCCAGCAATAAATTTTGTCTACTGTGCATTTAAGGACATCAAGGTAAATTTGTCATGAATTATTTCAATACCTTTTTTTTAATATTAATTAATGAATTAACTAATCAATGGTATAATATACCTTATAACAATATTAGAAAACAAAAAACAAGCAGTGTGTGCTTCATCTATCACAAAAAAAATCAAAACATAAAAATACAATTTAAGACATGCACATTCAAAAATACTCTCACAAAAGTTCAATTCCTCACTAAAGTTCAAAACAAAACTCTCACAAAAGTTCAATTATATCCATAGTTATTAACACAATATGGGAATGTCTAAAGGCAGACAGCCCTTACTGTACCAAACTGGGCATCACTCGTAACATTTACATGAAAAGAATAATATACACATAGATACATACAAATAAAAATATCAGCATATGTATAGTTTATCAAAAGTCAAAACCATACCCACAATACTTAATGTCTTAAACCTACAATGCGCGATTTTTTTTATTTAAAAAAAAATATATATATTTATGCATTAAATATGTACTGGAACATGAAAAATACAATAAAACTTTTTTTTTTCTTTTTATATATTTATATTTAAAAAAAAAAAGAGTATGGTTCATATATGAATCACTACGCATTTGTAAGTTAATTATATGATATAAATGAAATTATTTATTTTACTTCACTTATTTTACACATATGTACTAAAGAATAAAAGAAAAAAAATAAGATTACCTTGACCAATAATAAAGTAATTTGATTTCAAATTTGAATAAATCACAAAAGTCATCTACGCGCAACAAGTCAAACTTCAACTGCCAAATTGACCGGTAAAACAGTTTCCTATTAAACCTATGTGGTTTTAAAGCATGGAGATTATTGTATCACATTAGTAACAGCGCGTGAGTCATTGTTTATACCACTCAACACAAAAATATTTAGAAAAACTTTGGTTGATTCACATGTGCATCATTGCGCACTGTAGGGTTAAGAAGCTAATGTAAACTAACATTATTGAATATAATACGATTATACCAAACCAATGGCAATATAACTAAAGATTCCTCTTCAGTTTAATTATTATTTGACCTATAATGTCAATTGTAACCCGATGAAAATGAATTTTCTTTTAGGAGACTGAAGAAAGTTACGACATTACGCAGGACCCGTATCAAATAAACAACACCATAAATGGATTGATGCCAGCTATTAAATTCAAATATCAAAATACTCTTCAGCACCTGGTGCAGTGTAAAGGAGGATCGTGTAACCATTACAATGAAAGCATATTGGACATTGAATGACAGGGACTAATACAACTAACTTATGTTGAACAAACTTTGTATTATATTGATTTCTATCTGAATCTGGATTTAGTCAACAATAAAAAAATATATTATTTTACATTAATTATTGTTTTTGTTATACTGTTATTTATGCATTAAAATTTATTTGTATCTAATTAATACAACTCTTGTGTCATGTTGGTAAAGACCCATGACCATTAGAATTTGCGTGATGCATTATTATACATAACAACTGCAAATTAGAAGATTTGTGTTAAATTTTTTTAAGTCAATAAATCACCAGCGTTCAAAGTTGTTGTGCAGCGTTTTGTTTTCACTAAAATAAAAATCAATAAGTGATAAAATAATTACAAAATTTAATTCATTTAAAAAAATATTTGCCATTTTAAGTATGATGTATTCATTTTAAGCAGTAATAAATATATTTAGTGACTGTTAAATAATTCTGTTGTGTCTACTCAGGATTTTCTGTAAATCATTGTATTGCATAGTATAGTACTTTTGTTGTATACAGTACAAGGTGGTTTATTGCCATGTGGCAATCTTTCCGACCAACAGAAAAGTGTTAAGAGACCTAAAGTGTAAACTAGACTTGAATTCTATTCAAAATAAATTGGGATCCAACGGACATTAAACCCGTTACCTTCAGATTGGAAGTAAGGTTTCTTAATAACTAAGGCATATATGTCATTGTGACCATATCTATTATGAGAAGATTGTTCACATCTTTGGTTTTTTAGGTATTTGTAATTCTGCACATTTTCCTAATGGTATATGGTGTCATCGGAATTAAATTTGAGTGTTAGGGACACTGTTATAGAGAAATTCAATGAAAAACCTTGACTGTTGATTCAAGTCATGGTTTTCTCGATTTTCTTGTATGGTACGGAATTAAACTTGGACATTTAAGGTGTCCAATAAACAAAAAAATACCTTATTATTAAGGCCAGTTTTAATGAAGTAGTTAGTAATAAATTGTATATTTCAGGCACGGAAATATAATTTATACATGTGTAATGGGAATCGGACATTTTACATTGATAGGAAATTTAAATTTTTTAATATTTATTGAATCAAGTAATATTTTATCAATTAAATGTTTAATGTGTTTATATAATCATTTGAATACAATAGGATATTGTTAATAACTGATGTGCCGTCTTTGTTTAATTTGGCACGGTGTGCGTATTTACAATATTTATAAAGCTAGAATGATGATTCATTGGATAGTATGAGTGCAGCTCCGTTTGTTTATTGTATTGGAGTTTAACCTCAAACTATTCTTTGAGTTTATAAACATAATAAATAGAAATACAAAATAATTGTTTTTTTGATTCAAATATTAAAATAAAATATTGGAAATATTGACATATTTTTATTGTAATTTCCTTATTCAAAACATTGATTCATACAGTGGGAATGTTACTTCATACAAAATGTTGAAAATAAATACAGTAGATTTTGCTTAATTGGAACACATTGGAACCAGACCATTTTCTCCTAATTAAGCTTCTTCAACTTTCCGTAGACTCAAGAGTCTGTTACTACAGGATTGTCCTCCTGTGATGCTGAGCTCCAGCTATCTCTCCATCGTTTCGGGGTCTCCCTGGTGGACGCAGTCCATCCAGCACCCCATGCAGAGCTATGTATGGAATTCTTGTGGAATTCATTCTCTGTACATGTTGGTACCAGTATCGTCGACGCTGTTGTCCCAAATTGACCACATCTTGGACCTCACAGACCTAATTAAGCAACTTTCCCAATAATGCGAAATTTTAAACAAAAAACTAATACTCAATTTTCAAGTTAAAATAAAGACAGAAACAAACCACCATTTATTGAACTATACAAATGTATATTCAAATTAATTTACAAGTAAAAAATACATGGAAACAAAATAAATTGATGTAATTTAATTATCTTCATGATCAGTTGGTAAGACGCCTGTCTTCCAACCCGGGAGTTGCAGGTTTGATTCCTCTAATCTAGAATCTAGATTTTTTTATAAAACGATTTCAATCTGACTTTCACTTAAGACTTCTAACATCTTTCTGGCTGGTTGAAAGAGATTACCACATTGCAATAAGCATGCTAAGTTGTACTGTATACAATGGAAGTGAATAAAATACAATAATGTATACGAAATAAAGGTGTTTACATATTAAACAAACATGTTTTCCTTAATAAGTGCCTTTAATAAATTTTTCTATTTATTCTCTGCTAGTGGGTGAAATCTGCTTAGATGTCCCAATTAACAGGAATCTACTGTATATAAGAGAAATCAACATTTAACGAATCGTCGCTAATTGTGGAGTTGAACAATCCTTAAAAAAATTAAAAGAACACCTGGATCAGACTAGATATGTTTTATAAATGGTGGTACTAAGTTACCAATTGCATGTGCAGTGAACAAATTCAATCCACTTGGACTCACCTTTAATCTATACACGTATGTACTTGTATTCCATTATCTCATTCAGACATATGAATATTTTTTTTTCAATATTTACGCATAGTGGTTCTTTGACAGCGAGAGAATAAGGCATGAGAAGTTTTTGGAAGTCTCCACATAAGCATACGAGTGAATGATTGATGTGAAGGTGCATGGCTGTGCGGTAACACTCTGGATTTCCGTGCAGAAGGTCACCGGCTAGGACCCCACGTTGTGCTACTCCCCTCGAATGACAGGCATTTTTTCTGCCTAGTATTCGGGAGCATAAGGATACCTATGATTGGTCATATTTTTTTCTTGCAAAAAAAAAGAAAAAACATGCCAGCGTGCTCGA
Source organism: Odontocerum albicorne (assembly GCA_949825065.1). NCBI lineage: Eukaryota > Metazoa > Arthropoda > Insecta > Trichoptera > Odontoceridae > Odontocerum > Odontocerum albicorne. Next base: position 36,066,102 of record OX463849.1, read on the forward strand.
ATCATCTCAATTCGGCGTGCCATCGGATTCAGTACAGCGGTGTGACCGGTTAGTTTCCTGGTGTCTAATGGTCACTCACTTAAAGAGGAGAAGAAAGAAATAAAACTCCACAACACAGATCTGCTTTCTAACTGAATGGACATTGAAATGGCGAGGGGAGTCCTCGACTCTGAGATCTAGCAATGACGATACGAGTATAAAGTGTGTGATGAGGAGTTGGATATGTTTTTGATATGCTTGTTGACATTATGATACAGTGAGAATTGTGTATGTAATAGATTAGGATTGAAGTGTGCATGAAGATGTGAATGCAGTGTGAATATTTCAGTGTTTTAGTTTTGGGATAAATATATGAAATTTGTGATAAAGGAATTAGACCATTTTATCACAGGCATTGCCAAGTATAGAGATTCAGTTCTCTAAATCTACATAATAGAGTTTAAGTATTATTTCATACTTGTACTCTATGGTTCGCCTTTCTATTAAAATAAAGTTATTTTTAACCTTTTTACGGCGATGGCTCGAGTATCTTTCGTGTGTCCCACAGGCGGCGGTGTTTTACCTCAATAAATTTATATTGTATCTACATAAAAATATGACTCACCATTATCCCGAATTTGATTACTGTGGAACTGTGCGCCGATGCATTTTTTAGCTGACACTATACACACGTAATATTATCCAAATCAAAGCTATAAATAAAGTGCGACAATATAAGAAGCAATAATCGAAAAAAACAATAATCCATAAACAATGATAAAGGCAATTAATTCAATACGCGTACTTACAAAAAAATATCGACGCAAAATATGTCATATTGATCGGGAGAAATCGTCATTAGAAACATGACCTTCAACACACCCGAACGTGTGGCGCTAATATTTAAAATGCTTTAAATTTCGACGGCCTCGAATCGGTCTGTTTAAATCCTTCTTATGGATCAAGTACTTGAAGTTTTGATGATTTTAAAAGAGATGTCACTAGAGGACACGTTTTGTCTTATATTCAGGTTAAAAATTTTAAAGAAGATTTAATTTTGACTGAGATATCGACACGCAAAGTTAGTGGCCACTTAAATGGCCGCTCGCCAGGACGGCACGTATTATGTATGGGCCAGTTAAGTGGTCCCCCGCCGTGAAAGAGTTAAATGATATATTGTGGATAGTAAAAATAAATAAATGAATGTTAAAACTGATTTACTGTACTAAATATTTTTTTAATATTTTGCGTGAAGATATGAAGTGAAATATGGAGGTGGAAAAATATTAAAAGGACCACTGAGAAACAAATGCTGTAGAAATGCATCCACTGAGAATAATATATGGGGTGGCAATGTATGTACACCAGAATAAGATTGGTAATTAAGATCTTAAGTAAGATCAAAAATATGAGATGGTTTGGGCATGTAAAAGGTGTGTTAGATGAAGACCTCATACTACTACAATTTATCTGACTTTTCTAAAATTATTTATTTCAAAATATTCACTTAATCCAACCATACTTTCTCCATCTATCATGTCTTCTACTCATATTTGCACTATATATTTGTTTTGTTAGTCTTTCTTCATTCATTGGTGCTATACACTCGTATTACACTTTCGTTATATACAGTTCAACCTTGGTGGGTTTATCACCGTGTGGCAATCTCTTCCAACCATCTCTGAGTGCTCTGCTTCATCTTACTCAATTTATCAGCCTTAAGTTCACGTTGATCTCTAATAATTGCATTCCGTTTTCTGTCATATATTGTCACCCCATGTATTATTCTTTGCATGCATTTCTACAGCATTAATGAAGTTTCTTTTAGCCTTTTTCTGTGTCCATGTTTCACTCCCATACATTAAAGTTGATACTAAATAACTTTCGTGGACTATTATCTTAGCAGATTTTGAAACTGTCCAGCTCGAATATGTATGTTTTAGTACCCCATTGACTTTGTTTCCTATTGCTATACGCTGTTCAATATCTCTCTTAACTCTTCCATCATTAGAGAAAATACTGTCCAAATAGCAGAATTCCTCAACTTGCTTCAATCTTTCATTGTTCAACCACACAATGCATTTACTTTTCGTTTCACTCTTTTGTATTAACATGACTTTGGATTTTGCAATATTCATTCTCAGATTTTTCTCTTCACTTCTCTCATTACAATTTACTCATCAAACTCTGTAATTCATCTTCATTCCCCACTAACACTATCATGTCATTAACATGCAGGATACATTCCCATTAGACATTTTTATGCTACTTATTGACCTCTATAGTTCCTTTATACATGAGTCTATGTAAATATTAAACAACCAGGGTAACATAACACATCCTTGCTTTATCATTTTTGAAATATTAACCACCCGGTCAAGGCACCATTCACTCAACACATGCTTTATTTTCAGCATATAATGAATCAACACCGTATTTTTCAATATTTTCCATACCTTGCCTCTTATCACACACAGGTATTTACTTACCTTCATCATCATTTGAGCTTAACGGATAATATAGCGATACAAAAGAACACACCTTGATTTAAAGACTGCTTTTTTTGGTAGCAAGTAGATTGTTTGCCAATGGATAAATAGTTAATTCTTGAATAAATTACCTCAAGAATCTTATGAATGAAAAATGATGCTTTACCTCTAAGCTAAATTGTACTATTGTCAAATATTTTTATCTTGTAAGTGTTAATTTTAATGTGCTGGATGTATGTATTCCTGCAATATGTGATTCTTACATTTATTTATTCATATAAACAATTATTTTATACTCAAGGAAAACTTTTATTAAAATAAATGTTTACATTCAAGATCAGTGGTTTTTAACCGTATTCTATAGAACACATCCTACTGTTCTGATATTCTGAACACTTTCTTACTTTTTGTTTTCTTTTCAAACTGCCTTTGTAATAATTACAATCCAATGCTGGAGGATGTGGATTGCTGGGCTGTGAACTCATTTGGATGGAACTGTTCTATATGGTAGCATCTTTGTGTTCCTGATGCAACATATAATCTGATGATATCTATGATACTGGAAATGTGATTTCCTTTAATGAAAAACTCAGTGAAATGTGATTTTCTTTTATAAAGAATTCAGTAAAAATTCAAAATTGGCCACCATATTTCATATTGTGATTTCTGTTTTTTTTTGTCATTGTAATAATATGGTTCAATTATTTTATCAACATATTCAAGAATAAGTTTCTATTTCTATAAATTGTCTGAAAAGGTCACATCTTCAAAAATCTCATTACGAGCTTTCCATCTATTTGTGTGGTATAAATACGGTATATTTTTTTTCTTATCTCAGTCTAATGTCAAAAATGTAACTAAAGATTGTTTTAAGCTATAGTTCGGAAATTCTAGGATGAGTTCTGTGACAGCTCACAAATTTGCCCCAATACAATCTTGTAACGATGTTCAGTAATTTTAATTATTTTATCAACTTTAATATAAGCCTCAATTCTAATAAATAGCAAGCTATTTAGGTAAATACATTACATAAGGTTGTATTGAGGCTAATTTGTGAGCTGTCACAGGACTCATCCTAGATTTTCCGAACTATAGTTGCAGATGTTTTCACTATTGTTAGTTGATGAAATCCACATGGATCTGAATTCATCTTTACATACATACATACCATCACGCCATTTCTCTGTTAGGGTAGGCATCCTTAGCCTCTTTTATTAAAATTATTTGAACAATCGTGTAATATTTTTTAATAAAAAAATAACTCATTTTAAAAAGAAAAGAAACTGACAAGTTACAAAATTTACCCAGTTTTCTATAGCAATCATAAAGAAAAAGATCTTAATACTTTATAAAAAACATAACCACTCATCATTACAGTCAAAACTTCGGTCATAAAGAATTTTATCACCACTTATAACCTTGAAGGTTCTTAAGAGTGTGAGGATGTAGATTCTTGAAGAGTTGAAAATAAGACCTTGACAAAACGGATGAAGCTGTCTGAGCACCTGTTGGTGCGATACAATATACCATGGGCTACTTACAGGTCTCTTAATCACATATGTTCCCATGTACAGATTAAAAGAGTATATCTTTTGTCACAATGCATGTGTGGCAATCAATATTCATCTGATGTTTTGCTCACTATGCTCTTTTTTGCGTTGCTGGAAAGAAAACCTGCAGAGGGGAAGCATCAATGTAAAAAAAACTGAACAAAAACAAAAATTTAATTAGGTCATTCATGACCGGAAAAAGGAAACGGAGATTGGAAAGAAAGATAATGGAAAACAAGAAAACATGTTATGTCAATAAAGAAAGATGTAATCTTTTAAATTTACTTTTTGAAGCACGTTAACGATGGCGAGAGTATTATGTTAGCTGGTTCCAGAGTTAACAGCACGAATAGTAACAAATCTTGTGAATATAAAGAACCAATCTTACTAGGGAAAGCCTGTAACGAAGTTGTCTCATTCCTTATCTCTTTCATAACTACTTAAAAAACTCAGCTATAATATTATTATTATTAACTACCGATACATTGTTGTAATTTAATATAACTCATTACAGAAGAGTAAAAATTTAATTCAATTCAAAGGGCAATTTTATACAGCACTGTTTACAGTTCAAACTCTCCTCAAGGGCGTTCTTACTCGGGACTCGAACCCACTAATATTAAAGAAATCACGTATAACAGTTTCTTTGTATGCAGTACAATCTTGTGCGATGTTTATGAAGCCTTAAGTGAAAATTTAACTTAAACCATTTTATTTAAAAAAAATAACTGAATTCCAGCAGGAATCGAACCTGCAACGTTTAGGTCCGAAGACAGGCGTCTAACCAATTAGGCCACGGAGGTCATAAAAAATCATACAATCTTTACATTTTTTTCCATAATGTACCCTTTAATACATCAGAATTAGTTTTTCAGATATATTTGAAGAGCGCGGCCGGGAAACAATATTGTCTTCTGCCCCAGTAATCGCGTCTTTGGGTTTAAAACCTTTGAACTTGTGGTTTATCATTGAAAATGTTGGTAACACTTCCGCTCAATAGGTGCAAATATTGTTAAATAACTTTTACCAAACTAGTACCCTTTTTTTTGGGTACTATCGAGAATCGAATCTGATACCCCCAGATGGATGTCAAGAATGTTACCACTAGGTTACGGAGCTTGCATAAAAATGAAATGACGATAAAGTACTTGATATCAAAGGATTAACTTTGTGTTGAGTTGAAATCATAAACTTTGGTAAAATAAAATAATATTGAAATTTTGTAGATCTGGTGCTTTCGACACAATTGGAATGGAATAATATTTATTTATTTTACAAAGCTTACTTACACAGGTTAAACCCAATGGTATAAAAAGTTTTAAGATAGACACTTAAAAAGACATTGTATACAGCAGGAAGAAAATAAAAATTAGTTAAGATATATTGGTTTAACCGAAACAACTAACTCTCATTACTAAGAATGTTAAAAATGCTTTCTTTTACACATTTTTGGGCAAATGTTATATAATTTGATGCATTATTAAGTTCTGTTTCTTTATGCATTTTTTAATTCAATAAATATTTTAGGTTTATTAATAACAAAATATTGCATTTTGTGTGTGATCTTAGGAATTTGGGGTTTTGTAAAATCACAGTTGGTAAACCACTGTCTTCAACAAATATTTTGTGGTCAATGTTTACATTGTTAATTCTATATGTATAAAGGAGAACATATTTCTAACACTATTAAATTGTTTTTCAAAGAAAAAAATTTAATTCTTATTTTTTGTACTCTTTTTCCTTGAAAAATTATTCAAAACATCAAACATAACTTATTCATGCATAGAATCAAAGGTTTTCATTTCATTTAGTTTATCCTATTGAATTGAAAGTGATTAATTAACATTTGCTCGATAATTGGTAATGTTTTGTCGTTGAAGCAGAATGTTTTAAAGAATTTATTAATTTTGGAATAATTGTATTAAGCTTAAAGTTTATTGGCAAACAATATGTGTGCAGTAATCCTTCCATTTATACGGGAAATTGATTCCATGAAAATAGTGACTAAATGGAGTCAGAAATGCTATGTAAAATATATGATCTTTTACATATTTCCAGATATCTATTTTTACTTAAAAAAAGACAATTTTTTTAATAAGGCTCTATAAGTTGTTACTGGTAACTAATAAAACATAAATTTTCATTAGAGCTATACAATTTATTTAAACGAACAAAAAAATACAGAACAATTTGCTGCTTCACAAATAATCACTATAGATCAGGCCTGTGCAACTTACCATAAAATGGGATGAGGTCCATATTATTTTTAAAAAAGCCACTGCGGGCCACAAAAACAGGATAAGAAATAAATAGAGAATGTTTTGTTTATTACACTATTATTTTATTACAATATTATTAATTGTAATTATAGCTACGATATTAACAAATTTTTATAATAAATACGAGTATATAATTATTGTAAATATATAATAAAAAAATAAATACTAGAAATAAATATGGCACTTAAAGGGATTGTTTTTAGAGTGAATAAATTCGTTTAATGAGAGATATTACATCGTTTTTCAGTAAAAAGTTTGTCATATTCGGAAGACATATTTGAAGCAGCCGTTTTTTTCATATCTTCTAAATGATCATCTCTCAAACACGAGCTATGCTTACTCTTATTAATGTAAACAAAATACTTCGCGGGCCGCAGAGTAAGTGCTGGTGGGCCGCATGTGGCCCGCGGGTCGTATGTTGTGCAGGTCTGTTATAGATGACCAGACACCTCCTACGCGCCGAAAGCGCGTGGTATGCGTGGAGCTTGCAAGCCGTGACGGCGATACACGGTCGAATCAAGGGGCTTACGATAAGCGATGGGCTGAACATAAGGAACAAAAACAGAAAATATAGTCTGTTTGACAAGAGCGTGTATGGCTACATGTTTTCCTGAAAACTGTTAGAGGATAGATTCAAACGCGAGCAGGTAGCAGAACCCTTCCTCCAAGATTTGTATAGAAAAATTCAGTTTTCCTTTGACCTTGGTTACACAAGAACATATTTCACCGTGAGTGCCGCGTACGCATCACGTTACGAAGCAGTGTTTCTGTATGCATATCCGAAAGAACCGAAAATGTCGTACGGAGCCGCTGCTAAATACATGAGAAAGTCGAAGACATTTGTTAGTAAGTGGGCGAAATTGAAATTCAGGCGTAAAAAACGTCGATAATCTACCAGTAGCACTGCACAGAAAACGACGAAAAAGGAGGACAGGGTGATTTTACGGATGTTCGAGAAGAATCCTCGTTTGTCATTGCGTAACGGACAGGCAGTTTTGCGTGAAAAGGGTTTAATTGTGTCATGTGACACTATAAGAAGACGTTTACTAACTCATGAAGTGAAATTTTGAAGCACGGTGAAGAAACCACTACTGTCCGAAAAAGAAGTCGAAAAAACGCCCAACTACAAGCAATATATTCCAGTTTTTCTAAATTCAGAACTCGATAAATGGGTCTGAAAACAATGTTGGTTCCCAGCTACGCTCTTCATCACATCCACGTCACTAATTTGGATATGATGATTGATATTAACCTTTTTACGGCGATGGCTCGAGTATCTTTCGTGTGTCCCACAGGCGGCGGTGTTTTAAGTCAATAAATTTATATTGTATCTACATAAAAATATGACTCACCACTATCCCGAATCTGAGTACTGTCGAACTGTGCGCCGATGCATTTTTTAGCTGACACTTTACACACGTAATATTAGAAAATATTCTTATAACACTATTATACAAATAAAAGTATGTTTTTGGATTTTGACGAAAAGATTTATAACGATAAGTACACTGCAATAATAATATTTCTACTGTGGAAAGTGTTTGCTGGCGTGAAATGGTCCAAAACATGTTACACACAGACTCACATTGCACTCACCACACATATATCTAGATCTTTTCCTTAATTTATGTTTATGAGCGCATTCATAGCATCGACGAGAAGGTTCCGCACAGTTTTCAGTTCCTGGAATTTCTTTAGGACTGTGTGCGGCTATTATTGAACCCGATAAACCAAGATGTAGTGGATTGCTAGTGGACGGAGATGAATAGGACAATTTTGATGCTAGTTTATATTTTTCAAATATTTGTCTTATAACTGCTAAATGAAATTCCGCTAAACCTATTGTTTTTCCGGTTGTATGCTTGTAAATAAAATATGAATTTAGCATGTATAGATCAACAAAATGAAAAGCCAGCTTTCTATACCATTTTAAAGTTTTTCGAAGGCAATTTAAACTACTAAGCATCATATCGGTTTTGTCCACACTACCCATATTTTTATTGTAATCCACAATGCACTCAGGTTTTTTTACCTGTTCGCCAGTTTTATAATTTAATTTCTCTGTTGAAATAAATCTGTCACTATGAATTGTTGTCAGCATATGAATTTCTCTCTTATCGTGCCATTTTATAGCCAACAAGGGTCCACAATGTTGAGAATCAATGTCTCCTTTCTTGTTTTTTTTGAAGTTGGGCATACCTTTACGAGATTTTCGAACGGTTCCACATGCATTTGTTTTATTGTCATGTAAAAACTTAAATAATTGTGGGCTTGTGTACCAGTTATCACACCACAAGTTGTGTCCTTTTCCAAGATAGTCATTGAGAAGCGTTTTGATAACTGCACCCGATATACCCAACGATTTATCATAAATTATTTCTGTTCCATCACCGCAATACACAATTAGATCTAACACACAACCGGTTTCAACATCACATAAAACAAATAATTTAATGCCGAATCTGTGACATTTGGAAGGGATGTATTGTTTTATCATAAGACGACCTTTGAAAACAACTATGTTCTCATCGATACACAAGTTTTTGTGAGGCAGCATGATACTTGTAAAAACTTTGCGAGTATGATCAAGCAATAATCTTATTTTACGCAATTTGTCACCACTATTTGTTATATTGTTATTAGAAAAATGTAACATATTTAAAATCAGTTCATACCGGTCCCTTGACATAGTCTTGCCAAAAATTGGGCTATTTAAAAGTGGGTCTGTGGACCAATGTTCCCGTATGGTTAAATGCTTATTTCGTGTCATCAACATTGTGACACCAAAGAATACATATAATTCTGGTACATTTGTATCCACCCAGCGTTGAATTCGTGATTAAGCGGAATATTCCTTACTCAATTTTTTTAAATTATAAAATTGGTTAGTCTGTTGTACCACATTTTCAATTATATTTTTATTTAAAAAATATTCGAAAATATCGAGTTCGGATGATTCTGGTGTAAGTTGGCACGAGGGCAAGATGCCAGATGAAAATTCATCAAACTCGTGGATTATTGGCGCAAATGGACCTCGGCTCCATGAAGAAAATACATTTTCTAATAGTTCGTTTGGTTCCACATTGCCGCTGGTTGTTGCTCCAATATCTGGAATAATTGTATCATCCATTCTCTGCTCTTCTTCTAATGGATCAACATCGTCTTCTTCATCGGTTAATTCAAAATCTGAATCAAGTTCTACTACCGTGATATCTTCAATTTCCTCTCCAGTAAAGTTCCTTTTAGCCATATTGATAATATAAGCGGTGTTGAATTTTTAAAGTTATTTTAAAAATTTTATGAATTTTTCAATGGCGTATAACACACGTAACATAAAAAATAACGACGATTTGAAAAGTTGTAAAAGTAAGTGAATGTTAAAATCTCTTAAAAAACAGTTTGTGTAATGGTATCCAAATCAAAGCTATAAATAAAGTGCGACAATATAAGAAGCAATAATCGAAGAAAACAATAATCCATAAACAATGAAAAAGGCAATTAATTCAATATGCAATACGCGTACTTACAAAAAAAATATCGACGCATAATACTTCATATTGATCGGGAGCAATCGTCATTAGAAACATAACCTTCGGATCGCCCGAACGCGTGGCGCGATTATTCAAAATGCTTTAAATATCGACGGCCTGCAAGGGGTCTGTTTAAATCCTTCTTATGGATCAAATACTTAAAGTTTTGATGATTTTAAAAGAGATGTCACTAGAGGACACGTTTTGTCTTATATTCAGGTTAAAAATTTTAAAGAAGATTTAATTTTGACCGAGATATTTACACGCAAAGTTAGTGGCCACTTAAATGGCCGCTCGCCAGGACTGCACGTATTATGTATGGGCCATTTAAGTGGTCCGTAGCCGTGAAAGAGTTAAACAAATTAATTAATGGCTATCAGAAATTCAATACAAAACATCCGAATGAAAGACAAGAAAGTTTTTCACCTCAAAATGCATTACATTATTTTATTAGTGAAAGCAACATTGTTTAAATGGAAAAATACTTATTACTTTATTATATTTCCGCACGAAGGCATAGTGAAAACTACAAAACTTCCAATGAATAAAATAACCAGCTATGCTGCGTTAATTTTCTATGCATAATGGCAGTGTTTCTCAAACGCCACTCCGTGTAGAAAAATTAAGTGTTCCGGGATCCGCGAAAATAATAAATTTTAGTTCGTTTATATCTGGCGGAGGAGACAATGTTTGGGTAAAACCAAGGTTCCGCGAAAGTACGACTAATTATCATACACCTTCAAAGATTAAAATATTTTAGAATCGGTTATATCTGGCGCAGGATACAATGTTTGGGTAAAACTAAGGGTTAAAAATATTTTAGTTCGTTTATATCTGGCTGAGAAGATAATGTTTGGGTAAAACTAAGGGTTCCGCGAAAGTACGAGTAATTGTCATACACCTTCAAAGATTAAAATATTTTAGACTCGGTTATATCTGGCGCAGGATACAATGTTTGGGTAAAACTAAGGGTTAAAAATATTTTAGTTCGTTTATATCTGGCTGAGAAGATAATGTTTGGGTAAAACTAAGGGTTCCGCGAAAGTACGAGTAATTATCAGACACCTTCAAAGATTAAAATATTTTAGAATCGGTTATATCTGGCGCAGGATACAATGTTTGGGTAAAACTAAAGGTTAAACATATTTTAGTTCGTTTATATCTGGCGGGAAGACAATGTTTGGGTAAAACTAAGGGTTCCGCGAAAGTACGAGTAATTGTCATACACCTTCAAAGATTAAAATATTTTAGAATCGGTTATATCTGGCGCAGGATACAACGTTTGGGTAAAACTAAGGGTTAAAAATATTTTAGTTTGTTTATATCTGGCGGAGGAGACAATATTTGGGTCGTTAGGTCGCTTCTACTGCGCAGCTTGTGCACTAAACTGTCTTTGTAATTTTAATCCAAAACTTGTACATTACATAGATTGCATATTACCACTCCTTCCTACCTAAATAAGGCTGTGATTGGTTACGCTCTATATTTAGGTCTGCTTTTGTGTGAAAAAAAAACCACCCTTATCATAATTATTATTTAATTAAGTGTAAAATCTTTTTTTTTTCTAGAATGACACGTATATAGGGCGGATGTATTTATTTATGGAACATGAAACAGGATAAAGCATGTAGTTGCCTTCCCCCAGAAAAAATGTAATTTTTAATTTAAAAACTTTGAATCAAGAACATTTCCTTTTCAAGGGTTAGGTATAGAGTATTTAAGGGTTCCGTGACTAAATTTAATAATAATAAAAGGACCACATATATACTTGTAGAGTCGTTTAGAGAGCATACTCTCTTCATAGGTGCTCTGATTCGGGACGCGAACCTGCTATTATTGAAACATTAAAAATATTACAAAATAAATATACATATATGTTTATGCATACATATGCACATACATATTATATTGTATATACATATGTTACACACTTAAGTTGTGTCTGAGGATAGGAAGGTAGTGGTTGCGGTCATTAGATAAGTTACTTCACCACATCTTTATACAAGTATGTTCAGAAAAATGTATTCAGTAAGTAAACTGTAGAAAACTTACCAAGGCTAGACGAACTACAAAGAAACCTTTGTAGATCTTCTGATACGTGATAGTGACACAGTTTATTTTAGATGTATGTGTGCAGTGTTTATATTTTCTTTCCAGTGTCATGTCAGGTCCCCCCAACGTTGAATATCACCGGAGAGTAGACATCTTTGTCCCCGGCAGCCCGAAAAAGATTCCCGACGCTCTTTATACCACTCCAATCACGTATATTGCGGATCCAGGAGATTTGCCTTCTGCCAACACCTCTTGGAGCCTTTATTTTTCCTTGGATGATCAGGTGCAGTAATTTATACTTTGCTCCTCTAAGTACATGACCCAAATAGTACACCTTTCAGATTTTAATATTTGCCAGCAACTCTCTATCAACTTTGGCTCTTTGAAGAACCCTCGTTTTGCTGACCATATCCGTCCAGGGTACCCGTACCATTCTCCGGTGCATCCACATTTCAAATGCTTCCAGTCAGTTCATACTACCAATCAAGTGTTTATATAACATCATAAATTTTGATAAGACCTCCCAAACACTATTTTCTTCAAGTATTTACTAAAGCTGTAACACTAAGTGGTAGACCATTTCACGCCACAAGACCAGCAACGGCAAAAGCTCTATCATAATAGGCTGCCATATTGTATCGATATAGAACAATCAATTTATTAGTTGAAGAATATTGAATTGATCTTAAAGTTCTACTCCTTTCCAAAGGAACATCTCTCAGACTCAAATTCGAAAAATAAAATTGATATATAAGTTTGAAATCAATTCGTTCGCGACACTCAGGCCCAGATACGTAACTAGGCGTAAAATCGGACCAATATGACAATATATATGACTACCATATATCAGCCTAGCAGCTGCATTGAAAACAGTCTACAAATTTGCGAATCAGTTTAATTGGGAAACGCTGCATTATGGTATTATAACATTATTGGAGGGAAAGAGCGCGCGAGGAAAGTAAAGGGCGACTGCACTGCGATACGCAATGACAATACAAAATTTGTTAACTTTTTACTCAAGTACGTCTGAATAAGGTTTAAATCATTGACTATTAATTAAAAATACAAATTATGTCATTATTTTTTACTTAATACGTATTGTATTTGAAATATGAGAAAATCGTGTAAGTGCAAAAAAATATATATTGTTTTTATAAGTATGGATTACAGGTAAGCCAAAAAGTTGATTTAAAAAACCTTGAATGTGTCAAAAAACTAAAAATGATCAACGATTTGTCACGTTTAATAAATGAGTATATAAGACAACAAAATAAAACATGAAGTAAAAATAAAATTTATTTTAACTTAATTTTCAGGTGAGCTCAATCAATAATCGGTTAACTATTGTAAAATCATTATTTATAGTTAAGGCATTATTAACATTGTGGAGGTTTAAAGGCATTGTAATTTGTTTTATCAAACACTGTTTATTTCACTTTTTGTAACGGTATAACCCTACCGGTTTCAAGGCTTTCACCTCATCATCAGGGGAGCACAAACAAGATCTTGTTTGTGCTCTCCTGATTATGAAGTGAAAGCTTTGAAACCGGTAGGGTCATACGGTTACATTGGTCATACGTAATTGAAAGAAGGCGCTGGCTGAATACCGTATTTTTAATACTTTTTCTGTCACGGCAGCTGATGCGCAAAGGCTTTAATGTTAAGTGCACGTGCCGCGCAGGCGCAATTGCAAAAGTCACGTGCCCACTTGTTCATTGTCCACACTAGTGTACACAAGTTTGTGATTTAATCAGGTACGCGCGTGTATTACAGTTCTTTTATTTCGAGAACGGTCTTTTCCAGGACCAAAAAAATTATATCTTTCAGCACAAACCTATGGATATATTGAATACCTGAAATCGATCATATATCAACGAAAACATGCTACAAAACATATAAGTATATAAGGCCCCGTTTTCATACTCTCATCAGGCGCATTTGTGCAGCTGTTTTTTACAATAAAAAATTACACGATCGTGGAAAAACATCCTCCTAAATTATATGTAGGAGGATTCGGTACTGCGGCCCACTATTCATTTCGAGATTCATATGTGACCTGCCAGCTCAAAAGTTTACCTAGGCCTGGGCTAGATGGTCCTGTGATATGCCAAGAACTGGGTTTTGTACAGGGTGGACCAGAATAAAGTGTACTTTTGTTTATTTTATTAATCGAGAACGCATGAAGGAAGATGTACGCGAAATACGCCATTTACTCGATCAGTTTCGGTAATTTTAGTTGTCACGAGTCACTTTATCGGGCAACTTTATCAGTACGCGTTGTGCATCCGTATGTTTTACGAAAAAAATGGTCCATACGTAACTGTTAGATGATTATTTTGAGTTAAGTACCAATTACACAGTGTTCAAGTGTGTTCGAGCACTTTGTTAATTAAGCAGTGGGTTGAAAGATTTGAAGAAACTGGCTCCACGCTAAAATCTTAGCCCCAAAGTCACCCGCGGACTTCTTAAGTGGAGAAGTATAAAGAAAGTCAACGAGTCTGTGCGCGCTGATCCAACGCTATCAACCTGCAAGCGTTCGTCAACATTAACGATGTTGTATACGACCTTGCAGCAAATTTATCAATTGACTTAAAACGCCATCCTAAGAAAATTCAACTTGTTTAGGATTTAAATTGAGCAGAATTTATTACGAGGTTTGACGTCGCGGCTAAAATATTTGAATAATTCTCCGGGTTTAATAATATACTATTTTCAGACGAAGCATATTTTCATATTAATACGTTCATCAACAAGCGAAATTGCTGCTATTGGAGCGATGAAAACTTAAGACTGAAATACTAGACTACTCCGTTGTACACGAGTAACAGTTTGGGCAGCCATGCCAGCTTCGGGAACTATCGTTCTGTATTTTTTTGAGGACGCTCGAGGCCAAGCAATAACAGTTCGGAACATTACATTAAAATGCTGAAAGTTTTAGACTGTGAAATTGAAAGAATTTGAGGATGCGGTTTCAATAGGATGGGACACTTGACACATGTCCAATAACAGTTTTTAAGTGGTTCAAGAGATGTTTGATGGAAAATTGATTTCGCGACGGTGTAACATTCTATGGCCATCACGAAGTTCTGATTTTATTTGTGAAGATACCTGAATGTCGAGTATACGTAAATAGTCCAACGACTACGCTGCAATAAATAAAATATTCGTCCAGAGATTGAAGCGATACTACGGTAAACATTCTGGCGGCTGGTTCAAAATTTTCGAACCAGATTAAACGAATACCATCGACGCGATGGTGATCATTTCGATATTATTTTTTTTTTAAATCTCTCTTTTTTAAATTGATGATCTCTAATTATTGTTATACTATGAATTTTTAAAAAAAGAACACTTTTCCGGGCCATTCTGTTTATTATTATATTTTAACGAGTGTGTTTACGTGAGTACTGCATGTGTTGTTTTAATTATTTTATGTTGTATCTATGTATTTATTTCGTCTTTTATTTAAGTGTAAGTAATATATATTGAAAGTGATTTAGACACAAGAATGTATGAACTTTGACCTTTATTTACGAGCTTCACTACATTTACATATGTATCGATATATAATTTATTTGATAAGAAAACAACAGAAACTTTGTCAGATAAACTAAAGTTTCTTCAGATACGACACAACATAATCGTATATCCTTTATAATTAATTATAAATTACATACGATAACACTGAACGCTAGAAAATATAAATATAGAAAAATAGATGTTCCCACATAATAATCATTATTTCCATACAATAATCACTGTTTCAGTTTAATAATCAATGATTTCATATAATGCTCAACACCCATACAAAAATTCTTTTCAGTGAACAAAAATGTAAATTAAAATGTTTTGTTTGGAAAAATAAAAAATGCACTTTTCTTGGAATTGCTATTATTCTTATGGATTTCGTGGGGATGGATAGTCATTTGAATGATTTATGCGACCACGTAACTGACTTCATTTACTTTTGTCTGGTTGGTTGGAAGAGATTGCCACCTGGCAATAACCCCGCTAGATTGTATTTGCAATAAAAGTGTTAAATAAGCTTCTGGAATAAAAAATATTTTTGCAAAAATATAAAAAGGAAAAACAAAAATATATATCTTGCAACTGCATAACAAAACTTTCCATTTTATTGAAAGTATGCAAATTAATACCTTTGGGTTTTTTCCCGATTATATCACTTTACATATGTATTTATCTCAATTAGATTATTTAGTCAAAAGTGAAAAGAAGGTAAAAGATATTAAATTTATAATCGGCTTAAGCTTTTTGCACATTCAGGGTTATGTAATTATATTGGAATGAAAGTATACGCATTACTTATTATTTTCACTTTTACATTTCAACACCAAGTAATCAAATATAGCAAAATGAGCTTAGCATAATTTGCGTATATTACCAGAATGAATAACGAAAATCTAGTGAAGACGGTGAACACGGGTGCAGTTGAAGGAATAAAACGTGCAAAAAATCTTAATATACTTTGAGCATGTTTGTTAGAGAGTACAGCAAAAGTCTAAAGATGCTGGTGATCACGGATACAGTTAGGGAAGAAAACGTGCTAAAGGATCTTAACATATTTAGGGCATGTTTGTCAAAGAGGACAACAAAAGTTTAGAGATGCTAGTGATCACGGATACAGTTAGGCAAGAAAACGTGCTAAAGGATCTTGACATATTTAAGGCATGTTTGTGAAAGAGGATAACAAAAGTATAGAGAGCTAGTGATTACGGATACATACATTTAGGTTAGAAAACGTGCTAAAGGATCTTGACATATTTAAGGCATGTTTGTGAAAGAGGATAACAAAAGTAAAGAGATGCTAGTGATTACGGATACATACATTTAGGTTAGAAAACGTGCTAAAGGATCTTGACATATTTAAGGCATGTTTGTGAAAGAGGATAACAAAAGTATAGAGAGCTAGTGATTACGGATACATACATTTAGGTTAGAAAACGTGCTAAAGGATCTTGACATATTTAAGGCATGTTTGTGAAAGAGGATAACAAAAGTAAAAAGATGCTAGTGATTACGGATACATACATTTAGGTTAGAAAACGTGCTAAAGGGTCTTGACATATTTAGGGCATGTTTGACAAAAAGAACAACAAAAATCTAGAGATGCTAGTGATCACGGATACAGTAAGGTAAGAAAACGTGCTAAAGGATCTTGACATATTTAAGGCATGTTTGTCAAAGAGGATAACAAAAGTCTAGAGATGCTAGTGATTACGGATACATACATTTAGGTTAGAAAACGTGCTAAAGGGTCTTGACATATTTAGGGCATGTTTGACAAAAAGAACAACAAAAATCTAGAGATGCTAGTGATCACGGATACAGTAAGGTAAGAAAACGTGCTAAAGGATCTTGACATATTTAAGGCATGTTTGTCAAAGAGGATAACAAAAGTATAGAGATGCTAGTGATTACGGATACATACATTTAGGTTAGAAAACGTGCTAAAGGGTCTTGACATATTTAGGGCATGTTTGACAAAAAGAACAACAAAAATCTAGAGATGCTAGTGATCACGGATACAGTAAGGTAAGAAAACGTGCTAAAGGATCTTGACATATTTAAGGCATGTTTGTCAAAGAGGATAACAAAAGTCTAGAGATGCTAGTAATTACGGATACAGTTAGGTAAGAAAACTTGTTTAAGGAACTTAACATATTTAGGGCATGTTTATCAAAGAGGATAACAAAAGTCTAGAGATGCTAGTGATTACGGATACATTTAGGTAAGAAAACGTGCTAAAGGATCTTAACATATTTAGGGCATGTTTGTCAAAGAGGACAACAAAAGTCTAGAGATGCTAGTGATCACGGATACAGTAAGGTAAGAAAACGTGCTAAAGGATCTTGACATATTTAAGGCATGTTTGTCAAAGAGGATAACAAAAGTCTAGAGATGCTAGTAATTACGGATACAGTTAGGTAAGAAAACTTGTTTAAGGAACTTAACATATTTAGGGTATATTTATCAAAGAGGATAACAAAAGTCTAGAGATGCTAGTGATTACGGATACATTTAGGTAAGAAAACGTGCTAAAGGATCTTGACATATTTAAGGCATGTTTGTCAAAGAGGATAACAAAAGTCTAGAGATGCTAGTAATTACGGATACAGTTAGGTAAGAAAACTTGTTTAAGGAACTTAACATATTTAGGGCATGTTTATCAAAGAGGATAACAAAAGTCTAGAGATGCTAGTGATTACGGATACATACATTTAGGTTAGAAAACGTGCTAAAGGGTCTTGACATATTTAGGGCATGTTTGACAAAAAGAACAACAAAAATCTAGAGATGCTAGTGATCACGGATACAGTAAGGTAAGAAAACGTGCTAAAGGATCTTGACATATTTAAGGCATGTTTGTCAAAGAGGATAACAAAAGTCTAGAGATGCTAGTAATTACGGATACAGTTAGGTAAGAAAACTTGTTTAAGGAACTTAACATATTTAGGGTATGTTTATCAAAGAGGATAACAAAAGTCTAGAGATGCTAGTGATTACGGATACATTTAGGTAAGAAAACGTGCTAAAGGATCTTAACATATTTAGGGCATGTTTGTCAAAGAGGATAACAAAAGTCTAGAGATGCTAGTGATTACGGATACATTTAGGTAAGAAAACGTGCTAAAGGATCTTAACATATTTAGGGCATGTTTGTCAAAGAGGACAACAAAAGTCTAGAGATGCTAGTGATTACGGATACATTTAGGTAAGAAAACGTGCTAAAGGATCTTAACATATTTAGGGCATGTTTGTCAAAGAGGACAACAAAAGTCTAGAGATGCTAGTGATTACGGATACATTTAGGTAAGAAAACGTGCTAAAGGATCTTAACATATTTAGGGCATGTTTGTCAAAGAGGACAACAAAAGTCTAGAGATGCTAGTGATTACGGATACATTTAGGTAAGAAAACGTGCTAAAGGATCTTAACATATTTAGGGCATGTTTGTCAAAGAGGACAACAAAAGTCTAGAGATGCTAGTGATTACGGATACATTTAGGTAAGAAAACGTGCTAAAGGATCTTAACATATTTAGGGCATGTTTGTCAAAGAGGACAACAAAAGTCTAGAGATGCTAGTGATTACGGATACATTTAGGTAAGAAAACGTGCTAAAGGATCTTAACATATTTAGGGCATGTTTGTCAAAGAGGACAACAAAAGTCTAGAGATGCTAGTGATTACGGATACATTTAGGTAAGAAAACGTGCTAAAGGATCTTAACATATTTAGGGCATGTTTTTCAAAGAGGATAACAAAAGTCTAGAGATGCTAGTGATTACGGATACATTTAGGTAAGAAAACGTGCTAAAGGATCTTAACATATTTAGGGCATGTTTTTCAAAGAGGATAACAAAAGTCTAGAGATGCTAGTGATTACGGATACATTTAGGTAAGAAAACGTGCTAAAGGATCTTAACATATTTAGGGCATGTTTTTCAAAGAGGATAACAAAAGTCTAGAGATGCTAGTGATTACGGATACATTTAGGTAAGAAAACGTGCTAAAGGATCTTAACATATTTAGGGCATGTTTGTCAAAGAGGACAACAAAAGTCTAGAGATGCTAGTGATTACGGATACATTTAGGTAAGAAAACGTGCTAAAGGATCTTGACATATTTAGGGCATGTTTTTCAAAGAGGATAACAAAAGTCTAGAGATGCTAGTGATTACGGATACATTTAGGTAAGAAAACGTGCTAAAGGATCTTAACATATTTAGGGCATGTTTTTTAAAGAGGATAACAAAAGTCTAGAGATGCTAGTGATCACGGACACTCGCACAGTTGAGGGAAGAAAATTGAGCTTCGCAGTAGACTATAATAATTTGTTAATTAGTTTTTGCTAAGGTTCTTCTGCATGGGTTTAGCAGAGTTTCATCGGACAACCTAGTTTCTATCGGATGGTTGATTGACCTGGATTTGGGCCCATACATCGTGTCATATAACCGAACGAACACTCCGTCATATACTCGTAATCCATCGAGCGCACAGTGATGCGATTAGTTAGATCAAGTGTATTTATTTAAGAAACGTGATATCCAGTTTGCGAAACGTTCTTTGAGTGATCATGATTAATAGAACATATTGGAATTTAATTTTATTTAATTCATGTACTTTGATTTTTTTATGTGAGAGAAATACATGAAAAAAACCCTATTGTATCATAGAATAAATCATTAGAATATATCTCAGAAGTTTGCGCTCCCCACCAAGTAAAATACAAAAATATTCTGGAACAAATTAATTTAAAAAGTACTGCAATGTGATTCCAATTGTCTCGCAATGTAAGAGGGACCTAGTTTTTATTTTCCTAACAATTACAACTATGCAAGAAATCGTTTTCTGTTTTATGTAGCAACTTACAGAATCAATGTGACAAGATAGCTCAACACTCAGTGACGCGTAGTTTAAAGATATTAAACCAATTGAGTGACGCAGTGGGTATATTCTCGGTACTGCATATCACTATGAAAATAATCCCCTTTCATATTTTTCCATATGAATACAAAATATGGCCCACATTATGTGACAGGGGAAATCCGTATAGTGTGGAAAGTAAAAAAAATGAATAAAAAAGTTGCCACGTTGAGTAAAAACGTTTCAAGTTGACTGTTGTTCAGATTTTAAAGAAATATTATATTTTTCAAACAAGTCATGACATCCTCTAAGCATTAACCACTCATTGTTGTTTCTTGTTCATATAGTTCTTTGCTGCCCATGCCGCTAGATTCTGGATCCAGCTATCAGCTGCTGTAAGACTGCTCGTTCGTTCAGTGGCTTGTTTGAAACACCGACTTAAACATTATTTTATCTCACTTCAATGACAATAAATCATTTCTTAATTTTTTTTCCATTCCTTGTTATTTTTCCTTTCAAGTCATTGGTGACATGAAATAAAAAAAAAATTGGTGCCAATTTTGTTGTATGGGAGTGAAACGCGAACTTTGAAAAAGTCGAATAAAGTAGAAATGCGTGTTTTGAGACTATACGTAGTTACAATGTATGACAGACTACGGAAATAGATGATTCAGGATGATTGTGAACTTAAGGTTGAAGTGTTGAGTAAGATGAATAAGAGCACGCTGAGATGGTATGTATGGACACGTGGAACGAATGAATAAAAAAAGACTAACAAAACAGATATATAGTTCAAATATGAGTGGAAGGCGTTGGAGAGAAAGACCAAGAATCAAATGAATGATATTCTAAAAGAAGGAAACGTAGAAAGTCAGAATAATCGAAATAATTGTATGAGAAGGTGTAAGGATCTAGAAAAGGCTAAGGATATGTGTCGAGATAGGAAAGACTGGCGCTCTCTCCTTTCTGTATACCCCGACAGGAAAATGGCGCGATGATATGTATGTATGTTTGTGTAAAATTGTTTTATATAGGTACTGTCTTTCATTTCTTAATTCTTTATTTAATTTTTTTTTATACTTTGTTTTGGTACTTTTTAATTGTATTCTTCTTCTGATATATATAGTACACCCTGTCCAGTTAATCACCATGTTGCAATATCTTCCGACCAACCAGAAATTTGTCGATGAGGAGTTAAGTGAAAACCTGACTTTAAAAAAAAAATTATACCAACGACAATCGAATCCATATTCTCCGAGTAAGAAGACACAAGTCTGACCAATTAGACCACATAGAACGTCGTGTGTATTATAAAAACATAATATCTCAACCAGCAATTGATACAAACTGTGTGAAACCCGTTGATCGAACACGCATATACTCATATATCACCACGCTGCATCTATCTAAGTAAACAGCTTTCGACTACTCAACATTATTTTATTATTCAAACTCCTCACTTAAATTTTTTTCAAAATCTGATCCTTTTGATACACCCACGTTTTCCTCGGTACTTTTTTCAGCCCACCTTCACTTCTGACTTGTATATTCGCATACTCATTCTTTTCACATGCCCAAATCATCTTAACGCTCCTTTCTTCATTTTACCTTACCTCAACGTTGTAGGTTGTGTAAGACATGTACTTCCAGTCCTCTCAGATTCCTTTCTCCTAAGAGTGTGTGGCAAAGGCTTCTATCTGTCTTTGCTGTCATCTGTGAAGCACTCTTAATATGGTAGCTCAAGCGCACAGGTGATCTACCTCTGCTCCTGCAACCTTCCATTGCCAGTGACCATAAGTCTATCCATGATCTTCTTACATGAAATGTGACCAAAGAACTGAAGAATGCGAATAGTCTTGAATACTTCTCTGAATATCAAATTCTTTTAAGATATAGACATTTGTTCGTCGTTTCATCCATGAAATACTCAGCAAATAATTATCCTATAAACATCCGTTTTATCCATGCATTCATTCCTAAGGTCTTCTTTCCGCCTTCTTTCACACGTTCATACTCCACAGTTCTTTTATTATTGCACGCATCTGATTGTATCTTAGGTTAATTACAAAAATGTTGATCATATTTAAAAATTACACACTTTCACCTCTTCATATGTAAATCATGCACAGTTTTTAGACAATTATTCGTAAAGACAAAGACATGGTGTATACTCGTAAGTAATTTAAAATTGCTTTCATTGGCCTTACGTAAGCTTACACTCCAAGTAGCGCCGCGTGTTCGTCATCCGTGATATAATATCGTTATAATATTCGGTGAAAGCAGAATGGGTGTTGTAATCGAGTCAAGCGGCGTAGGCAGTGAACCTCGCCGTTCGGAAAACATATTCAAAAACTGCAAGATACAGGTGCAGACCTAGGAAAAATTTCCAACGTTTTCCGTGGCCTAGTTGGTAAGACGCTGTCTTATTATCCTCCAGGCCGTTCGTTGAAGTTTCCAATTTGGTGACGACCTCGTTGCTAAGACATAAAATAATTTATACTACAATACGAAGCTATACACTTTTTAACGAAATCCCAAAAAGTATTAAATAAGTCTAGAGCATCCGCGCTTGTTGCCATCTATACGTTTTTACACGTTAAATATGTTATAGATTTAAGCATTATTGAAAGAAATATAATGTAAGTTTTTATTTCTAAATTATAGATGTAAGTCAATTAGGTTTAAAAAGTTTATAATTACTTTTGAAATAAAATATGTGTATATGCCATGAGACTATATAACTAACCAGTATTTCACTTGCAACAGCAATTTTGAGGATTCTTCTTAGCTATCTTCTATGCTACAATGATCTTCAGTGGCCCAGTACGACGCCTATCTTTCGATTCGGAGGTTGTGAAAAGTTGAGTTTTTTGTAAAATAAAAAAAATGTAACAAGGTGACTCATTGGTAGTGGAGAGAAAAGATAGATGAGCTTTTGGAGGTTTCCAGATATGCATATGAGTGAACAAAATATACCAATGTAGAGGGTGTGGTAAGAAACTGTTGCGCTTCATTTGAATGTGACTATGATGAAATGAACATTATGATACGAATGAAATTATGCATGTGATGGCTTTGGATTTAAGTATGTGTTAAGATATGAATATTTTAGCGGAGTGTTTAGTATTTAAGACAAAGTTGTGAAATTTGTGGTTAAGAAATTCTCTACAGTAGGCAATTCGCAGCATGCGGTCCTCATAAGCTTTCTAGGGGAGTTTGTGCAACCCGCGAACGGTTCTTTTATGAACCATGAAATAATTAAAAAAATATATAGCTTTTTAATAATAACGACACTCTATAGATTTCCCAAATTATATTAATCTAATATTATATATAGACAGAAACTAAAAAGGAAATTCAATATAGGTACATATTAATTTTTTTTACGTGTACTGGGTACCCAAAATAATACTAACATTTATTTACTTTGGTGTTTATGTAATATGACACTTACGTTATGTAAGATGAATTGTACTTATAACTTATAAACAACATTAATGTAAGAATTTGTCTACCATCATGGTTTAGTGGTAAAGTTATTTGACACACGTACACGATTTCCGGTGTTGTCACATTTGTTTCCATTGTGATTCCAGGCTGGTACGATAAAGTGTGCCTAAAATATCCTTTTGTGGCGTTTTGTAGCGGCCTATTAGGATAGGGTCACGAAAAAAATACAAAACAGTGCAATATAAATCAGGTAAAATTGGGACACGTTGTCTTATTTTCAGGCATTCAAATTTTGATCTATTGATTAGAAAATATGCTTGCGGCCCGCTAGCCTTAACCTAATACCGGTTTTGGCAATCAGCCATAAAATGTTGACAGCCCCTGCTCTGTATCGATAAAATGGAGGCTCCTTGTAATGTTATGTACTGGTTCGCATTTCTATTAAAACGCTATAAATTGTAAATGTTATATTTTGGATAACATAAAAACATATACTCTTTTGATTTTCTTTCTCTTATATTCGGAAGCCTGATGTTATCGTTATCTCTCTGAATGTATTGAATTTTGATTTGTTCGTCAATTGTAGTATCTGACTGAGATTGAATTTCGATTTCTTCATCAATTGAAGTATCTGACTTACAGTGAATTTCGATTTACTCATCGATTGTAGTATCTGACTTATAGTGAATTTCGATTTACTCATCCGTTGTAGTATCTGACTTAGAGTGAATTTCGATTTACTCATCCGTTGTAGTATCTGACTTAGAGTGAATTTCGATTTACTCATCGATTGTAGTATCTGACTTAGAGTGAATTTCGATTTACTCATCGATTGTAGTATCTGACTTAGAGTGAATTTCGATTTACTCATCCGTTGTAGTATCTGACTTAGAGTGAATTTCGATTTACTCATCGATTGTAGTATCTGACTTAGAGTGAATTTCGATTTACTCATCGATTGTAGTATCTGACTTAGAGTGAATTTCGATTTACTCATCCGTTGTAGTATCTGACTTAGAGTGAATTTCGATTTACTCATTGATTGTAGTATCTGACTTAGAGTGAATTTCGATTTACTCATCGATTGTAGTATCTGACTTAGAGTGAATTTCGATTTCTTCATTAATTGAAGTATCTGACTTAGAGTGAATTTCGATTTACTCATCGATTGTAGTATCTGACTTAGAGTGAATTTCGATTTACTCATCGATTATAGTTTCTGATAATATGGTGTCTGACTGATTTTGAATTTTGATTTGCTCGTTGATTGTTGTGTTTGACTGAGATTAAATTTCGATTTGCTCGTCGATTTTGAACATGCGGTGTTTGACTGACATATAATTTCAATTTCCTCGTCGATTGAAGTATTTGACAATATAGTGCCTGACTGAGATTGGATTTCGATTTGCTCATCGATTTTTTTAATTCAACTCCAAGGAAATGAGCCCGCATGCCAGTTACTGTTCTTTACAATTTTAAGAACCAGCCCATATAAAATGTACCCTGTTTCACAGTACATTGCACCGCTGCCGCCTTTCTATTTGTTCTTAATTTCGTGTGTCGACTTGTTGATCAGAGCCATTCGAAATGTCTCGCATGAAAAAATATCAAATAAAAACCTGTATGTTACGTATACTTCATATTTTTTATAACATAGGCACAAATAACATATATCTGAATATTACAAGTGACATTCACATTTCGAATGACTTGACGTAATATTCTTAACTATTTCAAAGATTCTTTTCAGTTAGAAAAATCAAAATGAAACGCTTTGATAGTTCTTTATCATTTATTTACTCATTGAAAACTATTCACAATACGATGACCTTAAATAAATAAAGGATTTAAACTATCAAAGCATTTATTTTTTGTATCCGTAATAAAAATGGAGTTTTATGAATTGAAAATTGACAGCATTAATTGACCATTTTAGTTTTTTGTGTGTCTTATTGGACAATAAAGACCAGAGAAAGTTCAAGGACAGATTTTGTCAAAATGTTGTGTTATTGGTTGTCTCTTGGACATAATGAGGAACAAATGTCTTTGAGAGGTTATCAACATTATGTTTCTGACATATTCCTCAATTTTTCGGTCACATTTCCCATAAAGAGGACATGGTAAAACTCAATGTAACAATGCGGATAGTCAGTGGCACTCTGAAATCAATTCCTTTGGTATTGTTTCTGGTTCTTGCAAACCTGTTGCCTCATAATCTACGACGCAAAAATATCTTAATGTGGGAGAACCAAAAGGTGTATCTAATTGACGCGATATCAATGCACGTGGCTATTTTCTGCTCCCCGATTCGCATTAAATCCTGACGATTTTTCTTGATTGAGGAATCACGATTATCTCAGAGGAATATGCGCTCACTAGACATTGCCCCTATTGAGCACTATCCTTAGCCGTCTCGCCGCTCTCTCTTATCTCACCGAAGATATTCAGTTCCTTCCCAGTTCACCGCTCTTCTATTTACATGTTGTCCTTTACTGTACATGTATTGAAATTAGAACTAGTAAAAAAACTCGCTTCGTCATTAACATAATTTAAAAAGCGACTGAAAAAACTCTTAATTTCAAGTTAGTAATATAACGTGTTTCATTCCTGATTTTTCATTCCTCTCCACCATCCTTTCCTTTTCCTTTGAATGTTGATATCTCATTTTTATTTTTACTATGTATGGTATTAATAAATTTTGTAAAGGTAAATAATCGTTTGAATATTTTTTGCGACAGTGTAACTTTCTTTATTTACTTTTGTATTGAACTTTATTACACTTTAGTTGTTAACAGTACAACCTGGCGGGCTTATTACCATGTGGCAATATCTTCTAATCAACCAGAAAGATGTTCAAGAGACTCTAAGTGGATTAAAAAAAAATCTGGATCCAGCGTGGATCGAATGCCCAGCCTCTGGGTCGGCAGACAAGTATCATACCAACTAAGCCATGGAGGTCATAATTTTTCTTGTTGGTTGGCAATAATCCCTCTCTATTGTTTTGCGATGAAGTTTTAAATAAATATAAAACTGAATAACTGGTGGTAGCTATAGAATCGGCTCTCGGTTGGAAATCTCTACGTTGTAAGTGATCAGAATTTAACCTGTCATAAATATTGTGGTGTACACTGAATCAACTTTATAGTTGAAGAACACAGTTATAGAACAGACGTCTAGCATAGATGGCATTTTATTGATTCCCTATTACGCTCATGCAAATGGTCCAGACGGTCGGTCACATCGTAGAGCAGTGTACAATATATTTATCTCTGGGATCAGGAAAATAGCCTCTGATGTTGTATCATGGATAAGAAACCTGAACATCGGCTGTAGGTGGGATCGTCAAGGTCTGGGCCGAAAACGCTTTGTCTAAGTTGGTTACGTTCTGATCTAAGGTTAAAGCGCCATAATCTAACCTTGACTCTATGGTCCAGGGTTTATATGTTGTGATCCAGATTTGACATCCGATATAGACAAGTTGTGATCCAATGTGGTCTTATTATATGAAAGTGGATACATGTTGGTCTCAGGTGAACCATGTGTGATAAATTAGGGCTCATAGTGATTTTTTATCGTCCAAGAGTATACTCTTTGGTTTCAAGTGGGTAAATTTTGGTTTAACGTGCATATACAAAGTTTCAATATAAATATACTTTAGTCCGAATGGACGGGATTTGGCTGTAGTGAATAGGATTTGGTTCAAGGTAGGCTTACTTTATGCTAAGGCAAACACACTTGGTTTAAATTGGTTAAGCTTTGGTCTATAAGTGTAGGATTGATACGCTATTTACCAAGGTTGAACAGCTATTGTTAAAACGCTATAATATAAATTGGATACGTTTATTCTAATATGTAGAGATTATGGTCCAAAGTACAGATAAACTTTGATGTAAGGGTCACTCCATGTTCCCAAGTGGGCAAAGTGAACATCCTTCTCCCGAGTGGGGATATTTTGGTCCAATTGGACCGTTATGATTTATAGTTGATATTCTTCATTTTAAGATCTTTTCGAATAACCTATACTCCAAAGTGGCATGCTTAGATTCAAAATGGCCACGCATTGGTTCATTATGGGAAATCCACGATCTTGGTCCAAAACGCTTGGTCCAAAATGTGTTCCAAAAAGGATAATTTATCCCACTTTGGTCTACGGGGCTCAACGAAGACAGAGGCCTCCCTACCATCCAAGAACTCACGATATCTCTGGCTGAGAGATTCTACAGTTCACTATTATAAGCTCTGATAAACTCACTATCAGACAACGACGCGAAAATAAATCTAGTTCACTCCAGGCCAAACAAATATTACGAACTACTCCACACCCCCGATCCTCAATGGTATGCACCGAATCCTGTAAAGAGCGCATATATAAGTATATATTTATTACTCCCTTGTATTTATCTATTCAAAATATATTTTTTATAAGATCACACCGTTACCCCCAGTCTCCATCTTCGTAGTATGTTATAAAATAAAATATCTATATTTGTGCATATATTTCTATCCTTTCTTTCTGTATGTACATATAAACGCGTGTGACACATAACAATATAAATATATTAATATGTAACGTATATATGTATTTATAACATTATTATATGTAAAATTCTATCCTTTCCTCTCTATCATCATGTTCTTCTAAAAACAGTCAAATATCCATTGAATATCCCACGTCCGTCTCATAAGTCTGATGAAGGAGTAAGGTATCCCTTAGTCGGACCGATACTCCGAGCACAAACCGTCAACAGTGTAGTGGGTCTATGGGTACAACACTATGGTCCAGTAAGTACATTTTATGGTCTAAAGTGGACACGCTTTAGTTCAAGGTGGACGAACCATGGTCTACGAGTATGTTAGATACGCTATGACATTGTAGACATACTATGATTGTGGTATTACACTATAGTCCATTGCAATATGGTTTAAGGAACACGCTATGGTCCAAAGTGGATAAACAATTTTATATAACATATTAACCCCAAAAATATGAAGATACAAAGAAAAATACGTATCATCAAAAACGTATTATTTACCCATCAGTTCGATCTTTAAGTAGACAGTTTGCCTCAATATTTTTTGGCTGAGTAGCAATAAGATCCCATAAAAAGGATTCGTTTACACTAAGGAACGAGTAAATATTGTTATCTTCTTGTGATATTGATGAGATCATATCAGCTTACTGAATATTACGCATACTCGTACAATATATAATATCACATATATGATAATATCCTCCTTTATGTAATTTTATGTATGTTGCCCATAACACAACGCAAACAATATTTTGTAAAAGCATATTCAGTTTATAATTATAAATTTTAAATGCTTGTTATCTATTCTATCCCTCCCGGGCATCAGTGGCCTTCACAGTATTATATTTATATATTTTTTAATGTTTACGTGCATATTTCCATACATTGCCTAATATTTTCCAATCAAACAGTCCAATGTCCTTAACCTATCCTCACTCGCCATATATCAAGTAATTCTATTATCATACGTAGTGAATACATCTTATCGTTTGTCAGTTGACCCCGGTTATGTTTTGAACAGGAGTCGCGCGTAAATCTACAATATCATATATGGAGGGGCAAATAAGGATTGCGCAATATTTTCTATTGAAGTGAAACCGCGCTGACGAATCCTTAAAGAAATAGCAACCTACTTGTGGATATGTTGGAAACTGGCGTGATAATGTGACAGGAGCGGATTGACACGTAAAAAGTGTAAAATATTTTTTTTATAATTAAATTAAATTTTTCACGTTGACATATTAAAAAGATTGTTATTTATTAATCAGATATCGCATAAGATTTTAATAAAGAATCATAAATAGTAATATGTTATTACATTATAATTCAGTTATTTATCTTTACTTGCAATAATCTAGTTGCGTAGGATGTATATTGAGATAGAAAAGTCTGGCGCTGTGTCCTCTCTATCTACACTTACAGGGAGATAGCGCGATGGTTTGTATGTATGTACATATCAACGACAATTTAAGATATTTCGGTGAAATATTTATTAGAAATTGAATAATATGTTCAGTGACATCGACAATGCAAGTCACTGGGATACAAAACACCCTCTCTACCTCACGTTTGGCTATTATATTTCTATTTTTCACTCGCTCACGTATATAAAGTGACGTGTGTACGTGATACACAAGGGATTCGCGTTACCTATGCGTATTATACTAGATATGGGAAAGAGTAGTTCACTAGGATGAACGCATCTTTTATCAGCAGTTCAGTAAAATGAATTAGTTCATTGAAGTAGTTCACTAGTTCATTTAGTTGTATGACTTATTGTTTACTCAGTGAATGGAACAAAAAAAACATCTACTTAAAAGTTCGAATTTTGCCTGCTTGTCACTAAAAATTGTCCGCGTGTTACGAAGTGACAAATTTATTATATGTTATCCATCCCATGTCTATATCATCCAGGAAATGTAGATTATATAATTTCATTTTATATCAACAGTACAATGTATCTTACAAAATTTAAACATTTAAAAATATAAGCTTTTGATCACACGATACGGGGCTGTTTCCAGTTAGGTGCCCGCACCTCAGCATGCCAATTTGACATTAATGCAAAAAGAATAGTACAGTACAAATTTAAAAAAATCATCAACTCTTTAATCAGACTACTTTTAAAGCTCAAACTACTATGAAGGCTGTCATGACATCAGACTATCGACAATATGCAGGAAAATAATCTGAACGTACTTTGGTCACGTTGGTAGAAAGAATTATGAAAGTTCTGGAGAAGCTGTGGTGATGAGGAATGGCGACCAAGAAAGTGTCCGATGAACTTAATGGATTAAACAAAGGAGCTAACAGGATATTCATTAAGCGCTGTATTCAACATAGCGCAGGACCGGAAGGGATTGAGACAGGTGATTCGAAACATAGCAGAGACCCACGACACTCAGTATTGAAAAATAATTCGACAAGTAATACTTTTACAATAACAGCAGTCGGACCCGCCACTGCTAGGGAGCACGCTACTACTCGCGACTGCATGAATCAGATTCATATTATTAGAACGACTTCCGACACTCCGCTGGGCGCACGTAGTGCTATCAGCGGGCTACACGTTACCACCACACCACACGTTATACACTGTAAAACATCGCAATAGAAATTATAACAAAAAATAATTTATACTACTAAAATAATATTTAATTGTATTACACTTTCGTTGTATACAGTACAACCTAGCGGGATTAATGTCATGTGGTAATCTCTCAAGTTAAAGAAATACTCGTATGTTAAAGAGGCCTTAAGCCTCAACAAACTAGAATCCATTTTAAAAAATCTGGGTTCCAGCGGGATTTAAACCCGCAACCTCCGGGCTGGGAGACAGATGTCTTATTAACTAGGCCACGGGATTAATAAAAAAAATATTATTTTTACTTGTATAA
Source organism: Odontocerum albicorne (assembly GCA_949825065.1). Taxonomy (NCBI): domain Eukaryota; kingdom Metazoa; phylum Arthropoda; class Insecta; order Trichoptera; family Odontoceridae; genus Odontocerum; species Odontocerum albicorne. Next base: position 36,097,246 of record OX463849.1, read on the forward strand.
TTAATGATGGAAGTAAAAATAATACATTTTTTTACTCATCAAAATATATACATATTATCACGCCATTGTCTTATCGGGGTAAGTAAAGAGGACAGAGCGCTAGACTTTCCTATTTCGACACAAATCCTTAGCCTCTTCTACATCCATACATACAGCTTTTACGATTTTTCTAACTTTCCACGTTTCCTTTTATGAGAACTTCATTCACTTGATCGAACCATATTTTTCTAGGTCTTCCTCTTATACGTCTTCCACTTACATTTGCATTATACATTGTATTTGTTTTCTATGTCTTTCTTCATTCTTTCGTTCCACATGCCCAAACCTTCTTAGCGTGCTTTTCTTCGTGCTAAACACATCTGCTTTAAGTTCACATTTATTCCTCATCACTTCGTTCCGTATCCCGTCATACATTGTCACTCAATATGATCGTCTCAATATATGCATTTCCACATCGTTTGTTCTATCAATATTCTTCCACGTCCACAGTTCATTCCCATACATCAAATTTGGCACCAAAATACTTTTATGGCTTATCAACTTTGATACTGTCTTATTCGAATATGTATATCTTAGTTCATATGGAGTTTATTCAAAATTTATAATTTAAAATGTATATTGTTTTAATTACTATAAAGGAAAACAGTATATTACAACTCTTCGATTTCGTGGAAAATATACAGAGTAACTGCCTCATTTGACAAGAACAGTGACTTAGCGGTTCAATCCCTTATCATATATTTCACTTAGTTGCCCTCAAACTATACACTCAGCTGATATACTCGTATTTACAGTCTGCATTCATATCTCTATATAAACTTAAATCTCAAGTTGTTATATACTCAATTCTTAAAGCACCATAATCTCAACAAGTTCATCAAAATTATGCATCCCCTTCATACTCTTTACATATTCACATCAGTCATTAATTTACATTTAAAAAAATATAATTAAAGCGTTTCTATAGATTTCACTATTTGATATATTTGTTCTAAATATTAAAAAAACTCACTTGAAACACACTTCAATGCACACTATACGAATTGCGAGGTTTTTGTTACCACACGGCAATCTTGAAGAGATTGCCGTATGGTAACAAAAATTATACAAGTGTTGAGCATGATTCGTGCAAAATACTGTGTAAGAAAGTTTTTTCCGAAAAGAGAAAAACACTCAAATCATTAAAAAAAATAAAAGGTATATGGTTTTTATTTTTTATGTCAGACATTTTAAAATATTAGCCGTGCATGAATAATTTCATGACTGTTTTACCTTAGTGCAAAACGTTTTTTGGGTTTATTGGCATATTAGTTGGCTTAAATGGTGATAGACGTTTTGAATGCGTGGCAGTCTTCATCTTTATGGCGATGTAAAATTAATTCAGTAATATTTATTGACATCGCACAAAGGATGAAGGCTGTCATACATTTGAAACGCCAGCCATTTGTACCAATTCAACCTGGAAACAACTCCGAAAAACATTTAACATTATTTTAGAATATTTATTTCAAAAACGTAAAAAACATACAAATATAATAAAAAAAAATGCATTTTGCTATACATGTTTCGAGGTAATATGCCCTTATTCACAATAAGACGATTGAAAATGAAAACGTCTAAAGTGTCATTGGTGAAATTTCTTTTATCAGATTATTAATCATTAAAAACTATTAATGACATTTTTGGCTACTTTTTAGTATAAGAACACAGCTCAAAATTTGTGCAGTGATTTTCTGATTTCCAAAAACGATAGTAGAAGTTTTTTCGCTATTATATACAATATGTTATCACCTCAAAAATAAATCACTAAGAAAAAAAATAACGATGTTTTTTAACAGATGAATATTTATTATGAATTTTACAGCATACAAGGTTCTTTCATCAGCCAGAACAGCTGATCAGTCGTTGAGTAAAAGCGACCAACATTTACCTGAGGACTCCATTGTGTGGTTGGGCGTCGCGTTACATACATCTCGAAACCGTTTTTTCCCCATCAAAATCAACGCTGTTTACATTATGCGAAGTTATTTACAAACATTATACGGTTCTTTACATAAAATATTTATCTTTGTAGTTTAATCTAAATGAAGTTATTGTTTTAAACGGAGTGTTGATTATTCACAAGAAGAAATGGTCTTGTTTAAGTGTTGAATTAGGTCTGGAATTCCAATAAACGATAGGTGAGACTTTTTTGTTTCATAACAAAAGATTTATATTTGTTATTATTTTTTTTTCATGGCTTTGAATATGAAATTTAAGCGTTTTAGAATCAATCTTTAAAAAGAGAAAATAAGTTTTACCATGAATTTCGCTCTCCGTGGCCTAGTTGATAAGACACCTGTCTTCCAGCTCTGTTGTCGTGAGTTCGATTCATGTTGGAGGTAAGATTTTCTTAAGAATGTTTCAACCTAGTTTTTATTTCAAGCCTCTATAATACCTTTTTGGATGGTTGTAAGAAATTTCCTCATGGAAATACATTAGCCTGGTTGTACTTTTCGTTGTATTATATACAACGAAAGTATAATACAATTTTCTAAATTATTCAAAATAAATTATTATAATTTTTTTGGTTTTATTTTTTTTAAATTTGATTTGTATGTATCGCATTGATTGGTTTTATACTTTTTTATCGCCAATTTTTAATTCACATTTTTTAAATTTTCTTGTACCTTAGAAAACTCCTACCAATTTTATTTATTTATTTGTTATTTTATTTAAATAAATAATAATGAAATATATAATATTATATTAATATAATAAATATTTTAAAAATATATTCTTTAATAATCATTTAAAAATATATTCTCCATCCCTCGTCCCTTTTTTATTTTGCAAGCCATCTGTTTTTCAGCCCGGGGCTACAGATTCGGCTCCCGTTGGAACCTAACTTTTTTTTAAAAGTGTTTCAGTTTGGTTTTCACGAAAAACTTTTTAAAACCTTTCTGGTTGGTGGAAAGATATTGTCTCATGGCAACAAGCCTTCCTCGTTTGACTGTATATAATGAGAGTATAATATAATATAATACATCAAAATGTTTACGTTTTTGTAGCCCATAAAGCATTTATCATATGGCAATACACCCTCCAGGTATACAAAGAAAGTATAATATACTACAAATCATAAGGTTAATGTAAATAAAACTTGTCAACGTTCTTAAGCAGTTATAACAATTCAATTAAATGACTTCATATAGCGCCGTTTAGAGAGCACGTTCTCCTCCGTTTAGAAAGCAGACTGTCCTCAAGGTTCCCGTTTATTCATAACAGCTGTAGATATTAATTTATATTTCCATATTAAGGTCTTCCTTTTGTATTACACCAGTAGATAAAACATCGAAGTCCCAAGAAGCCCTAATGTCATATTTCATATGATATGACTGACGAAGTATATTTCGTACTCTAGAGATAGTGAGTTCTACCTTAATTAAATTCATCATTCTTAGAAATTTTAGTGAGGCCACATTCATGGCTCCTATTTTGCTCACGTAATAACGCGCCAGCCCAATTAGTTGTCAGAAAAATTGCAATGTTAGCTGATTTGAAATTCAAATGCAAAATATTCACATATCATTTTTAGAATTGTGTTAGGTTTTCGATGGTGAATGTAAAAAATCAATATTAAAATGCTATATGTTATGTAGTAATTTTTGCACTTAACACATATTATCACATACTAACTTCTGAATGTAATGTGTCTTTGGTAGTTCTATGGATGCCATTGCAAGATGGGCTATTGATACCTCCGTAATGATAAAGTACACCAAGGATTGACTTACTTAGTACATACTTTAAAATAGGTCTCACAACTTATCAAGTTGATGAGAATTTATGAGGTTTTAAACAATCAATCAACAATCGGTAAAAAGCATCAACATATTTTTCTAAGTGTATATTCCCTCAGTAAGATATACGCCAAAGGATAATTTACTGGAGATACGACAAATGAAATACAAGAAACCCATATCCATATAATTGAATGTCTACTTTGAATTACTGGTTTTTTGTTTGCTTTGTTTTTCATTTACCCTATATTTACTTGTCATGTAAATAAATAAATAAATTTAAGTCATCGTTGAACGTTAACTTATTTTTTGTTATATTGAACACAATTTGTCTTCACCACCACTTGTTATATAACGCGTCAACTACAGGGTCTTTCAATAAGGACGCTCGATTTTTAAATGTAAATAAAACAAGTTGTGTGTGAGATATCCACTCATTTTTTTTTATTTGAAATAATATTTTATGGCATTAAGTATGAAATATAACGTCGTTTAAATGTTTGCCGCGGCTTTGCTTGGTGGCACGTATTCGGGAGGTCCAATTTTCGATGACTTTGTCGCATATATCTGGCTGAATTTGCTGGATGGCATTCGTTATGTTGACTTTGAGGGCATCAATTGTTTGCGGTTTATACGCATAGACCTGCGATTTAAAATAGCCCCAAAAAAAGAAGTCTAAAGGCGTTAAATCGCACGATCTCGGTGGCCAGTTCACGTCGCCGCCGCGCGAGATAACTATGGCCTCAAATCGCTCGTGCAGAATGTCCATCGTGGCATGCGCTGTATGGCACATATTGCCGTCCTGTTGAAACCACATGTCGTCGGTATCCATATCATCCAGTTTAGGTAACAAGAAGTTGCTTATCATCGATCTCTAGTGCTCGCCGTTGACGGTTATGGCAATGCCAGTTTCGTTTTGGAAGAAGTACGGACCGACGATTCCGACAGACCGAAATCCGCACTAAACAGTGATTTTATCGGGATGCATTTGGTGCTGGTGTATCTCGTGTGGATTGGTATTGTCTCAAATCTGACAATTTTGCTTCTTCATAGATCCATTCATCCAAAAATGGGCCTCGTCGCTAAAGATGATTTTTTTGACGAAATTTGGGTCAACTTCCAACTGCTCCAGAACCCAATCAGCGAACGCACGGCGTTGTTTATGGTCGTTTACCTTAAGTTCCTGAGCCAGTTAAATTTTATACGGATGTAGACTCAAGTTTTGATGTAAAATTCGCCAAGTTTAAGTCGCAGAAAGGCCAAGTTCTTGTGAACGACGAGAAATTGACTGCCTCCGGTTTTCCCGTACACTCTCACGCACAGCAGCGATGTTTTCAGCAGACCTTGCATTTTGGCGACGTACGAGTGTTGGTTGATTATTTATCGAACCGATTGACTCAAATTTGGCCACCAAACGTCGAATAGTCGACTCGGCAGGACGGTTGTGGCGAGGATAAAAATCACGTAATGCGCGGAACGTTTCTCGAACGGAGCACTGATTTTGAAAATAAAATTTGATTATTTGCACTCGTTGTTCAATGCTATAACCTTCTATGGTAATTTGCCATACTCTACTAAATAATTTATAATAAATTTGACAGATGTTGCTTTAACAACATGGCCGCTATAACCTAACAAAATTTGAGCGTCCCTATTGAAAGACCATGTAGTTTTAAAACCCACAACCTTCTTTGTCAGGACTTATGGAGTCCTAGCGAAAAACTCCCCTTGTTGACTTTTATATTAAATTTAAAGTGTATTTGGTGTACTAAAAACCTTATATTTCAAGCACACTTAGTATTTTAACAAAATTATAACTATTTAAACTAATTTCGAAACCTACATACATGCGTCTTTGTCAGGAAACGAGTCCTGACGATGAAGTCTGTACTCGATGACTCGAAATAAAAAGTGTAGTTAGCGTAGTAAAATATATAACCTCATCATTAAATGAAGTTGTTATTTTCAAAAAAAATAAAGTTTCTGAGTTTATTGAATTTTATTTAATTTCAAGTGTTTTACCTTTTTAAGAATGATTTAACATTTCCAATCATAATAATGCAAGGGCAAATTATATAGCACCGTTCAGGCTCTCTTCATGGGCGCTCTAACTTGGGATTCAAACTCGGTTTTATTGCCAGTTCAAAAAAAAAACCTTAGTTATTCTTCAAGTTCCAATACAGTTAAAACGTATACAATATATATTTTTTACGTGCATAGGAAACTTGTATAATAAACGTTTTACAAACATAGCCATCGCCAATTAGATAATATAGTACTCTTTTCAAATATATTATATTATATTCATAGTTAAGGCCTTAACATTCTAGAGGTTTAAAGACATTGTAATTTGTTTTATCAAACACTGTCTTGTTTGCGCTCCCAAGTCTTATTTGTGTTCCCCTGAAGAAGAAGTGTGCACCTTGAAACCGGTAGGGTTATACCGTTACATAAAATGGAATAAACTGTGTTTTATAAAACAAATGAAAATATATTGTATTATATTTTAAATGTATCCAACATTATCTAAATAAAATAGTTGTGGGAAAAAAATGTCATTTATACTCGTAGATATCGTTTTATGGTAACATAAGACCTTGACCGATACAAATTTAACATTTATTTAAACAAATTTATAAAACGTCCTTTATAATTTTATCTTTCTAATGCATACATACACACCTTCATGCCATTTCTCTGTCAGAGTAGCTAGAGAGGAAAAAGTACAAAACTTTTTTTCTAGGCCCAAACTCTTTGCCCCTTTTACATTCATGTATTTTCTCATACGCTTTATTTATACGTTTTTTACACAATTCTATCTCTATACGTTTTCTTGTTTCAAAATACCATTCACTTGTTCCAACCATACTTTCCTTGATTTGCCTCCACTATGTCTTCAACTCACATCAAAACTATTTTTTGCTGGTCTTCCTAATATAATATGAAATTAGGAGAAAATCATGAGGTTTAATATCTTAAAAATTGAAACCCTCCAGATCGAAGGAACCATCCATGCTCTGCAATATAAATTACTTTTCCACGAAGATATTGAGGACAGCTTGGATTGCATTGAAATGCATCTCATAATTTAAATTGTATAAAGAATTGTTTAGACATTCATTATATTTGGAAACAGTGTCTTGTATGCTAATTTTAGATATCGTTATCAGATGTTATTTCTGTTTAAATAATTAAATTTATAGAGAGGTATAAATATTCAAACTGCAAAATGTCACTTTCAGTTAATGACTCAGATATATTTTCGACACTACGTTTATATTGTATTATTGATAATTGAAACCATTTTTTTTTCAGTTGAAGAAAAAACCTTAACCCAATAACACACAATTCGATGATTTGACTGTTAGCATTGTAATGGTTTGTGTTTGAAGGTGGAGATATTTACTTGTAAATTTGATTTCTACTCCCAAATTTGAAACATCTTTAATCGGCAGATTAAGGCCGTGAACGTTTTTTTATATACAAAAAAAAACGCAAAAAAAACGAGATTTTTGTAAAACACTTTCGTTGTATACAGTATACTTGGAAGGTTTATCTGTTTACTCGTATTGTCATAAGGCAATCTCTTCTAACTAACAAGAAAAGCGTTAAATTTATCTTAAGTGAAAGACAGACAGAAGAACTTTTTTTTTAAAAGAAAGGGTACCATCAGGAATCGAACCCACAAACCTCTAGGGCTGGGAGATAAGTGTCTTCCCAATCAGGCTATAGAGATCGTCACTGTTGTTACCATATGGGAATATATGAATAAAACTGTATTGCATTGTAATCACATTAATTCATTCGTATGATATCCTCCAACATATTCGAAATGATAATGCGGACATGTTGAATAGCGTTACCGGGAGACAATATTGTCTTTGGCCTCAGTAATCGACACTTCGGGTTAAGAATTACTGACGCAAGAAAGTGGTTTAGTCGTAATCGTACATATTGAAAACACTACTACACGTGGACAGTCAAAAATACTCGCGCACATCTAGCGCATTCGAGCATTGTTACCTTTTATATTTTTAAGTGGCATCAAGAAAAGAGCCCGAAACCCCCGAACAGAAGAACAGCGTTTTCTCAAACTAGGCGATGGAGGTCGTATTCATATAAATTCATTATAACATAGCGGTCTTCTTGTCGTGTGTATTTTTTTAACTAACCAGAAAATTGTTCAAAAGTTTGAATGAGAAACGGTGATGTTTTTTTTATCACAATCGATAATCGAACCCAAATTTCTTGGTTGAAGATAAGTGTGTTATCACTAAAATAATAAGGTTTCTTATCTGCCCTGTTTGCTATGCGTAAATTGAATAAATAACACGTATCTAGTTTGATAAATACTTAGTGAAACAATATTTTTCCTAATGTAATAACATTTTTTTACGTCTTATTAAGTAAGGTTTGTACCTGACGCTTCGTTACCTGGAAGAAACATTTTTAAGGAGTCTGAGGTACTCAATTACCGTCAGATATTTATTGAACTATTAATTGTATATTATATTACTCATCTTCCGATTAATGCGTTAAAGCGCAGTCATCGTACAAAAGACAACGCGTTAAATCTAGTTTTGACCCCATGGGTTCACAAATCGTTTGGAAGAAGGAACACGTAGTTCACGTAATTTACGGACACGTAATTTACGAACACGTAATTTACAAAGCGTTTCTGAGAAAAGTGGTGATTTTTGTAATACCGCATCTCCAAATGTAAAAATGCATGTAACGGCTTTGAAATAAGAGCAAGGAGTAAAGAGCTTTTGAAGGTGTTTTCACATAGGCTTATGAGTGAATAGCTGGTGCTAATGTCAAGTGTGTGTTGAGGAACTGTTATACATAATTTGGATATGTTTATTGAGATTACGATAGAGTTGAAATAACACAATAGATAACTTGATATTTAAGTGTTTGCAAGGATGTGAATACAGAGTGTAAATATTTAAGCTGAATGATGAAGTATTTAGAAAAAAATATACGAAATTTGTAATTAGAAAACTTCGTTATAGACTAGTAAATTGGGTATTTTGCATTGTTATGTACTTGTACTCTGAATAAATGAATGACTTTTACCCACGATGAGTATAATATTCGATATAATACAAAATTAAGGATTAGATAGTTGTCATTGGTGATACCAGGGAATGACTATGCAAGCTTCTTTATGCAACATGTATATTCTGTTACATATAGAGCAAAAAGGCGTCAGTGGTTGCAGCATCTTCTTTCTCTATTGGGTCCCTGATAACTAGCAACAGTTTTACGTCATTTGGCTTGATATGTTGCTGTTTGAGTTCAGTGTTGTGCTGACCATTTATGTATTTGACCTTTTCATGTAGTACACCCTTATAACATCGATGTTGCGTGGCGACCAGGGATAGTTTTACAGCTTTGTCCAATTTTTATGAAATATTTGGTGACTACCTAAATCTTTATCGGCCTTCTGCAGTATAAAGATTTTTTTTCCTATTTATTATCTTTGTTCGATATATTAGACAATGCTGTGCAACAACTCTTGCGGTGCCCACCGTGCTTTCTTCTGCGCTCTGACAGCTCTCCAAAGAAGATATTTCTTGAGTGTCAGATATTTGTAGTCTACGGTTCACTTCACCATCAAAACTATTTAAATATCAAATGTGTGGGTTGTTCTGGTGGAAGTTACACTTCAAGAAGAAAAAAACAACTTAATGTCATTCCAATGCATTAACCTCAACTTCCCATTGAAGGAAAAGTGATTTATTATTTCGATTAGCTGTTTCGGGCTACTCATAGCTTTCTCTATTTCGAACACATTATTAAGTGTTAGTAAACAAAATGATGATGAGATATATTTCGTTGTAAACTTTGGTAAGGTCGTAGGTTGATAAAATTTCTCCTAACTTATCTTAACCAAGAATCGAAATTTCTAAACGGCTCATGATTCTTGTTTGGCACAATATCAGTATTAATCCATGTGCTTGTTTGGGACAATACCAGTATTACTGCATGTGCTTTTTTTTAAACTTTCACTCTTTTACTGTAGCTATTTCGCGAGATATTGACGAGTGATCTGAACTTCTATTGGAAACAAGCAATAGAAAGCCAAACGAAAGCAGTTAAATCAAATTCATATTTTTAAACGTGAAGCCATATCTAATAACGATTCAATTAAAGCTCTGTGGTGCAGTTGGCAAATTGTATTTTTTAAATTTCTGGTATTAATGATTCCTCTTTTTTGGACACTGAGAATAATTGTTGGCTATTTTTATTATGGTTGGAAGAGATTGCCTGGTTGTTTTAAAAGACATACTGTAAACAAAGTGTATTACAATCCAATAAAGTTGGATGGTTATTATTTGAAAGTATTTTTTAAATTTAAATCATAAATTTAAAACGTCTGATATAAAAAAAATCAATTCATTGGAAATGAAGCAAGGATCCTATAACCACAATTAATATTGATGGACAGATATCATCAACCAGATAAAAGAGATATTAACCATACTTCAGTAATGAAGTATGGTTAATATCTCTATTGGAAGTATTGTTGGATTATGACTGTTTTCTTCAGTCCAACGATCTTGTCCAATACAGTCACATAAATAACGAATACGGCAATATGCTGGACCTAGTTTTAAGCAATACCAACTGCAAGGTGGACAGATCGTTGGAATGCTTTGTAAAGGAAGATAGACATCATCCGACACTCTCCGTGGAGATCCAGGTGAGATGCGTGGGCCGTGGGAGGCGTCGCAAGTATCGCCCTTCGCCACCCAGGGATCCTCCCCCCTCCCCACGCAACTCCCGCCCTACATATAACTACAATAAGGCAAATTTTTTACTCTTAAAGAATATTCTACTACATTTTGACTGGAACACCCTGTAAAGCATAGATAATATTGACGAAGCCGTAGAGTACTTCCATAGTGTCATTTACGGAACGCTAGATATCTGCGTCCCACAGAAACATAATCTACCAAATTTGCCCAACTATCCAGTTTGGTTCAATGTCGATATAATCCGAGATCTCAAAAATAAAAACAAACTTCATAACAATTATCTTCAAAGCAGAAACCAGTCTGATTACTTAGAATACTCAAGGCTGAGAGCCAAATTAAAAACTCAAATAAAACAATCGCGCCAAGAGTATTTAGCCAAGATAGAGACCGACATCCGAGGAAACCCTTCGAATCTTTGGAATCATGTAAAAAATAGAAAAACGAATAAAACTAGCTTCAAATCTATGAAACTGGGTGACAGTATAACTGAAGACTCCCAAAAGATTGCAGAAAACTTTGCACAATACTTTCAATCAGTTTACCTAGATTCAGCGGCCAAATATGACATAAAAAATATATTAAACAGTTCGTCAGACAGCAGAAGCATATCGCTCCATTCCATTTCTAAGGAAGAAGTGCTGAAAAGCATAAACTCCTTGCAAACCGACAAAGCAATCGGACCAGATGGGTTATCAGCCGACATTTTCAAAGTCTGTGCGAAATACGTGTGTGACCCCATCTGCTACATATTTAACTTGAGCATAAATACCAATACATTTCCCGAAAGCTGGAAGACAACCAGGTTCTGCCCTATCTTCAAATCGGGAGACCCGTTAGACTCTCATAATTACAGACCTGTAGCTGTTCTCTCTTTGCTTCCAAAAATTTTCGAAACTGTACTGTGCAACCAATTGACCCACCAAGTGTCAACAAGACTTATTGGAAACCAGCATGGCTTTTTGCCAAAACGATCGACTGTTACCAACCTTCTCTCTCTCACACAACAGATCGCGTCAAACTTAGACGAACTTTCACAAACGGACGTATTATATACAGACTTTCAGAAAGCTTTCGACAAAGTTGATCACGATATATTACTTAAGAAAATGCACAAACTTGGCTTCAGCGATAATCTAATTGGATTATTTGCATCTTACCTAAAAGAAAGATCTCAATACGTAACAATCCGTAACAAGTCTTCTGTGGAATTTATCGCAAGATCTGGTATACCACAAGGATCCAATTTAGGTCCCCTACTATTCCTCATATTAATAGACGACATTCAGAATTCCATAAGTCACTCGACATGCTTATTGTTCGCTGACGACTTGAAAATATTCAAAAATATCAATTCACCTCACGACTGTGCACAGTTACAACAGGACCTAGACTCCCTAGTCTCCTGGAGTGAGCAAAATCATCTTCTGTTCAACATTAACAAATGTGTCTGTGTATCTTATAGTCGATCGTTTTCACCAATCCACCATCAGTATACTATACAGGGAGTGGCACTAAACAGAGTTTCTGAATTCAAGGATTTGGGCGTAACCTTCGATGTCGGACTCACGTTCGTTAACCATGTCTCACGATTGATATCGGACTGTTACAAACTACTCGGTTTTGTAATGAGAATTTAACAGCACCGATATCCTCCGAAACTTATATAATTATCTAATTAGAACCAAATTAGAATATGCATCTACGGTTTGGGCTCCTCACCAGCTCAAATACAAAAACAATATAGAACAAATACAAAAAAAATTCCTCAGATATCTATGGTACAGAACAAAGGGCGATTACCCAAAATATGCTCACCATGCCGAACTTCTCACGGTGTGCAACTATAGAAGCCTTGAAACAAGAAGGCAAGAATCCATTGCGATATTCCTAATAAAGGTTTTCCAAGGTTCCTTTAACTGTCCCGCGATTCTAGAAGCACTAAGTTTATATGTACCCAATAAATATATCCGTGCAAGGAATCACCCTCTGTTCTACATACCAACTTACAGGACGAATATCATGGCTAAACACTCAGTCACGCGTGGTATAGAGATATTGAACCAACTGAATGACACGGTTGATATATTCTCGGTACCGTCTGGCAGTATGAGAAGAATCCTGGCTGATATTATTCCTAACGAATAAGCTAACGCTAGAAGCAAACCCTCTTTGTGTAACAGGAGAAATCCGTGCAAAGTGGATAAAAAAAAAAAAAAAAAAAAAAAAAAAATGACCTTCGATAAAGTACGATGAAGAGGCCACTTGTCAGGCAGACCACAAAAAAGGGAAATGAGATTTATTGTTTTAAAAAAATAGATTGATTGTTTTTTGTGCTTTGTATGGAAGGTTACTGATTCAAACACCGTGTTATGCTACTCCCATCGAATGATACGGCCATTTTTGTGCTTTGTATGGAAGGCTACTGATTCAAACACCGTGTTATGCTACTCCCATCGAATGATACGGCCATTTTTGTGCTTTGTATGGAAGGCTACTAATTCAAACACCGTGTTATGCTACTCCCATCGAATGATACGGCCATTTTTTCCACCTAGTATTTGGGAGTATAAAGATATATATTCTATCGTATTCTATTACTTTTTCATGATATACAGTACCCTGGTGGCTTATTACCATTTTTCATTCTCTTCCGACCAACCGGAAATATGTTATAGAGGTCTTAAGCGTACACCAAATTAAATATATATATTTTAATAAGGGCTCTAATTGTAATATAACATGCAACCTCCAGACTAGAAGACAGGCATCTTACCAAATATGTCACAGAGAACTTATAACTTAAATTATATCTTTTCATAAACACATTCACTGGAAATATAATTTTCCTTAAATGCATGTCGTGCAAAGAAATTTCGCAAAGACTCAAACATATTAACATATCACGCCTGTCGTGTCGTGCGCACTGGGCGTATGTTTGTATGGACACACGAGGCGTGTCCTCGGCACTGAACGTGTTCAAAAACCAATTTATGTTTTATATATTGTTTGGAATCTTATTCTACAGGTTATTAACATAAAATATTTATTTACGTCGGATTTTCCTCATAATTTAAAATCATCTAATCTGAAGAATTGACCATTAAATTTTAGTTTTTTTTTATCTTAATGAAAGTGAACTTAAGACTCGTGTATTAAGTAAGATGAAGAATAGCACTCTAAGTTGGCTTGATCACATAAATCGAATTAATAAAGAACAACTTATAAAATAAATATACAATGTAAATGTGAGTGGAAGCCGTAGTAGAGAAAGACCAAGGTAAGTAAAGTTCGATTAATATTTTAATTCTAGGAGTTGGAGTTGTATGAAAAAGTGTACGATAGAAGACGTGATAGGTGTGTGAGGAAAATATGGCTCTCTGTCTTCTCTGCCTACCATGAAATATCTAGTAATTGTCTCCTACACAACATCTCGAAAGAGTCTATCCCTTTTAAAAACAATAATTCAAATACATTATTTCCCTCATATTTGATATTTTCCTTTCTAATTAAATCAAAAGCATATATCAACCTTTTGTAAGAAGTGTATCTACCCCGGCAGGAAAACGGCGTGATGGTATGTATGGATGTTTGTATGTTAATTTTTGTAGAATATTGACGCAAGGCTATTGACTCTGGTCTGTTTTGAAAAGAAATTAGTGGAATGATTTAAATTGACATTGTACGACCCTTTGACATCGACAAAAAAACATGGCTTAATCAATATGCAGACCGCTTTATGAATATTTATGTATAATACTTAAATGATGAAGAAAGGTAGAAATTCGGTATGGACATTTATATGCTTTGTTCAGGGCATTATTTGCATTTGCCAAAAAACTTAGACAATGAAGGTTAAATAATTAAAACAATGGAAGGTTTTTTATTTTATTAATCAGTTTGAGGTCACAATGTTGTTCTATTAAAAGTGCGACTTTTGTGATATAGTTCATTAGACGGCTATTTCTAATTCGAAAGAAATCTTTTCGTTATTTGAGCATAGAAGAACTGTAAAATACGAGTACATCTTCTTCTTAAACGTTCCTATCTTCACCGAACATTGATCATCATGGCTGTCTTGACATTTGAGGCAGCAGCTCTGAACAAATAAGTGGCACTACAGTAAAACCACTTCCACGAGTTCTTCAACCAGGGGATGCGTTTTCTTCCCGCACATCTTCTGCCCTCAATTATCCCCCAGAAATATCAGTTGAAGGATCTCATATTTTATCTCCTGACAATATATCATATGTATAAAATATTCTTACGTTCTCTTTTTGATGGTGATAATATTTATAGTCATTCAATCCAATTCAATTTTGAAGATTTATCTGTTTTTTATGTAATTGGAGTCCGCAGTACCTTGTGATGGAAATTATTTCTTCATATTGGGGGTGTCGGATTCAATTCCATATGATTCTTTAAAAAATGGTACATGTTTTTATTTTTATCGAAGAAATCATATATATCACTACATTTTCCTGTCGGGGATCGTAGAGGAGACGGAGCGCCAGAGATTCTTATCGCGATAGTCTTTTATCACTCATTCGTTCAAAATATTCAAAACATTTCAGCGTGCTCTTTTTCACCCCTATTAACACGTATATTTTTAGGTCACATGCACCTTAAAAGATATAACTAATTTGCAATAAACCCGTCGAATTGTGCACTATACAACAAAGTATTTAATAAATAACGTATAACAAGAAACGGGTTTCTAGTAGATTCTTTTGAATACCACACACACAGTGTAATAGCGGACAAAATAAGTCCTCATACAGCGCCAAAATCTCCATTAAATATACAATACATATTTAAAGAATGGAGATCGCATCTTATTTTCCATAAGTTTACAGACTATTTTCTTCCATTTTCAACAGTCTATACTCTTGTTTGAGAGCACTGTCGAACTTTATCGCGTACTTGTCAAATTCGTATTTTATTTATGCGCACTCGAAAATATTGTGATGACATGTACGTTTTGTTATCATCATCTTCGCATTTTGATGACATGTACGTTTTGTTATCATTATCCTGATCATGTTGTGTCCAAGATCATCTACATAATTAGTTTCAGATCACTCATGTATTGATTGATGTCATCTTTTCATCGCTTTTTTGGAATACCTCTTCCTCTATTTCCAAAGATTTTCATTCCATGTGCATGGTGTCCATACCACCGACACCTAGCTTTTTTCAATTTCAGCGAGATGTTTTATGTCTTCATTGTATTTCTCACATACTCATTACCTATTTTATCTTTCTTGCTCACTCTTGAAATCCAACACAGTTTGCGCATTTCAGTAATATATCACAGTTCTTAGGACATCGCATATATGTTTTTGGGACATGACATCCCTGTTGTTGGGGCATGACATTTCTGTTCTTGGGACAAGACATCTCTGTTGTTGGGATAAAACATATGTATATATTTTTGTGACTTGACTCTGATTTTGGAATATGCCATCTCTGTTTTTGAGACACGCTATCTCTAACGTCTCTGTTTTTGGGAAATGACATTTTTGTTGTAGTCTGAAACTCAAACTGTTTTATTGAAAAATACTGATCTACATTTTCCAGTGGTATATGATATACGTTTGTATTTTTGCAAATTTGCACGGTAAGTTTTTTCATTAGTTTTCAATTTGAGACTTTGCACAATAAAAAGTAGCAAATAATTTGTGGAAAAAAAATCTGGTATTTCATAATAGGCGTGTAAAAATCTGGTATTGCATGTAAAATTATCAATATAAAAATAAGTTATGTCTAAAATGTTTTATTCATTACTAAGTTATTCAAAATCTACTTTTCAGACTGTAGTTAATTGTTGCTATTAAATGATTTAATTGATCTTTTAAGATGTAAGAATTTGTTAATTTGCAAACAAAAAATATATATTTACAACTTTTGAAAGTGGGTCATTTTTTAAATCTAAAGTTATCGTATAATGTAATCAAACCAATTGCACGCTTCGTGAAACTATTAAAAAAGCTTTAAAACTGCAATAAATCAGCGACTGCAATATAATATTTTATTTGTACTGTCACTTTAAAAGAGTTTTTTCCAAGTTTTTAAAATGAAAAACATAAAATCACTTTTATTGAATTTTGTATGATATGCGTTGACTTGTTTCGAGAGGTAATTTATCTTTCTCAAGGTGCAATTCGCAATAAACTAACAAATTAATATTTTTTGTGTTATACCGTACAACGTGAGAATATAGCGATGGAAAAATATTAGAGTGAGAGAAAAGTAAAGGAGCGAGACTTCTTCTTACTATAAACATGAATTAAATATTGAGAGAATGGGATAACCGGAACATGTGCGACAATACACATTTCTTTGCATATAATTGACAGCAAATTACATTTTATTTTTATGTATTAACACTCTTTCTTATCTCTAAGCTTTTAAACTATTCAACCGTAATCTCCTATTTTAAATATGTACAATTAAGACAACATATTTTAAACCATTCGTTTGGTCAAAATGAGGTTTTGTAAATTGTTTACTGTATTAAAAAAAATCAAATGTTTTATTTGCATTTTTGTGAAGACATTTATTTATGTTATTTAAAATGTCTGCCTCTTATTGAAAAACTTAAGAAGTTCATATTGCCAATTGAATAATTTCCTGTATTTGTTTTGATATATGAAAATTTATGTAAATATTTAGTCTTTTTAGAAAAACACAATCACAACTTATACTTGTCAGGACTTGGGTACGGCCGACCAATTAGTTTATTGTAGTTAAAAAATAACCATTAAAAATAGTGAACCAGAGCAGTCAAAGGGAGATCTTGCGTCATTTTCGAGAAGGATTGCTTCCTATTGTTTCAAACTTAACTGCCTCGAGTGGCTGGCTTGTCTTCCCATTTGTATAGAAATACACGACACTTTATGAGGATCGGTAATTAGTGTTCCGTCTGCGATCTGTTTTATTGCAGTCACAGATAACTATTGTTACTAAGAAAAGAAAATAAAACTTTGCGCAAGATATATTTCGAGGGCGAAGGCGCTTTTATGACCGCGATTGTCATGCGAGAGAGAAAAAAAGGGGTCAAAAAATTTCTCTTCTCCTTTCTAAAGAAATACGTCGCGCTTAATTTATTACGGACATAGTTAAATATTGAAAACAACGGCTGAGAATAACAATTCACACGAGATACATTAAAAAAAGAAGGGTCCAGTATTGTCTCTTAAACAATAAGTTTCACCGGATGTTATACAAAAAGGATTCTCGACTTAATTACGCTGTGAAAGTTTAAATAGACTATTCATTGGCAAAATAACGAAAAGATTTATGATTTTTTTAACGGTCGCGAGGGACTTTCTATAGAGTTCCAAAATGGCGGCGCTAGGCTGAGATCCCTTAAATTAAGGGACCGCGATCTTCCGAGCTCATTCTCTCGCCACGAAGTTATCAAGTCAACATCATTCTCGTCTTGACGCTGTTCGCGAACTTGAACAAGCTTTTCTCACATTTGATTGTTCATTCTTATTTGATACAATTTGTCCGGTAAATTCCCGAGGAACTGAGTCGTGTGGGTGTATTACGACACGAATTGGCGGTCGCCAACCACTGAGGGAATTTCTTCACATCAGCGGCCCTGTAGTAACAGTATAAGGTCAGAGGGCCATATACGAGTCGACCTGGTCATACACTTGAAGCGGATCTGGGATAATACATTTTGTCCTGTTTTGGAGTAAGATCAACCTTATTTATCCTCTTTTGCTTGTCATTTTATGGTGATATTTGAGTATTCTAGAGATTGGCGAGATCTAATCTTTGAGAATTGACACATTTCCGCAACGGACTGTTGTGTGATAATAAATTACTTCGACTGCCTGTCCATCTGAAAGGTTAGCGGAGTAGCAGAGAGAAATCTGCCCATTTGATTTTCCTGACGGAGTATCAGCTCGTCAGGATTAAATATATAACCAATTAACAGCAAATATGTGTTTCATTATGTATTTATACCTACCCAAGCACTGACGAATGCCTACCTCTTCCCACGACATCTTGAGATCTTATTGAGCCTTGTTTTACCTATACTGAGCTACCGGAGTAAGAGTCATACATTGTAACATCCAGGCTTTTAGTAATCCAACTTAATTAATTAAAGGGTAAAAAGTCTGAAACTGACCGCCCTTCAACGTGGGGCGTCGAGGTACGTCATCGAGCTTGGACGGTATAATTTGTATTTTATGTTTTTTTCCTTTCTTTCTTCTTTTGGTACTAATTTGTGCATTACTGTATTGTATACTGTGTATTTGAATTTTATGTTTTTTTTTTCTTCTTTTTTTTCATTTTTTCGATTTGAATATCTTGTGCATTACTTTATTGTATACTGTGTATTTGAATTTTATGTTTTTTTTTCTCTTCTTTTCTTTTTCGATTTGAATATCTTGTGCATTACTTTATTGTATACTGTGTATTAGAATTTTATGTTTTCTTCTTTCTTTTCTTCCTTTTTTTGATATTCGAAATTTTGTGCATTGTTGTATTGTATACGGTGTATAATTTTGTTATATTATTTTGATTAACTGCGTATAACTCGGTAAAGAATCGAAAGCAATTCAGGACCGTTAAAACAACAAAGCATAGGCTTTGTACTTCAGTCAAGTCGGTCGGGCGGAAATTGATTCGAGTACCGTTTTGTTTGGCGGTCATTTTGTGTATGAGTTGAGGATTTTATTTATTAATTAAATAAAATATAATAACCAACTAATAACGTGCGGCTGATAAAAGCTGTGCGAGTGTAGGTAGTTATTTTCTAAAATTAGAAAAAATCGAGTTGAGCGTAGTTTTACGAGGAGTATAATCTCGAATTTGGCCGGTAATCGGGTAGGCAGAGCTAGTGGAACGCCATAGTTTCTTGTGATTGGCCGGGTGTTTAGCAGCTGATAGAAGTTCCTTGTTGCATTGGCAAGGAATAATTCGTTACGTTTTCTTTCCGGTTGGATAGAGTTAGTGGCGTATTCCGGAGTTTGGATCGCTTTGAAGATTTTTAAATCATCAACAAAAGATAGAATATTTAGAGCACTAAGTTTGCCAACTATAACATTATTCGTTCAGAGCCGTCCGGCTGTTTCGCTAATTAAGTTTGACGAATACTAGCTGTCGTACATCTGGTCGGCGAGATTAGTAGTAGACCGGTGTTATAATAGCGTGGCCGGGTGATCGAACTTATTGAATTATTCTATTTTAGGCCTTTAAGGTAGAGTTGTTTTCTTCGATTACATGCGATTGGAATTTCTACACTAGAGGTAATCAATTACCTCCATTAAATATCAATTTTTCATCGTGGCCAGTGGATCCGTTTAATGGCTCGGGTAGCGTACGTCAGTTTTTGGTTAGGCTCGAGGAAATAGCACACGCACGTAGGTTCGATGTAGACTCTCTCTCTCCCGTCCTACCTGAATTTTTGCGCGACAGAGCCCTGACCTTTTTCAGGATTACGTATAGGAACCCTATGAGATGGGCTACATTGAAGGCACATTTTTTGGAGAGGTTCGAATCGGAGAGTTTTATGATAGATAGAAAGCTGGATATTTGGGCATCCAAGCAGGGTCACGAAGAATCTTCCACCGATTATATCTCCCGAATTTTGGAGGTAAACAGTACACTGGACTCTGCCTTGACAGAGGTGGAGCTGTTACAGGTGTTCAAGAGAGGGCTTCACGTTAGGTTTAGCTCAGTCCTTGTCAGTACGCGGCCTGCGTCAGTACGAGAGATGGAAAGAGTATGTGCCTCTTTCGAACAAATGAACAGGAGTGGTGAGGTATCACCCCGGCCGCTGCAGATGCAGCCAAGGGTAAGGGCACGTGTGTCATCCGTCTCACAGAAGGTTATCGGTAGAGGGCCGACCTTGTTGAGGTGTTTCTTGTGCAATCTTCCGCATCATATTGCCCGCGACTGTCCGCACAAACCACTTATCCAGAAGGAACCGGATAAGTCGCCAAGTAATCGCGTAAGGAGTCGTGCCGAGACTTCTAGACCTTTTACTTTGCTGACGGATACTTCGCGTCCGCCGCCGAGTTTTGTTTAATTCCAAAAACAGATAGAGGACCAACCCGGTCAAGGTAATTCGGAGCTAAGGGGTTGGTCAAATACAATAGAATTAAGAAATAATAGCCGTAACCTTAGTGCCATAGAAATTTCAAATGCTAGGGATGAGAGACCCTATCTTCATTGTGAAATTCAGGGCTCACCATTTAGGGCGTTGCTAGATTCAGGTGCAGCAATTAACGTAATAGGTGGTAATCTGTATAAAAATTTTAAGGACTTACGGTTTATTATGCGAACTACTGAGGGAGTCGTTCACACGGCTGATAGTCAGGGACATCGGGTGCTGGGTACGATCCAGTTGCCCTTACATTATGATCACCAAACTGTGTTGGTGGAATTCCAGGTAGTTCCTTCTTTAGGTACTTGCTTAGTGCTCGGCATTCCCTTTTTGAAGCGTTCCGGGCTTTCGCCGAAATTGTTTTCTCATTCGAGTAGGAGTTCATGGCTCAATAATGCCTCTATTGTTCCGAAAAAGTATGCTTCTGCTCGAATTGTATTGGACCCCGCAAACTAAATTCCGTGACGCAGACGGACTGTTATCGGTTACCTAACATCAACCGAATTCTCGATAATCTTCGAGATACGCGCTACCTCACTGCTTTAGATCTGAGCCATGAGTTTTGGCTAATGCCATTAAGCAAAGAGTCTAAACGTAAGACGGCACTCTTTGTAGAGGGCCGGGGACAATATCGGTTTGTGGTCACCCCATTTGGCTTAAAAAACATTCCTGCTGAGATGCAACGAATGATGGAACAATTGTTCGCCGATCAGGGTGACCAGGGTTCTGTACCATGTTGGTTTAATAATATGCAAACAGGACTGAGAGTCTTGGAGATAATTAATTATTGACTTTATTGATCTCAGGTAAAGGCTTGAGAGTTATAATTCTTGTGTGTTTTTCCGTATCTGATTATCTGCCATGCATACATCTTATTATCCTGAATTGTAATTTTTTTTTTGTTGCATTAATTATATTTATAATTTCATTTCTGTTAGTATTGTATTGTATTTGTGCCTATGTATTGTATTTGGTATTGTGTTCCTTTGAGGTTGCCTTCTAGACGTACGGCTATAATTGTTTGTGCCTGTGCGTGTATTAGGAAGCCGTACTACAGGGTTATACAAATCCGAATTTTGCGATGACGCATGCAAATGTCTAGGTCATCTTACGTACCGCGACGAACTCCGGAGGGATCCTAGTAGAGAGTAATACTGTAGAAGTTTCATAACCAGCGGCATGGTAAATAAGTTAGAATTTTACTCGTATTACCCGTATATTGTAGTTAGTTCAGTTTAGTTTTCGAAACAACGCCTAGCCTTGCGGTAAGCTCGCCAGCCATAAGCTTCATGATACCGCAGAAGTAATAGAAACCTAGATCGCTGATTAATTAGTACAAGTATGTCACCAAAGGGCGAAAAAACTTTGATTTGTTTTTCTATCGCAAGGGTATTACACACCCTGATTTTTAGAACGTCTACATATATAACGCGTGGTGACAACTTTAATGTGCTCGGGCAGGAAATCAGAGACCTTAGGGCGCATGTCTGTATACAAGCGAGCGAGTATACCATGCAGTATTGAAGCAACATGTTCGTTTAACCTCCTTCATCGGGAGCGGAGCATGTTTTCACGATGCTGGCCGTAGTATAAAGTTGGCAAGTTGTTTAAACTTCATCGTTGAGATGGCGTCATCGAAAACTATTAGTTAAAGGTATATGAGGAATAAATATCCCCGCCATGATCCGCAGAAGACTAGTATAGGAGAGGTTTAATTCCTCATTAATTACGTGTTCGTCAAGTGGTTTAGAGTAAACCAATGCGAGTGATGCGAACACCTAGGGAAGGATTGTTCATGCCTCAATGATACTGTGAGAATAGCAAGATGAGTTCACCTTTCTTCTCATCGCCATAATCTCTACCCTGCCCCATCATGGATCGCTCTCCGAATAGAGGGGCCGTGCCGGAAGAACGTTTTGTTCGCACTTTTTGCAATAACTAATGGTATAAGGCAAAGGGAACAACCTTTAGGTTAAAAGTACAGATAGGTTGTGGCAGGCTGGAAGCTAAGCGCTGCTTGGTGTAGTTTACACCTAGGTTATAAACCACCTAGTTGGACAGGTGGTATGGAGAGGGTATTTTAGCCAATCAAACGCTGGGCGATATTTCAGCAACAAATTAGCGCCCCGATTTGTCAAGTGTGTGGTCACAAGGTAAATTTCCGACACAATATATGAACTGTCTGACCTGAAGGGGAAAGTGGCAGGTAAATTTCGCGTCAAAGACATCGCCAAGGTGGAATAAAGGCTCCATTACGGTGAATTGACGCGAGAGCTGCCGTGGCACTTGTGGTAATTCAGTTTTACCAAATTAGGTTTCCATGTTCCAAGAAAAAAATATGGTGGCGCTCAATAGACCATGTGCTGGACAATGAGTGGTGAATTTTTGCTGATAGCATAGCGTTTGTATGCACGTCTTTTGATAGAGCGTCGGCGCTCACTTCCTCATGATGTCACATTGGATACATCCTTATCAATTCCTTATCCTGTTCTATCAAGGGTCGCTCACCTGGCACTAGGTCGTATAGGTTGAATGGAAGGCAGCTCTATGATAGAGAATGAGTGGGGTTGCTACAGGGGTTTTTGAAGTGCTGCTGGGAAGTATGAATGAAAAGGATTTGGTGCGTGCCTTGGTGGGGGGGCTTTCGATGGGATATCCTTAATTGTGAGGCTTCGGCCAATGATTTTTATTTTTTCTTTTTCCATGTTTTTATTGTTTATTGTCAGTCCGGTCTAGGTGGGCAGGCGTCCGTGACGCCATCGGTACACGGAGGTGCATAGTATGGTATGACTACGTCATGCGCATCTTGGCTCCGCCCGTTGGTTCTGCGGCCGTCGCACCGACGACAGAGGTGGGCGCTTGTGGACCATTGGTACGGGGACATCCATGGTTGTATGTATGGACTCCGCCCTTTGGGCCTGCAGGCGTGACACTGGTGACAAAGGTTTTATTGTCAGTCCGGTCTAGGTGGGCAGGCGTCCGTGGTTCTGCGGCCGTCGCACCGACGACAGAGGTGGGCGCTTGTGGACCATTGGTACGGGGACATCCGTAGTAGTATGTATGGACTCCGCCCTTTGGGCCTGCAGGCGTCACACTGGTGACAAAGGTTTTATTGTCAGTCCGGTCCAGGTGGGCAGGCGTCCGCGACGCCATCGGTACACGGAGGTGCATAGTATGATATGACTACGTCATGCACATCTTGGCTCCGCCCGTTGGTTCTGCGGCCGTCGCACCGACGACTTAGGTGGGCGCTCGCGGCACCATTGGTACCAGGACCTCCATAGTAGTGTGTATGGACTCCGCCCTTTGGGTCCGCAGGCGTCACACTGGTGACAAAGGTTTTATTGTCAGTCCGGTCCAGGTGGGCAGGCGTCCGTGGCGCCATCGGTACCCGGACGTAGGTAGCATGGTGTGGGGACATCATGCGTATCTTGGGTCCGCCCGTTGGTTCTGCGGCCGTCGCACCGACGACTTAGGTGGGCGCTCGCGGCACCATTGGTACCAGGACCTCCATAGTAGTGTGTATGGACTCCGCCCTTTGGGTCCGCAGGCGTCACACTGGTGACAAAGGTTTTATTGTCAGTCCGGTCCAGGTGGGCAGGCGTCCGTGGCGCCATCGGTACCCGGACGTAGGTAGCATGGTGTGGGGACATCATGCGTATCTTGGGTCCGCCCGTTGGTTCTGCGGCCGTCGCACCGACGACTTAGGTGGGCGCTCGTGGGCACCATTGGGACAAGGACGACCGTAGTTTTGTGCGTGGACAACATGTACAACTTGGCTCCGCCATTTGGGTCCGCGGGTGTCGCACTGGTGACAACGGTTGTGGAGTAGGCTCCAACCAATCAGCGAAAGGCTTACGGATGGCCTATATACATCCAGTAGGGGGCTTACGGATGGCCTATATACATCCAGTGGAGGCTTACGGATGGCCTATATACATCCAGTGGGGGTTGTTGAGTGTGACTCCAACCATGGGCGTCATGAACCCAAATTGGCATATGCTCCCGGTCTAGGTGGACGCTCATGGCACCGTCGGTGCCCGGATAACCATGGTATTTTATGGATCATGCGAGTTTTGGCACCGTCCGTGATGTGTGTGGGCGTTGCACTGACGACTCTGGCTAGCACGAGAATTGGCACTAAAGGGATGACGATCCCCGAGGTGATGATATTATAAACACATATTTGCTGTATTGTATAACCAAGTGTAACTGTTTCTTGTCAGTTTTTAGACCTGGAGGAGGCCTATAGTCAGATGTCGCCCCTATGAGTGGTGTCTCAGGGCCGTGTAATGGAAAATCGTATGTTAAATGTGTCTTATATAGTCTCATTATTGATATATCGCCAGACTTGTATCTTGCAATATCAAAGATCACCAGACAAGCGGGAGGAAACTCTCCTTGCTTCCTTAATTTAAGTGATTAGGTTAAGAAACTAAATCAGTGCCCCTAAAAGTGCAGACTATCGGATCCGGTTCTGGGGAAGCCGTTGTGAACTAACATAATTACTATTAAGTAACTTGATCTGTTTTTGGGCATTACTCTTGTGAGTGTGTTGCCTTTGTAATCTTAAATGTTTGTACATTTTTCTATTGTAAATTAATAAGAATTATTATGTGTAACCATGCTGTAGAGAAGGCGATAGTATCTGTTCTTGAACATTACTCTTGTGACTGTTTTGTCTTGTTATCCTAAATGTTGTATGTTTCTTTTTTTGTAAAAATAATAATAAGACTTATTATGTGTAACCATGTTGAGGGGAAGGCGATAATTGATGTTCTCCTGTATTGTGCCTTGCTCTATAAAATGTTTAACTGTTTCCAGGTGTTCTTAGATAGGGAAGCCCTGAGAGTTAGTTTTTCGTGGTTTCCTACTCTTTTCGCAAATGCAGGGGCTTATTAAATCGTCCACGAGCGTATCCGGCATGACCCAGTAACGTCATGCCCTTTAGCATAGTATCTAATCCTTGTTTCGGCAAGCAGGTGTATGACCAATTGACACAGGGCCGTAATCAGTACTTGAATTATTATTATTTTTTTTTTTTTTTATTTTTTTTTTTCTTCGGTAACATAAAATGGAGTGTCAGGACTTGGGTACGGCCGACCAATTAGTTTATTGTAGTTAAAAAATAACCATTAAAAATAGTGAACCAGAGCAGTCAAAGGGAGATCTTGCGTCATTTTCGAGAAGGATTGCTTCCTATTGTTTCAAACTTAACTGCCTCGAGTGGCTGGCTTGTCTTCCCATTTGTATAGAAATACACGACACTTTATGAGGATCGGTAATTAGTGTTCCGTCTGCGATCTGTTTTATTGCAGTCACAGATAACTATTGTTACTAAGAAAAGAAAATAAAACTTTGCGCAAGATATATTTCGAGGGCGAAGGCGCTTTTATGACCGCGATTGTCATGCGAGAGAGAAAAAAAGGGGTCAAAAAATTTCTCTTCTCCTTTCTAAAGAAATACGTCGCGCTTAATTTATTACGGACATAGTTAAATATTGAAAACAACGGCTGAGAATAACAATTCACACGAGATACATTAAAAAAAGAAGGGTCCAGTATTGTCTCTTAAACAATAAGTTTCACCGGATGTTATACAAAAAGGATTCTCGACTTAATTACGCTGTGAAAGTTTAAATAGACTATTCATTGGCAAAATAACGAAAAGATTTATGATTTTTTTAACGGTCGCGAGGGACTTTCTATAGAGTTCCAAAATGGCGGCGCTAGGCTGAGATCCCTTAAATTAAGGGACCGCGATCTTCCGAGCTCATTCTCTCGCCACGAAGTTATCAAGTCAACATCATTCTCGTCTTGACGCTGTTCGCGAACTTGAACAAGCTTTTCTCACATTTGATTGTTCATTCTTATTTGATACAATTTGTCCGGTAAATTCCCGAGGAACTGAGTCGTGTGGGTGTATTACGACACGAATTGGCGGTCGCCAACCACTGAGGGAATTTCTTCACATCAGCGGCCCTGTAGTAACAGTATAAGGTCAGAGGGCCATATACGAGTCGACCTGGTCATACACTTGAAGCGGATCTGGGATAATACATTTTGTCCTGTTTTGGAGTAAGATCAACCTTATTTATCCTCTTTTGCTTGTCATTTTATGGTGATATTTGAGTATTCTAGAGATTGGCGAGATCTAATCTTTGAGAATTGACACATTTCCGCAACGGACTGTTGTGTGATAATAAATTACTTCGACTGCCTGTCCATCTGAAAGGTTAGCGGAGTAGCAGAGAGAAATCTGCCCATTTGATTTTCCTGACGGAGTATCAGCTCGTCAGGATTAAATATATAACCAATTAACAGCAAATATGTGTTTCATTATGTATTTATACCTACCCAAGCACTGACGAATGCCTACCTCTTCCCACGACATCTTGAGATCTTATTGAGCCTTGTTTTACCTATACTGAGCTACCGGAGTAAGAGTCATACATTGTAACATCCAGGCTTTTAGTAATCCAACTTAATTAATTAAAGGGTAAAAAGTCTGAAATACTATAGGTAGATTAAAATAATAATAATGTCTAGTTACGAGTACATTGAGCGAATGAATCGTGAAAAACTTTCAGAACGAATATATTTAATAAAAATGGAGACCTAGGAAGTGATAGAGAAATTAATGTACGAAGCAGATAAATTTAACTAAGTGAAAGTTGAGAAGTATGAGTTATAGAAGAGCATATATGACTAGATGTAGAGATCTAGGCAAGGCGAGAGCTATGCAAGTTAATACAAGGGTGTGGAAATTTACCCAGTCAAAATGACCCAACAAAAAGTAGCTCCATCAAAATAGCCTCAACAAAGTAGCCCACATATACAATAGACCCAGTCAGAACACTTTTCACCACTTGCCATCAAACGTATAGATCAGTTTCTAAAAGAACAGAATTGAACGAAAATGGTTTTCCTTGATTTAAAAAAGGATTTAGATAATCAAAAGCGTCAAAGAAAAAGTATTTGCTATAAATCACTGGTTTCAAACACTAGTGAAAATGTATCCTCAAACTGATATTTTGGACAGTTCATAACTTGAAATATTATATATTTTAAACATTACGTTTGAACTTTTTTATGTTATATTGTATTTGTCAATTAAGTGCATTCTTGTTATTATGTATTGTTTTTATTCCTAGGTATACGTGGTTTAAATAGTTTACGAGTCGTTTTATTAATTTCATATATTATTATTATTTATATATAACAGTGATGTGAGCCATTTTGATGAGATTGTTTTGACTGAGGCTATCGTGGAAGCCACCTACTTTGTCGCGACTGTTTTGATGAAGCTGTTTTTTCTTAGTTTATTTTGACGAGTCATAGAAATCGATAAATTAGTTTTATAACTAAATTTTTCATAAATTTAAGAAAAAATCAATGAAGAGTTCAATGACACGAAGAAAATCTCATAAATAGTAAATTTACGGATTTTGGACATAGCGTTCTTTTTCATTTTTGGCTTCGTCAGAAAACAAGTATGACACCTGAACATTGACCTCGTCCAAGTTTATTATTTAAGAAGCATTAAATAAAAAAGATTGTCCCGAACCTGTAAATGCTATTTTAAAATTTTAAAATTTACAATAAAATGTTTTGTTGATAAGGTTTCGTGTTTAAAAGTCCAGTGCGTTAACATCTTTACACCAAGAAAATATTCTTTAACGACCCACGCAACGTAAACCAATGTCTTAAAGAAAAAGGAAAATGTTTTTTGCTTCTTGAATATAATTTTCAAGGACTTGTTTGAGTGCATAATAAGATATGCAAAATGGAAATAAAGAGTCATTCAAAATCAAACTTGAGTTAATACATTCGATACGAAATAAAGAATACCATTTTTTCATATTTTGTTTGATCATGTTGTTCAGTATAAAATGTTGTTATTAGCAGAAAAACATAATTTGTGTAGCACTATTTTGTAATGTACTCGTATTACCATCTTAATAGAATTTATTTTTTTATAAAAGGCTGCTTATAAGCGCCACAAATAAAGGTCAATTGAAATGGTGTATGGAAGTATGTTTTGAACCGCGATAGCAATAACAAATCTTATATTTTTCAGACTATTGGCACCAGTCACCTAGATCAATACGATATATTTTGACAGATGATGATGATTTTTAATAAACGTATGATGATTTTTTATAATTTAATGTATAGCGAAGATTTAAAAAAAAAATTAAATATCCACATACATATTTTACAATCACGCCATTTAAACTCCATTTAATTTCTTTAAATAATAATTTGAAAATATTTTTTTATTTATTTTATTTATTTATTTAACACATGACAAGAAATGTACATAATTTGCGAAAAAAACAACTGGTTATTTAATTTGGATACACAATTTTAATGAATCTGGGTTTGTTGCCTTTTATTTGTCGTGTCCCCAGTAAACTAGGCTTTTGCCTGTATCTTACTGAGGACAGATTGTACATTAAGCAATTTCCCTGTCGGGGTAGACAGAGATGACAGAACTACAGACTTTCCTACCTTGATACACATCCTTCACCTGTTCATCCATTTACCTTTTCATACAATTCCTACGATTTCTCTGACTTTTTAATTATTTTTTTTCAACAGCAATATTATTAAATATTTCTCTACCACACCTTTTAGTTACATTTGTACTATGAATTTGTTTTGTTAGTGTTTTTTCATTCATTCTCTCTACATGCACAAATTATTTCAGTGTTTTTTTTTATCTTTCTTACAACTTAAGTTCACATTTATCACTAATTCCTTCAATCCGTATTCTGTCACACAATATAATCTCATATATTCTTCTCAATTCACGCATTTCTACAACATTTACTCGGTTCCCGATAGTCTTTTT
The DNA here is from genome assembly GCA_949825065.1 of Odontocerum albicorne. NCBI lineage: Eukaryota > Metazoa > Arthropoda > Insecta > Trichoptera > Odontoceridae > Odontocerum > Odontocerum albicorne. Next base: position 36,126,774 of record OX463849.1, read on the forward strand.
TTCCTTAAACAGTTTAGTTTTAAATTTAAATAAATGATCGGGCTATAAATAATAAATATTTATTGACTCGGTTGGGTTGGTTAAACCTCAGACAATTTTGAAAGGCCGATAAACGGTCGATAACCTTAAACCTGCGCTGAGCTTATTCTTTTGGATTATACGGCATTTTCCCCATTGTTTTCAAGGGTTAATGATCACCAATGTTCTCATACTTTTTTTGAATGATCACCAATGTTCTCATAAATGTTTTAACATTTTAGTATTTAGATTGAGTTCTGTTAGTACAACTACGTTTTTAATACCTATTCTCGTATACTTAAATCTATTCATTTCAGAACAATGTTTGTTTCAGTGTGACTAAAAGTATTATATTCCTTATTAAATAAAATTAATAGTGTAAAAAATTAAGTTTTTATGAACAGAAAAATAATGGCAACTAATTATTGGCTTTCAATTTTATGTTTTACAATTTTCAAGATGAAATAAATAAGGATTAACACGAAAAATAAACATAAGACACGTTTTTTTTATCAAATTAGAATTTGTTTGCGTTATAAAATATTTTTTTTACTTTTTATTATTTTATAAGGCTTTTACAAATAAATTATAATATTTTTTTATAAATCGATTTAGATTTGAGTAAATATGAAAAACAGTTATGCAGATTGGATTGGTTTTGTAATGAAAAAATATATAAGTTCACAAACAACTACATCAAAATTATCGTTTTTGTATTTAGATTGAATTGGACCAAGTTTAATTATTTATACCAGCTTAGTTTCTCTGGTGGTTGTTTTTTTGTTATCATAATATAAACATAAAAAATGGTGTGCCGCCAAGAGTAGAAAATTCAAAACAGTAAACGTTGGCAAATATTTTTTTCCTGATAAATACTATACTTGAAATGTCTGTTGTTTTAAATTAAATAATTTTGTGATAATTGATACCAGAAAAAAAGGTGTTCTAAAATTGTGTTTCAATTATCAATACCACATAAGTTATAAACTTCAAACTGCAGCGCCCAATAATTTAGTCGAATTATGTAATGTTGTTGAAAGTGATGAGGCTTACAACCTTGTCAGATATAATTCAATAGTGAAGGGGTCGTAACTAATTATTTGTTGTAACTCTTACATAACAAGAATGCTGGGTAGTCAATGTTTACATTGTATGGATTATCGTGTGGATTTGACTACTAACATGAGTAAAGTGACGAAGTTGTTCTTGCCGAGATGAATTGATTGAACTACGAGTATATGGCTTTGCTTTGGCGTCTTGTTCTACTTTACTATTTTTTCCTATTATAAATCATAACTTTAAAATTTTATGTATTGTTATTTTTTAATCCTTGTATCATTCATATGCATTGACCAAAAACATTTTTTTTGTCAATTCAAATGGAGTATTTTATCAGGATTTTTTTATATGGCAAACAACTATATATACACGTATTAACTCAATTATTGTCCTTTTTTTATTCGAATAACAAACAACGTGGAATTCTTTGTGTTACATATCGACTTCACCAAGAAACTAAATCAGCATTAATAAAACAAATTATATATATACATACCTTCACGCAGTTTCTCTGTTGCGGTAGACCGAAAGGATAGATCACCACCACCATCTTTCATCTCTTCTGCACCCATATAAATTCTCAATCAACTACTACGGTTTCTATTACTTCTTACATATTTCTTTTTTTAAAAATATCATTCATTTGATTCATCTATAGCTTTTTAGTCTTCCTTCCCTACACTCTAATAATATAACTATAAGGCGTATCCACTATTCATTGAATTTCAATCAAACTAAATGAAAAATAATTGCTGAAATCCAACAACATATTGCCTGTTTTAACGATAATAGTAACAGGACTGTTTACATAGAAAACTTTGAAGGCCGCTCTATCTCGGGACTCAAACCCACTATTATTGACAGATTAAAAATATTATAAAATAAATGTCTGTATATAAGTTGAGTGTAAAGATAGTAAGGTAGTGGTCATTATATGAGGCACTTCCCTGCACCTGTACGTGTTCAATAAAACATATTTGGTAAGAAAACTACAGAAAATTTACAAAGGGATGATGAACTATAAAGAAACCTTTATACGAGTAGATCTTTCGATATGTATGATAATATTAACACATACAGCTTTAAGTGTATGTATGTTATATAGTATTAATATAGTATATTTTCTTTGTTTATGAATATGTATTACATTTAAAGTCTACAGCGTAGTAGTAAATAGCCTTAATAGACCGACATATTTTGCATAGTTCGTGACCTAAGATTCTAGTTAACAAGTATGATTGAAGTGCGGCCCCTTTAAATGGGCCGTGATCCACTTAGCAGCGATCAAAAATACCAGTAATATTCAGTAACACGTCGGGTAACGGTTAAAACTGGTGGATCAACATGGTTAATAATGTATTGTACCACTTATGCAGTTTGTGGTTACTGGTTAGTTAAAATATGTAACCAGTTAACTTAACTACATTTCTAGCCATTTCCACTTGAAAATTAAATAATCTTTTTATTTGCAGATTCAATATATTTAGAAATGTACTCATATACTTTATTTTATAAGGTTAATTTTTTAAGTTGTTTATATTATTTAAGAAGTATATTCACCTTTACGCTTGTTGGTGTGCTAACAAGAAATTCTTATTTTAAGCGTATGTCAATGATATATTTTTATGTCAATGATATATTTTTGACACTGAAATAACATTAAAAAACCAAATCTATATAAATATGAGATTTACAAGTTTAAATTTCTAAAGCAAATAATAAAAAAAAATACCGACTTGCTACCAGCAAAAATAATAATAGGTACGTGCTACAAGAAAAATAGCCACAATCAAATTGGTATATGATGTACATTAATATTTCTGGATCTTAACTCAACAATCTATGAATAATACGATTCCCACAATTTTTTTCTCAATGTAAAACTACCCTTTCTCTCTGATTCAGCAATGCTCCTTAAAATGATGCATTCCTTCAGTATGTTTGAGCTTTCAAAAAGTAATTGTCTGCTACTCTGCTGATAATACGTTATATAACCTAATATCTAAAAATATGTTGACTTTGGCCATAAGAAATGTTAAGTATATCTTTTTCTAGTATTGTTCAATATTTAAGTAACGCAATAAATGATTCTACAAAATTCAGCAACTTTGTGAATAATGAGAACTATTATCAATATAAATATTGATCTTCTGTTCTAAACGATTTATTATTTCTATTTTTTTTTTTAAATATTTATCTTTCATCTTCCTTTTTCCTCTCCCTCCTTCTCAACTTCCTCACCTAATCTGCCTTAAGCTGTGCATTATGATTTGAGTTGATTTTGTTTGCATTGTTAATGTTTTCTCTGTTTTGCCGATTGTTTATGTTTCAAATTATCAGTTGAAATTTTATAATAGGTTTCCTGTTAAATATTATACTTTTCTTATAAACTGAACACAACTCTTAAGTTCTTGAATATAATAAAATAAAAACATGTATAAATACAGGAATATCAATAACTAGTATATTATTAGATTTTTGACAGTTTTATCTAGTACAATAATAATTTATAATAAACAGCATACGAGTGTAAGCCGTGTAGAAAAACACAAAATTTGTTATAAAATAGTCCGTAATTGAATCCAGGAGGAATTGAACCTAGAACACCCACTTGCTTAGCATGAATGCTAACTGTTAGGCCATAGTTGTCAACTTATTATCCCATTAGTATACGTTTTTTAAGTAAGGGTTTCAGTTTCGTTTTCAATTAAAGCCAATTTAATTTTTCGCGTTTAGTTGGAGGAGTGTAGCAATAATGCAAAATTGCCATTGCTGTAAAGAAGAATTTAATACCAATGAGACATGTTTCAAAACTCCACGAAGGTTTTTTTAATAGAAACTCTCTCTAGGTAATGTCCAATATTAGTGACCTACCGGATTGTAGTAACTTACCGTTGGAAATTAACTTTTTGGTTACGCGTTGGGTTCAATTCTTGCGATGGTGCATGAGAAGGCGGAGCGTATCAGGTTTTTATTGAGTTCACTGTTCAAGACACAATACGCAAGAGGCATTGGAAAGGTCTGCAGTGTGCAGAGGTGGACGCTTTCTCCAGCCACGTAACCTAGGTAATGTAATGTCAGCTGGTTTATATAACATGAGAAACTTACTAGGTCTTAGGTTTTACTTACTAGGTTCAACTCGTCATTTTACCACGTAGGTGTTTAACATTTTTATTTTATTTTGATATATTATAGGTTTACAACATAATTATCGTTGATTATAAAATCTAGTGTGACTTGGCCTTTTGTTGGTCACATACAATTATTTATCCAAGTTTGAATTCTGATGGTATTCAAAAAAATAAATGAATAAATAATTTCATACGACAGCAATACTCGCATGCCTCGAGTACCTGTGTGAATACTGATGCCTTCTTTACGTGCAATAGTGAACTGCGAGTTCCGTGTCTATTCCTGTGACTCTCATCCGAAAATTCGATTACCGGGGTTTAGCTCTTAAATATGTTCGGAAAAAAAATAAAAAATCCGAATTGAGTTAATACAGAAATACAAGATATTAAAATAAATATTTTAAAATAAGAACAGTGATATGATTCATAGAATTTGCTGCAAAGTTCTATCATACTAATTTCCATCACAACATACCAAGATTCAAAAGACCCAGGGATGGATATACAATATACTTTAATGCCGTTTTGGCTTTTGTCGTGGCTAGTTTTATAACGTGAAATGGTTTGCACCTTGTTCGATATTTTTTCTGCCTCATAGTGTTAGAGATATGAGCGGAGTGTGCAGCTTTAGGAAGTACTTGAATCCAACCATTTTGTGGATTTTGGGAGGAGGAACTTGTATTTATATATATTGTATTTTGTAAATATTTTAGTTTATCATTGAAAGTTAGAGCGCCCTTGATGGTCTGATTTCTAAACGGCACTATATAAATTATCTTATTATTATTATAACTTTATTTACATAACTCAATGTTGTAGGGTATCATGCGAAAGAATTGGTTTTTACAATAAAATTAATAATTAATTACATAAGGTGTTTTTATTGTTCTAATTAACATTTATCAAATATCTGTCAAGTACCCTTGAGTAGTTCTAACTAGAGAGAAGAATATTTTGTTGGAAAGGGTTTTCAACACTTTTGAAAGTAGAAAATGCAATCATTTGCTTCTTTTGTTTCTCGCTATATGTATCGTATTTACTTTCAGCGTTCTTATCCCACAAATAAAAGAACGAAGCTTTTTATTATGCTTTTATATGAACTTCATACAAATCAACTTTTATGTGAACTACATTCAAATAAACTTTTATATGTACTTCATACTCGTACAAATAAACTTTTATATGAACTTCATACAAATAAACTTTTATGTGAACTTCATACAAATAAACTTTTATATGAACTTTATACAAATCAATTTTTATGTGAACTTCATTCAAATAAACTTTTATATGTACTTCATACAAATAAACTTTTATATGAACTTCATACAAATAAACTTTTATGTGAACTTCCAACAAATAAACTTTTATATGAACTTCATACAAATAAACTTTTATATGAACTTCATACAAATAAACTTTTATATGAACTTCATGGGCTCACAATTTTGGTAGGGTCACGGAGATGCGTGTTTTGCTGGAAAACATGTGTCTATTAAATACCGTGTAATGCCACAGTTGCATTCCATCAGCAACACTACCAATAGTCCTACTCCTCAGCGTCCACGAGTGGCCTCTGGCCCCGCGAGCCCTGGGCAATGTGGTCACTAGCACAAATAACATCAGTGCCATAGCAGATGAGGAGAGGATGAATGGCGAGTGTCCGGCGCCATAAAACCGGCCCCCCCCAGCTAAGGGTAGGTAACCCCGAAAGAAAAATCCCTGGAGAAGGCAACGGGAAACCACTCCAGTATATTCCCAGGATATCACTATGAAGAGAAAACAAACAGCCACGGCCCCGAGTCCCGGGCGACCCTTCGATGGGTCAGGGGTGCTAAGAATCTCCCGGCTCAACATAGTGAAAGACATGATAAAGATCGGAACTTGGAATGTGAGAAGTTTATATGCTGCTGGTAAAATAGACAATGTTGCACAGGAAATGAACAGAATGAAGATTAATATCCTTGGTATTAGCGAACTCAGATGGACTGGAACAGGTGTGCATCAGCACAACAAGGGTAACCTATATTATTCAGGAAGTGATATATCTGACAAAAACCACCGGAATGGGGTTGGCATATTTGTATCAATGGACTATATTAGATTTGTTAAAAAGTTTATACCTGTATCGGATAGAATCATTATCCTACAATTAGAAGCAAGACCTTTCAATGTAAATATCATACAAGTATACGCACCAACAGCTGACTCTAAATATGATGATGAAGTTGAGAGACTTTATGAAAGCATTGCACAAATTCTGAAATCAACCAAGAGTGATGACATCAATATTATAATTGGAGACTTTAATGCGAAAATAGGACAAGGTCGCCGTTCGCATTTAGTTGGAGATTATGGTCTAGGAGATTCCAATAAAAGAGGCGACAGAATGTTTGAGTTCTGTGAAGAACACAATATGGTTGTTGTCAACACATGGTACAAACTTCCTAAACGTAGACTTTACACATGGAGATCCCCACAGGACAATCCAACTATCCCCAACCCTATCAGAAACCAAATAGACTATGCATTGATTGGAGAACGTTTCAGAAATAGTATTAAACGTGCCACAACATACCCTGGTGCTGATATAGGATCGGATCACAGTCCACTTGTTATTGACATCAGATTGAAGTTAAAGGTACTTGCAAGGAAAACCAAAAGAACAGGACTGAACACAGAGAAACTGAAAGATCCACTTACCAGGGATACAATGTCATCCGAGCTGAATTATAAATTGCAACAACTTAACAATGTCAACAGTGGTACAGTTGAAGAACAATGGAAAATTTTTAAAAACACAATACAGGATATAAGTAAGAAACATTTGAAATCTGAAAAACTGACTCGTAAGAAGCAATGGATGACAGACCACATATTAAACTTAATGGAACAGCGTAGAGTAGTTAGTACCAGGAATCGCAATAGTGATGAATACAGGAACCTCCAAAGGATTATAAAACGTGAGATCAGGAATGCCAAGGAAGAGTGGATAAAAAAACAATGCGAAGAGTTAGAACAGTATGACCAGATGCATGATGCATTTAATCTGCATAGGAAACTAAAAGAACTGTCCGGTCTTAATAGTAAACCGAGACCATCATGCCTTACAGATGACTCAAACAATCTAATTTTGGATGATTCAATCATTCAAAAGAAGTGGGAAGATTATATTCAGAATCTCTTTAAAGACTCTCGCATTGGCATTGAAATGCCACAGTGTGATCAAGGTCCTACTATATTAAAATCGGAATTATTACATGCTATTAAAAATTCAAAGACCAGAAAGGCAGGTGGACCTGACGAAATCTCCATGGAGGTTATCAAGCTGATTAATGAAAATAATGTTGACTGCTTACTCAAACTATTTAACAATATATATGACACAGGGATTATCCCCCAAGATTGGTTAACATCATTATTTATTACTATACCCAAAAAACCAAACCCAAGAAAATGTAATGACTATCGTCTTATAAGCCTTATGAGTCATATACTTAAACTATTTCTGAAGATTATACATGCAAGAATAAGACTGAAATGCGAGCAAGACCTGGATGATACCCAGTTTGGGTTCAGAAATGGCTTCGGTACCCGCGAAGCGTTGACTACAATAAATGTTTTACTCCAGAAATGCCATGATCAAAGAAAAAATGTTTATAGTTGCTTTATTGATTATGAAAAAGCATTTGACAGAGTCAAACACACAGAGTTGATAAAATTGCTTCAAAGATGTAATGTAGATGATAAAGATGTGAGAGTGATTAAAAATCTGTACCGGGACCAAAACGCTGTTATCAGACTTGAAAATGGGACCACTTCACAAAGTATTCCCATTCAGCGTGGAGTTAGACAAGGATGTGTACTCTCACCTACTTTGTTCAACATGTACTCTGACTTTGTCTTCAAGCAGGCGCTGACTGATATAGATATCGGCGTCAAGGTCAACGGTGTAGTCATCAATAACATTAGATATGCTGATGACACGGTTCTACTGGCAGATAGTATAGAAGACCTTCAACAGCTTTTGGATAGGATCAGTTCCACCGGTGAGCATTATGGTTTGAACATTAATGTCAACAAAACTAAGCTGATGATTTTCAGTCGAGAAAGTCATCCAAATGCAAATCTTCGGCTGGGTGGTGTCAATATTGAAAGGGTAAAGCAGTTTAAGTACTTGGGCAGCATCATCACTGAGAATCTGGACCCCGATATAGAAATTAAATGTAGAATAGAAGCAGCTCGTGCAGCTTTTAATAAAATGAAAAATCTTCTCTGCAACGATAATGTAAATTTGAAGCTCAGACAAAGAATGATCAAGTGTTATGTGTGGTCGGTTTTGCTTTATGGTGTCGAGGCATGGACCCTCAAAGTTAATATCATTAACCGCTTGGAGGCTTTTGAAATGTGGATCCACCGAAGGATGCTAAGAATATCCTGGACTGACATGATTAGCAACGTTGAAGTGTTGCGTAGAGCAAATACACAGAGAGAATTGTTCACAACAATCAAGCTCCGTAAGACTTCATATTTTGGCCACATAGTGAGAGATGAAAGGTATGCAATCCTACAACTTGTCATAAAGGGGAAGATTGAGGGTCGTAGAGGAGTTGGAAGAAGGCAGCACTCCTGGCTTCGGAACATTAGAGAATGGACCGGGATGAGAGGTGTGGAGGAGCTGTTCCGTGCTGCCCAGGACAGACAAGGTTTCTCCCAAGTGATCGTCAACGTCGGGGGGACCCGGCAGGACACATGAAGAAGATGAACTTCATACAAATCAATTTTTATGTGAACTTCATTCAAATAAACTTTTATATGAACTTCATACACATAAACTTTTATATGAACTTCATACAAATAAACTTTTATGTGAACCTCATACAAATAAAATTTTATATGAACTTCATACAAATAAACCATTAAACTGTTAGGATCATGTGGAGAAAATGGACCTATTATTGTTAACAGAAAAAAAATTTAAACAAATATAATAAATTGAATGTAAAGATAGAAAGGCGGTGGTTGCGGCAATTACAATAGATTAGGCACTTCCGCGCATCTGCATAAGTTCAGAAAAAAATGTTTTTGGTAAAGACACAACCGGAAACTAACCAAGGGAAGACGAACTGCAAAGAAGCCTTTTTAGATTTTCCGATATTTGAAAGGCAATCTTACGTAAATATCTCACTCTCATACAAAAAGACAACGCATTTAACAATCTCACACGAGACGTATCATCCACTGATTGTTGTGTAATGCAGGGTTACGTAATTTCCAAAACTTTCACTGCTTTTATAAAAAAAATGATGGGGAACTATTTATTTGACACTTACGTAAATACAATACATATACCGCTTTCTCTTTACTTCAAGATGGTTTTGAAAGTTATTTGTTTTTTAATGCAATCTGCATTTCAACAAACATAAATATTAAGCTGTATTTTCTACATTCATTTGCGTTGTAAATTTTGTGTACAATAATTAATTTTTTTTTGTATTTTTCATAAATTTGATGACAATTTAGGGAAACAAGTGTGCTTTTAAAATGTTATGCAGGTTTTTACTCTACTAAAGAACAAATAACAGATATTCATATTTTTTTATAAAGTAAAGACTATAACAACTCCAACAACAAAGATATTATATTTATATATTATATTTATCACATTTCCATCGTATACAGCACAACCTAACGGGTTTATTGCCATGTGGAAATTTCTTTCAATTTAAGATTTTATCTCAGACTATGACTATAACTATAACAACTCCTATAACAAATATATTTTTTCTTTAACTTTATAATAATTGCAACAATAAATATAATTATGACTAATTATAAAACTATAATTGTAACTATAACAACTCCAACAAAAAATACATTATCACTGTATATAACAACTCAAACAACAAATATCTTATCACTGTAACTGTGTAATAACTCGAAAGACAAATTTATTATGGCTTTAATAACTATAATAACTTTAACTGTAAATCTATTATGACTAAAAATGTTATAAATCCCATAGCAAACAGATTATGACTGCAACAATAACAACTCCAACAACAAAGGTAAAAAGATGTTTAGTAAATATTGTCATGTCAAGATAGAGCTCTTATCTCCAAGAAATAAATTCAAGGGAATGAGATATGACAGGATATTCCAAACCATGATAGTAATAATGAATACGTCACTTTTCAGTAGATTATTGGCAACGATTATATGTTACTGCCTCTAATGTTTATACTGTCAGATGTTTAGATACTAGCAAGATAATAATGACATACTCGTAGATAACGAGAAAATAAGGAAATTTTAAAACCGGAGGCTGGTTGGTTCAGGATGGTTGACCCTTTTCTGTGGCTCCGTAAACATGATTATCTGACATAAAACGTTAAATATAACATAAGATGACTTTAATATGAAAAAAGAGTTCTTTCGTCTTCGTCTGGTAATAATACTGACGTGTGCAAGTGTTATTTTTTTCTTTTTGATTGTGTACAAGTTTTGATGTATTTCAAATTTGTTATTGGTTTTCATTTATATTATGTGATGTGTTTTTAAGGTTTGCCTGATTGCTGTTTTGTATGAAATTTGAATAATTTGTTTTGTTTATTTTGTGACTGAAATGATTTTTTTTTGTAAAGACTGCCGCCGTTAAAAATAAACAAATAAATCAGTTGCGTAATATCCTTCAAAGTGTTGGTTGTATCATGTTGATTGACTTGTGATGCCGACGTTTAAAAAAACGTTGCAGTTTTCATCTTCAGGGCTTGTTTGTAGCTTCATATTACGACTATAAACAAGCCATTAAGATGAAAACTGTAACGTTATTGAAACATCAGCATCGTATTTTAAGTTGTGTTTGATATTGTTATGTTGTTACGATAAAATCATTTTAAATAATTTTTCAACTAAAATTAATATTCAAATTCGACAAATAACTAATAACCGTTATTCCATAATTTATAAACATTTGATATATTTTTTATTTTCAAGATGTTTAAATATTTCACCAATGAGGTACTTTATATAACATATCAAATTTATAATAACGACAAATATGATTTACCGTCGTATAATCACTCAAAGATTCTTTAATAAGATTATTTATCTAGTAGATTCCTAAAATGGTTAAAAATAGAAATTTCTAAGTTGAATAAACTTTACTAGAGGAAGTGCTTAAATATTAAACTTGTTTACTTAGAACTAGTATCGTTACTTTCTTTTCAACACCTATTTCATTTGATTTTCGAATACTGAGGTTATTGATATTAATTATCAAATACATGCTTTTTTGTAGACTGGACCCTTTCACGTTGGATTGCATTTTAAATTCTTTTATTTCTCAGAACATTCAACCCACTCGAGATCCTTCAGGCCTGATACGGTCACTGACTTATGAATAATAAAAATGTATTATGAATAATATTTGAGTCAGTTTGAATATGTTCATTGGATGGATTACGATAGACTAACTAAAAATATATATAATGCTATCATTCGTGGGAGTCACGGTACAGGACGACTGAGAATAGTATGGTTGTACAAAGAAAGCGAAATTTTGGAAGAAGACAAGCAAGGAGTAAGATAAACAGAAGGAACTGTATAAGAAGAAGTGTGGATGTAGGGGGAGCGAAATGAATATTTCGTGATAGGCAATTTTACTACTCTGACCTCTTCGCTTACGCGAATAAAATAATGGCACGTTGGTGTGTATGTGTGTAACATAAATTAAACGATTTTTAGCTGTATTCGATTCTTTCGTGTTAAAAATTTGATAACTATACAAAATTAAATATTTAACATAACTATACATGTCTTATATCGACATACTACTAAATGAAGACATAATAAATTTTAAATGTCATCGCCTGACTATGCAGTATGTGGATGGCATGATATCTGTTTTAATCTATTTTTTGTACTATTTTTGTGTAACAAGACTGCGAAGATTGGGTAGTCAATATGTGCATTGTGTGGATTTTCTTTGGTTACTTACAGGAGTAAAGTGAAGAAGTTGCTCTTGCCGGGGTGAAATTATTGAATTTTATGAATTTGTTTTGATGTATTGTTCGACTCGTACTGTTTTTTCCCTATTATAGTTTCCCTATTATCCCACAGTTTACATGTCAATGTTAAATTTTATACGTTGTTGTTTCTTAAATTTTTGTATCAAAAAGATCATTTAACCGTTGAACTTTTCGAACTTTAGTGGTACATGATCAAGTAAAAGACAAAGAATTAAAAAAAATAATTTAGTACTGACCACAGAGAACTTACGAGACCTCTAAAGAAATCGTACAGATTCACACAGACACGGTTCGATTGGCAAAATGAGTATTCCGTCCAGATGGGCAATTTCCTAGGGGTCGGCCAACGATCTCATTAAAATAACTTCACTTAATGAACCGTTCTCTTCTTATAATACGGAAATATTTTAAATGACTATACCAGTTAATGTTTTCAGTTACTCTTGAATTTCTAAGGAAGTTGTGTTATTATCATAATTTTATTATACCATGTCTCTTTTGCGGTAGGTAGAGTGGACAGATATCGCCGTTTTTCTATTTCTATCTATTCATACGCAATGTACGAGGCATATCCAGAAACTAAGTGTACTGAATTTTTGTAGGTTACAATTTTTTTTATTTAAACAAAAAAAATACGTGGTTACCGTAGTACATATGTAAGCTATTTTTCGACGTAGTCGCCATTCCTCTCAATGCAGGTGGTGAAGCGGGGTATCAACTTTTTGATGCCTTCCTCGAAGTAGTTTCCCGCCAACCCCTCCGTCCACTTCTCCACCTCTTCCTTTACCTCCTCGTCGGTTGAAAACCTTTTTTCCACCCGTGTGCAGCTTCAGGGAGGTAAAGAGATAGTAATCTGAAGGTGCTAGGTCAGGGGAATGCGCGAGATGGCTCAGGACATCCCATTTAAACGAGGCGAGCAGTTCCGTCTGGCATTGTCGTGCAACAGGCAGACTCCCTTTGTCAGCATGCCTCTCCTCTTGTTCTGAATCGCCCTCCGCAATTTTTTTAGGGTCTCACAGTATCTTGCAGAGTTGATGGTCTCCCCTTGAGGCATATATTCAATTAAAATTATGCCTTGACAGTCCCAAAACACGGATGCCATGATTTTCTTGGCTGAAATTGTGGTTTTGAACTTTTTGGCGGAGGGTGAAGAGGTGTGACGCCACTGTTGAGACTGCCTTTTGGTTTCAAGCGTGTAGTGTGCAACCCAAGTTTCATCTCCAGTAACGATGGAGCGGAGAAATTCATCTCCATGGAGTTTGCAGCGCCTCAAAAACTCTTGCCCGGCCTCCACTCGATTCAACTTGGCGGGAGATGGGGTTGACATTTTTCCCGAAACGTGTTGTCGCGTCGACACTTCTCAACGTACTGACCTCGAACCGGTCTCGTTGCGGAGGGGAAGGGTCAGGCTACACGGAAGTGTAGCCAACATGTCGAAAATAAAATCCATCCGGTCGTAAGAGCCTCAGTACACTTACTTTCTGGATACGCCTCGTATGTTCGGGTGCGGGGAAGCTCACAATATAAATGCTGCGGTCACATATTTACACTCAACTGATTTCTATTAAATATTTTTAATCTGATAATCATGATGTGTTCGAATCCTGAGTTAGAGCAGCCTTGAGTAGCGGCGGCCGGTCTAGAGGTGCGCTGGTGTGCTGAACCGGAGACATAATTCGCAATAATTCAATTATATATTCGCAAACATGACTTCCAAAAATGTTAAATATTGGTAGATTAATTATGTATAAGAATACTCACAAATAGTACAAGTATTTTTATTTAAGTGAAAATAATTTTTTTTTTTTAAATAAAATTTAAAAAAATATTCCTTTCAAATTGACCGGCCAAGTTTACCAATACTACCGGAGCGATCTCTAATACGCACCGGACAGAAACGCTAATTCATATAGGGCAGACAGAGACATACAGTGAACCGTGAGACAGCGATATTTCATATTCGCTCAGCGTCTCGAGGTGCGTTGGTGCTCAGCCTACCAGCGCACCTCGGGACCGGCCGCCGCTGGCCTTGAGCAGAGTTTGCTCTCTAAACGACGTTATATATTTAAATTATCCACAAGCACACTTAAAGAGAACATCTGATCCACGCATCTTCTTTCATTTAAAAAATACTCCACACTTTCTTCAGTCTTTTCTCTCACTATTTCTATCAAAAGATTTTTATACAATTAACTTAGTAAGCGTATAGCTTTGTAATTTTTATACTCCATTCTTGCACTCTCTAACTTTTATATAGCGGAATAATCACTGTACTCCTCCAATCTTTCAATGTGTAGTCATATTCTCAACATTTATTGAAAAAATGTCTCAGCCACTCGATCCTTCGCTCACTCCCACACACTTTCAATTTTCTGCTCACTTCATCGCAATCTGACGCTTTTCCTTTTTTCATGTTCTAGATTAATCTCATTCATATTTATCGTATTTCTCAACTGATTTATCGTTATTTTACTACTCTCGTACAATTTTTCATAATAATTCTTCCATCTTAAGCGAACCTTTCTTTCCTCTGATAAAACCCTTCCATTCTTATCATTGATTTCACTCATACCGACCGTATAATTATTACCTTCTTTAAATTTTACTTACTTTCTTCCAAAATATTTTCATATTTCCCTCCGCATTTACACTTTACTTTTTGTCTTCTTCTTCTTTTCCTCAACAAATCCTTTTGTTTTACTTATCTTTTGCTTCATTACTATTTCTTGATCTTGTTTCAATCAATACAACCCATATACAATTTTTCTCTTTCACGCAGTCCTTTATATCCTTACCCCACAATGTGTTACCTTTTTTACTTACAATTTTGGTAGTGCCACAAATATATTTTGCTATGCCCACCAATATACTCGTATATTTCACACTCATCCATTCTTCTTTCATATTCAACCCATTGCTGATATTTTTTTCTTCCACACTCCATCTAAATTCCTTTTTCTCTATCTCATCTTGCCACTTTTCTTCTTATTATTATGAATATTAATTATACATTTTCTGCAGAATTCATTTTCTTGCTTTAAAACAAGTTTACATAAAAGCTTCAATTGAACAAGTAATTGCAACCAAACCTTGATATCAAGACGTCCGCAGAGGTCGTTCAACCGCTTCGATGCTTGCTTTCTGTGTACCTCACATGTGTAAGTCTTTGTTTGACATCGCCATTACGCTGTGGGTTGAGATTTATTTATTTATGGAATTTTTAAATTATTTTCTCACGAAGAGAAGTGACAGATGAAAACACTTTTGCTCTTTATTTTTTTTACAAGAGATGCAATTTAAAAAATAATCGCAGATACATAAAATACAATAAAAATTTATGAAGACGAAAAACTTTATTTGTGGTTGTTACATTATTTTTATATACTGAAGTAATTTTAAAACAGCACTTTTGCTCAATTTCGACGCTGAAGTCGAAAAATATTATATATCTCTTCAATAACAAAATAATGCTTATCCATAACTGTTATTTTCCTGTCCTTTTTCACGTTCTTTCTCCTTTGCCAATCTTATATGACATTTCAGAGTATTTCATTGTAGTGCTTTTTTAATACTGAAGTATGTTTCTTCTTCTTGAGGTACCATCTCCTATCGAAGATTGCCTCAGATCATGGCATTCATTATCCTGCAGCCCGGCATAACTCGGGTTAAAATCCCTAATAAAAAAATAAGGAGATGAACAAAAAACGAATAATAAGGTAGTTAAACTTAAGTGTGGCGCATGTGCATATGTATGCAGAAGAAAACATTGATTGTTTTATATAAAATAATTAATTTTTTGCTTCAAAGTCTTCCAACAAACGAGAAAGAACATCAAAAGCGTTGTAAAAATCAGATTTGGACTCTTTGCAACTGTATTTTTTTGTGGTTGAAAGTTTATTTAGGATTTTTTTATTGTTTTCAGAATTAACTGGTGGCCAATCGAATGGTAGTTTACTCTATCGTGGAACAAGAGAAAGGTAAGAACATTTACTATTCGTAATAGAACGGTATCATAATATGTAACTGTTAATTGGTCAATATTTAAAAGAACGTTAACTCGTAACAAACGCAATGTTTTGCTGTGAAATTCAAATCAGTTACTTTTGTTTTGTTAGCGATAAATGAACCAATGCAAACGTTCTAAAATATTAAATAATCCAACCGTTATATACTGAAATAGTTTAGGTCACTTTTTTGGCATTATAAAAAAAAAGGTACACAAATGTACCTGATAAAAGTATGGAAATGGGATCTTATATACCTATATGTTTTTAGGATGTTTTCGTTGATATCTGAATATGATAGGATTGTCGGACTATGGTATGATCTGAATAGGTGATGCCCGGTGGGCGTCCGTGGTCTGAAACAGATTTTGGATACTCAACGCATCCATGGAATCCAAAATCTGTCTCAATGATATATGATATATACATACAAATTAAATTATGCAGTGAGTTATCTACATTTTCTTTTTTGCTATCCTCCGTCACCCTTTCCCTCATGTCTGAGGATGGTAGCAGCCGTCAATGACTCTTTTAATGGTCTTCTTCCATCTGAATCTGTCTCGGGTCGATTAAAGAGCGTCCAATATTGAAGATCCTGTCGAAGTCTTGTTCAGGTCACTCCATCTGGTTGATGATCTTACTCGAGATCTCATTCCTTTGAAGCTTCGACGATCACAAGTTTCTCCAGGTTGTTCGGCTGTCTTCGCATGATATGGCCGAAATAATGCAGGATATATCGCATACACAATGACTAGAGGCAATCCTTTATTTTGAGCTCGACTAAGATGGACACATTTGTTCTCATGGCTGTTCATGGTATCCGGAGCATTTTGCGCCAACACCACATTTCAAAGGCATACATCCGTCGTCTTTCCGATTCTCCCAAGGTCCAAGTTTCAACACCATACAAAATATTGAGAAGATCAGTGTTTGGACGAGCCTAATTTTCGTGTTTTAATAACGTAATAAAATAATATAAATAAAAAACAGTGGCCGGCAACTTTTTTCAAACTCAAGATATTTTCATATATTTTTTTTAATCCGTGTCTTATGAGCCAAGCTTTATAAGATCGAAGTTTGCTCAAACCTGGCTCGCGGATCGAAGTTAGCCCAGGCCTGGTTTACCCCGATACTTCGTGTACACCGATTCTGCTTTGATATTCCATTATTTAGTTATCTTCTTGCGCTGATATCGCCGTTAAGTAGTAGGTATACAATTTACGGGAGGTAAATTATTTATTAAATGCACTTCGTATTCGTTATGCTCTTCACAGAGCAGTCGTGATCATTATAGGACTTGATCTTGCGAGTGAATTGACCACACTTCAGAAAAAAATTATACGTCACATTTTTTATGGTCAGTAGCATTTATACTATACTGTAAGAGTGAGCTGTTGATCGCATACCTTACTAGTTATCTCAATCAAGTATATTTTCTCTTGGTTCACCAATATTTGCGTTGTATCTTCCCGTCTGATAAAATGGACGAAACACCTGAGGATTCGGAGTCGTATTTCTTCCAGAATTGGTAATTATGTTTTGTTCTTGGTACACACAACATACGTAAACAGCACAACATATCCAATGTGTCTATTTTCTTTTCTCTCAATAACCATGTTTCAGAAACATTTATTTATTATTAATAGAAACATTTATTTATAAGGGACCATCGTACATTTTCTTAAGTATAGGCATTCAAGAAAGTTGAGTATTTTATACTTGAACATATTATACACTTTTATGACTAAAAGTCCATAAGAGTATAATACAATTATATACGTGAGTTTGTCTAGTTTTCGCTTAAGGTATCTTAAAAATCTTTCTGGTTGGGTGGAAAAATTGTTACATGTCAATAAATCAGTTAGTTTAAATTGTTTATACATTGAAATTATTATAACAATACAGTATACCAAAAAATTAAATTGAATTGAAAAATATTATATGATTTACCTGATGTTGATCATAATAGAATCAGTTTGCATATTAATTTTTCAAACAATCGTACCTTTACCCTGAAGGTAAACTTCCAAGCGGAAGACCTTCGTTTCAAAGTACTCTGCCAGTGATTTATACTGTTGATGAGTCAGATAATTCCCTTTGTTTGTACTAAATTTTATTTTCACCAATAAAAAATATTCGATTATTGTGAATTCATGACTAAAAGAAATATTATTATTTTTTTTGTTTTTTCCTAGAAATATATTTTCCTATATTTCTTAGAAACCATTAATGAATCACAGATTCAAGAAATACAATTGAGACATTCCATTAAGGTACCTGAATATAAAATGGCAAATTTTTAAATCGATCTGTTCTCGACACTTGAACCTGTGTAGTTTTTTTTAGAAGTGTACTCATATGATAATATTTATGACTATCATATGCTAGTCTAGCAGTTGCATTGAAAACATACTGTAGTCTAGTAATTTTTGAATCAGGTAGACCAGGATAATAAATAGTAAGTCATTGAGTGCTGCAATCATTATGGAGCAAGACTGGGAGTAGTGGAAACGAATCATCAGTCATTTATAGATCATTTGTAACGTTCAGCCATGAGCAAACAACATCCAATTGAAACACGAGACTTTTAAGGAAGGAAAAATATTGTTACGAAAAAGAGGAAAACACTTATATGTAAACTTTACTCTGGACACTGTATAGGTCAAGGAGCAGGCTATTAAAATATATATGCAATAAGAACAGTGAACGTGACTCAAAAGATAATCAGATGGAAGTCGTGATATTCTCACGACAGACCTTCGGCGCCGCGCTGCGTGTTGTTTCAGTGTGGGTGTCACAACACAGTTTTGGCTCGATGACCCCAAGGACGGTCAAACATAATTTGGAAGACCTTTTGAGTAAGAGAGCGTTTCCTCTCTGTGACTGTTTATTCTTCACCATCTTGCGAAACCATTCAGAGGAAGACGGCGTTTAAAAGTTTGATGAATGGTATGATGGCTGACCTTCATATATTGGGACAAGGGAAAATACTTTAACTAAAGTAGTTAAAATAATATTCTGCGAAATTTACGCTTAAATAATCTGAACTTATACTTCGATGTAATAATTTTCTTAAAGTGTAAACCATTGAAGAATGAAAGAAGAATGACTTGGAAAACACCTTGAGTACACATACATACCATCAGGCCGTTCCCTGATGGGTTGGGAAGGTAGAACAGAGTTCCAGACTATCCTATCTCAATACACATATCCATATGCATTCTCCTTCTTATTGATGACATGATGATGATGTTTGAACTCCAGGCCTTTAGCTACTTTATAAGAGCACAAAAAATGGTGCTTCTAGTCATTTTCCTTTTCCCGTGATGTCAGACCATAAGTTCGTCGTCACTACCGTTCTTTTCACACTCGGGTGTACTGCGATCGGAGGAGCCCCTTTGGGCAGTTCCTTCTTCGTCACTATGTGACGTCCCCACTCATAAAAAAATCAAGAAGAATTTGATGTTTTAGTGTAGATCGCGCTAGATGAGGACTTATTTTACCCTCCATAACAGCGTGGGTGGAGGTGGGATCAAACTGAACTCCTTATATAGCTCCTACGATTTTTCTTACTTAATTTTTTTCCCTATATAATACATTCCCTTGATCCAATCATCCTTTTCTTGCAAGTCTTCTTTTCCAGCTGCCACTTAAATTTGCACTGTATATTTATTTCATAAGAAAGTCTTTCTTCATTTATTTGTTCCACGTTCCCAAAATGATTTCAGAGTGTTCTATTTCATTTCAATCAAAATATAAACCTTTAGTTTTTTGTTCAATTATTTTCTTACCATTAATTTAATCCGATCATTATATTGAATTTGAAAATATAATAATATATCATATTAATAAAAAAATATTTCCTCAAAATCCTGTAAATTGCAGTGTATTACACCTTGCAAATAAAATTATTCAGATAATCTCCATTCAGTTATCCTAGCGGGAACGCCTTTTCCTGTACAAGGTCCTGCCCTACGTTAACTCGATTGCTATGCTCTATTGAAGGCATCTCTTTCTACAGTTTCCCTATGTAAACTAAGTTGTTTTGATGCTAAGTTATTGGTAAGGGGTATATCGACAACTCCGTGGTCTAGTTGGTAAGCTAATTGTCTTTCAGTCCGAAGATTATGAGCACGATTCGAGTTAGAACACAATTTATTTTATAAAGGGTTCCAGTCTGATTCTCACTTCAGGCCTCTTAAACGTCTTTCACATTCGTTGGAAAAGATTATCACATGGCAGTTAACCAGTCTGTATATAACAAAATAATTATAAAATCTTATATAATATATATTCCTAAAATACATTTTCACAAAGACTAAGTCTTTAAGTAACATGAAACGCTGATTAACTAAATTATGTTCAAATAGTCACAACATTATCCGATGAAAGAGTAAGGCGTTTCGATACAGGACTGAAACTCTGAACAGTTATTCATAATTAGGTATAAATTACAGTTTCATCTTAATACTTTAGTAATAGTTAAATAGTGTCAAGAGGCGAGTTATCTTATACAATTTGTCAGCATAAAAATTGATTATTTTCCAGCGAATGAGATTTTAATAACAGGCTGATATTTTTTCAAATCCTTGATATTACAGTTCAATTCAGGAACTTAGACGTATACAATGACTTTGTTTAAGTTACACAATATAATATATATATTCTCGCTCAACACTTTAAGATCCGATCAAAATCAAAACAAACTTTCGCTGTGCCCAGCTTGTTTTTGATGAATTAGGATTTTTGTGAAAGAAATATTGTAATGAAACATTTTTATATTTTTTAAAAGTAATTTAGTTAACTGTGGTATTTCTGCCAATATTCACCTTTGTGAAGAGCTACTATACATCACTCTTTACACATGGACCGGGTCTCACTTATCTTCTTTTGCTTAGCACATCAATTGCGAGTTCTGTAGTATATTTATTTTTTGTTGATGGAATACACATGTTTATACACATTCTTTGATAACCTGTTTGGAGGATCCTGTAAACTCCTTAATCTATTTGAAACCAAAATCTTTAGTTCGTTTCCAGATTCATATTTCAAGATCTGACACTTGATAACGCGACGTCAGAATTCATGCATATTTTTATTATTTATTTTTTCAAAACAGGCTTAGCCCAATTACTTGGAAAAATACAAGACATATTAAAAATAAAGAAAAATTATATAGAATAAAATAAAAAATATATATAAAAAAAATATAATGTATATACGTACATATATACAAACAAACATATGATACACATATATTCACAGTCACTTAAGTACGTTGATGAGTGCTTTATAACACGTTCAATCTTAGAAGAAAATTTACTTTTGCTTTTGGTAATGTGACAAGAAATATGGCAATATCCGAAGCAGTCCCGTTCAGAAGAGTTACGGCCCTTCCAACAGGCATAGCGGCTGGAAGACCCGTTCTTGCGTATGTTATTGAGAACAGTTCTTGCCGGCGCAGTCTAGTGTAATTGTTAGGAACATTTAACGCTAATCTTTGTAGTAATGCTGGACAGCTCACAGCTCCTCGAACGAGTTTGACAACGTATACCAGGAGATGCAGATCTCTTATTACGCTCAAGGAGTTATACCCGAGCATGCCCAGCAGAAACTGAGTAGGATCAAGCCATGGATAGACACCGAACTCTCTCATATAGAGATATCGTAGATATTTTTTTATACTTTCTCCACCATGAGCGAGTTCAGCGCCCCCACCGGGCTCCAAATGCAAGCATTGCTTTCTAGTCAACTACGGATCAATGAATTAAACAACGTTTTGAGCACCAATTGGTTTTCAAACGACTTAGAGATTCTCATTACAAATCCTAGGGTTTTATTAGCTGAGTTGCACATAATTTCTATGTGAGTTATCTAGAGGGCAGGCCTACACAACAAATAGGATGAGGGTCAAATTACTTTCAGGAGAGCTGCTGCGGGCCGCAAGAATACAGGATAGGAAAAAAATAGAGAAGATTTTGTTTATTACACTATTATTTTGTTAAGATATTATTAATTGTTATTATAACTACAAAATTAACATTTTTTTACAATAAATAAAATAATGATTGTAAAAATATAATAAAAAAATAAATACTAGAAATAAACGTGGATTTTAAAGGGATTGTTTTTGGTGTTTAAATTAATTAAATGAGAGACATTACATCGTTTTTCAGCAACAAGTTTGTCATATTCGGGAGACATATTTGAAGAAGCCGTTTTTAATATATCTTCCAGCTGAACGTCACTCAAACACGAGGGTTGCTTACTTTTATTAATGTTCATACTCGAGAATATCTGTTCACATATATATGTATTATAGTATTATACGTCTTCACAAAAGGCTTCGCGGGCCACAGAGTGAGTGTTGGTGGACCGCATGTGGCCCGCGGGCCGTATGTTCAGCAGGCTTGATCTATGATATTGTCTGTATTAGAAATTATAAATCAGGAGACCATCACTTTAAAGTTGATTTCTTTACGAAAATATTTACTGGACGCCAATAATATGTCCTTTTTTTAGAAGCGGTATCCATCACGTGAAAGTACGGGACCGGAACTCAACGCAAATCTAGTTTATCACGTTAAAACACGGGTACAGAATGAAGTGTTAACAGGGTGATTTTTTTTCAGATTCTTGATGTTACAGTTTATTTTAGGAACTTAGAAAAAAATCCGATGACTTTGTGAACCCTTCCTTCCCTGTGATGTGTAACAAGTACACATTGCTTCTAAAAACTTTAATATCTCTATAAATATAATAAATACTAGGTTCAGATTTTAGGTATTCCTCCGTAATACATTTACGCATTGAATGAAAAAAATAATATTAATAATAATTAGCACTTATCGGCCACATAAGAAATTTTTTGTGAAAATTGGGAGTAAATTCACTAATAAAATCAAACGTGTACCAGTGTGTGACGTAGGTATATTCATTCTAAAAAACACTATGGGTGAGGAGGCGATGCTATTCACGTCTCATTCTCACTCTACTTCACTATATGGGAACGCAAGAAATAGAATCTCAGTTCGCTCGCTTCAGTAGCTTTCGGGCATTCATTTGAGGTGGTCGCGTCACCCGTTTTATGAACGTCGGCCGATGTTTTTTTCATGTTTTCAGCAATTAAATTTTAATTATTATCACTTTTGACTTAAAATTTAATTAATTTAAGCGATTGGCTATGAATATTCTTATTTTCCCGATTTTAAATCGCCCTTCTTTACATGTGTATTGAATACACAGCACCAAAACGGGTGGATTTTTTTAGCAGAGGAAGGGAAAGATTAAAATTACACAATATCACACATATTTTTATCGCTTAATACGTTTGTATCGACATTATTGTATAGAAAAAGCTTGTGAAACTGTTTGCGTGTTAATGTTTTCCGGTCAGATCTCAGTTCACACGTATCAACAGCAAACTCGTAATTAACATATCTGGTTTAAAACTGACGCATTTGATTGCAGATTATCACGAAATACATCTAACGGAATAAGCCTTGGGCATTGCATCTTTTCAATATTCGCAAACAGACCAATAATTTTTATTGGAGAAAGTTAAAAAGTATTTCCGTTAATCTTATCATTATTATTTTTAACTATCTATATTTTATAAATAACTGGATATGAAAAAACTGAATAAAAAATTGAATAGCAACAATGCTTTCCATTTTTTTAGTTCGAAAATAACTAAGTAACGCCATTTTGTCGGATCTACAAAAAATTGTTTTATGTAAAGATAAGTTTTTTGAAATATTAACGGGTGCGAATGAATAACGTGTAATAATGAGCTGTTGCACATGATTTTTGAGATGAATTACGCGGTCGGAATTGTGTATGGGATAATTTGGGAATTAAGTATACCATATAGTCGGCGGCTGTGGTCAAACAGTTAGCATTCATGCTAAGCTAGCGGGCGCCCCAGATTCAATCCGTGGCGGATTCATTTGCGTATTGGGTTTTCTCTTAGGCATCTGAATCTATGTTTATCTATAGCTTATGCTCTGCACATAATACATTTATAAAGTGATATTTAGTAATATAGAAATAGCGCTATATAAAACATAACCTAGTGAAAGGTCACTGCAGATTAAACCTGCTTGTCGTTTCGAAACTTTGATATCCTTGCCATTAGAACTCTGGATTTGATATCTACAAATATTTGTTAAAGTGCAACAGGTTTCACACAATAAATCAATACTTGCACAAATGTTTTCCATCTACAAAATGATGCCTGACAATCATACTCGATCATAACAAATAATAAGAGATAAGCTATCATGAGCATGTGAATGCAAATAATAAGAATAATAAAAAAAGGATAATTTATATAGCGCCTTTAGAAGGCAAACTTTCCTCAAAGGCACTCTAAATCAGGATTTGAACCCGCAAATTAAGAATATTTCAATGTTGTATTTAAAATCTATATCTTTTTTCGCTTCGCTTCAGGCCTTGTCTAGTGAAGTAGTTATTAATACCCACAAAATGGTGTGTTCATGCGTTGGTATACATTATACTTGTATTTTTTAGTTTGCCTTTCCATTAAAAGTATGTCAATTATAAATTTTATATTGTAAACAATATTGTTTTTAACTTACAAATATTGTGTCCGTTTTGAAAGGCTGATTAGTACTAATGACGATCAAAATCAAGACTTCGCTCGTTATTCTCGAGCGAAGTCTTGATTTTGATCGTCATTAGTACTAATCAGCCTTTCAAAACGGACACAATATTTGTAAGTTAAAAACAATATTATTTACAATACAAAATTTACAATTAACATCCTTTTAATGGAAAGGCAAACCATAAAATACAATTATAATGTATAACAATGCATGAACACACCATTTGTTTTATAAAACGATATATTTGCTGAGCTGAATATATCGAAAACTATCATCCCCTAGTATTGCTATTTTTCGTTTGAATATGAAATAAAAATACGAAATAACTTTCCGAACAACCCAATATTAATCCCTTTAAGTTCATATTACGCGAAGAATTTATTTGTTTTTCAAATTATAATAAAGGAAACATGTTTGTAAGAAACATAGTCCATGGGACACTGCAACAAATATTCTCGAACTGGACAATATTCGAATTTGCTAAGATGATAGTCCACTACAGTATTTTCGTATCAACTTGAAAAAATATTGAAATGAGCCGAATAAATGCTATTCAAATGCGTGTTTCTTAAATAATACATGGGGAGGAAATGATGACTAGTACAGAATTAAGTAAAAATATGTTAATGTGAACTTAATATTGAAGTGTTAAGTAAGGTGAAAAAAGTACTGTGAGATGATTTGAACATGTATAACGGATGAATAAAGAAAGAGTTGCAATACAAATATATAGTGCAAATGAGATAAAAAAATATACAGAGCAGGCCAAGGAAAGAATGGCAAGATCAAGTGATAGATATTTTGAATGGAGGAAATAAAGAAATGTAAAATGTCAAAGAAATCGTAAGAATTGTATGAGAAGGCCATCGTGACAGGAAAGTCTGGTATTCTTTTCTCTCTGCCTACTCCGACAAGAAAGTGGTGGTATGGTATGTGTGTATTTTGCATGTTGAATCATTTTGTTTATATATACGTTCATCCGTGTTCATATTTATTTGAACGTTTGTATAATTCGGATAAGTAAACTTGTATTATCCAGTTAAATCATTATTTTGTCAAAAAGTTAAACCCCGGCATACCAAACTGATACCCCGAGATCGATTCCTGGCAAATTCTGTTTCCTTCAGGTATCTTATATGAACTATTAAGCTGTTAATACACGATGATAAAAAAAGGACGCCAAATTTTAATATTTACCAAATCCATCATATACCTTTAATGTTATACGTTTTGTAAACGGCAGCTTATTAGTGCAATTTGACCAATTATTTAATGTTATGTAAATCTCATAAAATTTAAAATCCTGAAAGATGTCTTAGTAAAAAGGACTTTTTAAAAGAATTACGAAAGTTTTCGACATATTTCGAAAGCAATTAGAAACGTCATCAAATAGCTGTTAGGTAAGTGAAAGATGCATGCAGGAAGGAAAATAAAAGAACTACCATAGCACCATCAAGTTTTAGCGCCGTGATTTCACAACAAAATGTTACACCACTCTGATGCATTTATGCAATGCAACTGCGATATTAATAAAAGTAATGGGGGTAATGATTTCGCGGTTCTATTAAGTCAGTCGAAATGTTAAATGTTATCAGGACGTCAAGAACATTAAGTGAAATTTCTGATGAGATATTCATGAAATTAATATTTATTTATTCTTTCTTCAAATAAGGAACTGCATCCTACAAAAGGGTGCTCTGCTATTAATACACTTTGAAAATAAAATATTGAAAAAGAGGGGTTTAAGCGGCTTGAATAATTGACTTTAAAAATGAAATATTTTTTGTAATTTATTTTTATCAAACTGTTTATTCCAAAAAAAAAGTGGAATAAACAGTGTTTGATAAAAATAAATTACGATGTCTTTAAACCTCCACAACGTTAATGCCTCAACTATAAACAACATATGAAATATTTTTTTCGAAATGTAGTGTTAAGACGATTGTTTTTTCATGGTTTTTATTATTTAAAAAAAAATATTACAATATATGGTCATTTATTTATTTATTTAACACTTTTATTGCAAATACAGTCTGGCGGGCTTATTGGTAGGCGGCAATCTCTTCCAACCAACCAGATAAAAGTAAATGAAGCAATTTACGTGGTCGCATAAATCATTCAAATGACTATCCATCCCCACGATATCCATAAATAAACCCCACAAAGACGGACAATCATTCGAACATTATTTTTCATATAAAGTGAGATATCATCAATCAAAAGGAAAGGAAAGGATGGCGGAGAGAAAAGGAAAAGAAAAATCAGGAATGAAACCCTTTATTTTACTGACTAGAAATTAAGAGTTTTTCAGTCGCTTCTTAAAGCATGCCAAGAACGGAGCGAGTCTTATATTGGTTTGTAACTGATTCCAGAGTCACACTGTATAGACAGTAAAGGACGACGTAAAGAAAGAGGAGCGGTGAACTGGAAAGGCCAATAAACAATCTCTGTTTGAGCGTAGTGCTAATCCATGATTGGAAAGACGCTGAAAAATTTCGGCGAGATAAGAGGGTGCGGCGGGACATTAAGGATATTATACAATAGAGACAGTATGTGAATTTGGCGTCTATTTCTAACATTCAACCAGTTTAATACCTTCTGGTATGAAGTTATATGATCATAAGCTTATTGACCATTTAAAAGTGTTACAAGAGTTATATTCAAATTAGGATTCTTAGTGCGCATGAATATAAACACAGCTTGTCACAAAAATTGTAAACATTTACATGAATCATATTTAAAAAAAATCGAAATGCAGTACGCACATGCATACTACCCACTATAGATAAAATCAAACTTGATATACGACTAGGTCAAGACTCAGGCAATCAAAAGGGCTTATATACAAAAAGAAAGGAAAAAATTAACTAAGAAAATAATAAAAATATGGAATCGCACAATCAATCCACTTCAAATGCTACTATATAAGAAAAACTGTACATTTCAGAGAGGCTACCAAAATTATGAACCCTGCGTATTTTTACTTTTAATTCAGTTATTCCGTCAGTTGCTACTGATGCTTGTAACTTTTCCCTCAGTTAAAATTGTTTCAACTATAATATCCTTCCAGTCTTCCTTCGGTCCACCTCTTCCTCGCTCCCCATTCATTACAGACGTACACATTTATTTCGTTAGCCTTTGGAATTAATTATCTCAATTATAATCAAATTTTCTTAATTCTATTTATTACATCTGTCTCTACTTTGTTGTAT
The DNA here is from genome assembly GCA_949825065.1 of Odontocerum albicorne. Taxonomy (NCBI): domain Eukaryota; kingdom Metazoa; phylum Arthropoda; class Insecta; order Trichoptera; family Odontoceridae; genus Odontocerum; species Odontocerum albicorne. The sequence goes on from OX463849.1 coordinate 36,154,855, forward strand.
GGAAGTGAAACGTGGATGTGGAAAAAGACTGAGAGGAGCCTAATAAATGCTTTAGAATGCGTGCTTTGAGACGAATACGGTGATGCAATTTCACAATAGTTTGCGGATTCATGTATAAACAGATGTCGTGGGATGTTACATGTAGTTTTGTTCCATACAATGTTGCATAATGAATCTGTGGGTCTTTTTTACTTGCATTTGAATAGGTGATAAAATATATACTTACTTGTTTTTTTATGTGTCAACTTATAAAACGGTGTCAAATAATTTCACGGTTGTAAAATCTTACAGAGACTGCGATTGCAATATATTTTCTTCCTTCAGTGAATATTGCAACCTTTGTTTTCATCTTTTTGATTTATTGCTTTTTTGGAATACTTGAGATGGAAATCAGGCATCCTTTCATCTAGGTCACCAATGTCGACATCGTAACGTTAATAGTAAATTGTTATTCTAACCCCGTAAAATTAAACAAATTACAATTTAATAAACAATATATTACAATTTAATCTTATTGGAAATCTTATAACTTAAAATTTCTTAACAACTATAAAAGTAATCCTGTTATTATCATTTAAGATTAAAATATTAATCTACGTCTACGTTAGTCTACGTTAGGTCAGAAACTTGAACATCCGACAGATCTGCAACACAAAACGAAAAAGTCCGATGGAGCAGGAAAATAAGGTGGCATTGGCGTGCTCATTTGATAGGAAGGGCTGTGATAGACTCTCATTCATAGCAGTACACAATATTCCCGCAGGACATCACATTTCATGATGGTCACTTAAAAGGTGGAGAGACTCGGGGATGATTTTCGCTACATAACATAATTAAGATCTACACGTATATAAAAAAAATCGAACAATATATCTAAAAATCGAACAGTATATAACTATCTTATATACAGATTTTCTTAGGTTTTAGTTTAAGTTCTAGATAATCTGCAAATACAGGGAAGACATTATTTGCATATGCGGAGATAAGCAGTCGGCTTATCGTTTCCTTATCTGTCCAGCATAATCGATATCCTTTGTCTTTTGTCTCACGGGCTATCTCTTTTGAATAGGGCCTCGGATTTTTGCATTTTCTAATATTTTCAAATTAAGCATATGAAGCTATCTTAGTTATGGTAGTAAGTAGTTTTGACTTAATAATTATTTCTTATTTTTTTACAATTATTTCTCATAACTGTATATATTTCTCTAAAAAAATTGTATGTAATCAGGGTAAGTTTCTAAAACGCGTATTGTACGCGTAGTATTAGGCAAGCGAAGAGTTGGTGAGTAGAGAAAGCGCTATAATGACAGTTTGCGATAGTCACTGACTTTGTGCGGAGCGCCTGAGGACTGGGAGCAGGTGGCCCAGGACAGTGGATGATGGAGAACCATCTGTTCTCAGGCTGATGGCGTCTCAACGGGTAGACATGTGACAAACAGTCAGGGTGCTGCGAACATGCGTCAGCATTACCATAGGTGATCCACACGTCTATGACATCTGCGGGAGGGAGTGCGTATCAAGGATCGAGCTGTTTTCTCACTGAAGATCTCATGATCGACGTAGAGGAGCAGTTCAAGATTGACTTTGGACTGGTGAGGGGATCCTCAACTATGAGGCTCAGCAACGAAAGCTCTATAAAATAAATAAAGTAATATATGCTGAGGTTCAATTATGCCGCAATTCTTTTAAATAAATTCTGAGCTTAAACGATTAATGAAATGTTTATACATCTGATGCAACACAGAATCCATAAACATAAATGAAAAGTTAAATGATTTTTTCACTATTTTAAAAAGTACTTAATATTACGTATATATACAATACATATGTGTATTTAGGTCTCATAGCATCGGAAGTCAAATGTCTTCATTTAAATAGAGGTCAACCAACATTGTAGAAATTAACATAATTATTTTTGTATGGTCATTCCTAAACCGCGGAATGTGGGTCAAATTGATGATTTTGCGAATTGTAATTCATTTTATGACCTGTTCAAGTATGCTTGAAGGTGAAAGTCATAAGTAGAGACAGAATTTGGCTGAATGACCACGTATTTTTGATACTTTTCCTCTATGACGGTATATCCCTTACTGATTACAAGGATTTATGGCGATTTTTATTTTGTTCAAGAAACATGCGAAATCCAGTTATGGTGATAGAAAACTGGAAAAGTAAACGCGATATACGGGCGAGTAATGTAAAATTAAAGCAAGTTGAAGAATTTTGCTATTTTATTTAGAAGAAGAATTACGAGGCATATCGAATGGCATGTAGCGATAAGAAACAAAGTCAATGGGGAAGTAAAACATATATATTCGAACCGGACATCAAAATTTGCTAAGATGATGGTCCAGAACAGTTGTTTTATTACCATGTTTGATGTGTGGGAGTGAAACGTTGACGTAGAAAAAGATAGAAAAGAACCTGATGAAGACGAGCCTCTGAGATGGTTTGGGCACGTAAAACGAAGAAATACAAACAAAACACATTTACAATGCAAACATGAGAAGAAAGCGTGACAGAGAAATACCAAGGAAAGTATGGTTGGATCAGATGAATTGTATTTTGCCGTTTTAGCTTTTGTCATTGCTGGTTTTGTAGTGTAGAATGATCTAAATCTAAGTGTTAGATATATGGGTGGCGTCTGCCACTTTAAGAAACACTTTGAAACAACTTTTTTAAGAAACGCTTATCAAAATTTATGAATATATTCGTATATGAACATTACACACATAACATACACTACACTCACTCTAAATGCTAATGTGTTGTTACTATCACGTATATGAACATTACACACATACACTACACTCTCTCTAAAGACTAATGTGTTGTTACTATCACGTATATGAATATTACACACATACACTACACTCTCTCTAAAGACTTATGTGTTGTTACTATCACGTATATGAATATTACACACATAAACTACACTCACTCTTAAGACAAATGTGCTGTTACTATCACGTATATGAACATTACACACATACACTACACCTACTCTAAAGACTAATGAGTTGTTACTATCACGTATATGAACATTACACACATACACTACACTCACTCTAAAGTGTTGTTACTATCACGTATCGTAAAACTACAAACGTTTCTTTATAGTTCGTCTTGCTATGATAAGTTTTACGTTTTTTTTACCAATTAAATTTTTCTAAACATACGGGGAAGTACCGTATCTAATCGCCATAGTCAGCGCCATAGTCAGCGCCATAGTCAGCGCCATCGCGTCAGCGCCAGCGCCATTCTTATACTTAACTGATATTAATATATAATTTTAAAAGTTTCAAATCTGTAAATAATAGTGCCCTTCATACTTAACTGATATTAATATATAATTTTAAAAGTTTCAAATCTGTAAATAATAGTGCCCTTCAGGAGAGTGCTCTCTAAACGGCGCTATTTAAATTACAATATTATTTTATTATTATTGCTATACACGTATACAGCGTATGTCCGATTTTTCCAACAAACCAGACATATGTTATGTTTGATTTTATTTGGTAATTGCACCCGAAACCCTAGTGCGCAGTGTGAAAGTGAAACGCAATTTTTTTACCGGTATTTGTTTTTAATGTTCATAAAAAAGTAGAGGCTTAATATCTTTTGTGGTAGTAAAATCTGGCGATTTGTCCTCGTTATCCACCACAAAATACTGATATTATGATGGAAAATATAACATACATGTACCATATGTTATTTCAAAATATCATTCATATGATCCAACCACACTCTCTTTTATATTTCTCTACTTCGTCTTCTACTCATATTCGCATTGTATATTTGTTTTGTTAGTATTTTTTCATTATTTTTTTCTACATGCCAAAACCATCTCAGCATTTTTCTTGGTCTTATTTAATATATCAAGTTGAAGTTCACATTCATCCCTAATCCCTTCTATAATACATTGTCACCCTATGTATTTTGCACTCAGTGCACGCATTTCTGCAGCATTTATTTGGATTCGGAAAATAAATATACTGTATGAGTTATTAGAGATTTGTATGAGAGCATTTTTGAAATATTTTAACGTACTTTTGAGTGGGTCTAAGTGCCTTTTTAATTTGTCTCTTGTCCAAGGGGGAGTACTCAAGTGTGACACTTGTGCTCATCCAAGTGTAGGAGCTGCGCGTGATGGAGGTTGTGTCAATATTTAAAGGAAAATATTGGTGACCTTTCAAGAGTGGCAACAGCGGCCTCGGAGGTCACGAGTCCAAGTTCACCATCATTTGTAGGTGCATGGAGCTTCCCAAACTGTTAAAAACACTCCATATTTTTTCTTTGTTATATTTCTAGTCAATTATTTAATATTTAAGATGTTTTTTTTTGTAATGTATTGTTCAAAACTATATAATTTGTGTCATGAAACAAGCTTATAGGGAAGAAATTTAAACAATTAAAATCAAGGATTTTTTAAAAACATTTGTATACTAGAAACAGTAATGAAATATTTTAGCAAGTTGGGGAATTCTGCTATTTATGATAGTTAGTAATGGATGGATTAAGATGAATATCGAACGGAGCGTAGCGATAGAAAACAAAGTCAATGAGGCGTTAAGTCATATATAGTCGAACAGGATATTATCAAAATCTACTAAGATATGTAATAGTACATAAAATTATTTTGGCATCAACTTCCATGTATAGAAGTGAAACATACACGTGGAAAAACACTGACAGGAGCCAAATAAATGCTGTAGAAAGAATGCATGCATTAAGAAGAATACACGGGGTGATAATGTATGACAGAATACGGAATAAAGTTATTAATGTGAGCTTAGAGCTGATGTGTTGAGTGAGATGAAGAAGAGCAGAGATGGTTTGGGTATGTGGAACGAATGAAAGAAGAAACGCTATTAAATCAAATATATAGTGCAAATGTGAGTGGAAAACGTAGTAGAGGAGCACCAAGGAAAGTATGGTTGGATCAAGTGAATGATATTTTGAAATAATGTATGTGAAGGTGTATGGATGTGGAAGCAACGGAAATGTAATACAATACACTCGCGGATATTATACATAAACAATCGTATACCTATCCGACTTGCAGTTATTACTCACAGAATATACAACTCACAGATTATACAACTCACCGATTAGACAACTCTTAGTTAAAATATATGTTCGTACAAGTATAATTGAATCGGAACGCTCAAACATTTAGCATAATAGCATCTAACCAAATCTCACGAGCTGTTAAAAAAGGTTAATGTGATTGACCCTACGCCGCGCACTCACCAATAAAAAGTGAACACACTCATCTCTTACGCACGTTTTTTCGCTTCACATACGTATAACAAAGGAAGACCAAGTAAAATTTGTTATAATTAAATCTATATTATTTCGAAAGAAGGAAATGTAAAAAGTCAAAGAAATCGTACAAGTTGTATGCACCTTATGTATGTAGAGGAGGCTAAGGATATGTGGTGAGATACGAAAGTCTGGCGGGCTTTCCTCTCTGCCTACTCCGATCACTTTTATGCTCTTATTCAATTACTTTTAACTCATATATAGTAATAATTCACATTTAGGTTGGTGTAATCATTGCGAATACAGTGGATACACCAATTTACTAGTTAACAAATTTTGACTGTTTGTCTGTAACAGAGATTAAATTAACTGATTCTTATTAAATCGACCCTGCTTATTACGAAAATCGCAGTGAAAAGTTTATAACACGTAAAATTTTTGTGTAACAGAAGTGGGAGTGTTTTAATAAAATAAGTACGTTTTTACGCATTTCAAAAGCCGTAATTACAACATTAAAAATTGATAAATTCCTGAAATACTAAATTTAGACACAGAATTCAATGTTGTTACATAGGAAAATAAAAAAAGCAGAATAAAAAATAATTACCATAAAAAATTTTGACCTATTTTTTGTTAAAAAATACCCTTTTTTATAAAGTTGATCGAATCAACTTTTTTTAGAGATTGTATATTAAATTGAATGAAAACTCGAATTAGATAACTTAGAAGCCCTTACATTACAGTAAACAGCCATAAACAGATTATTAGCAACATTTTTTTGTTAAAATATGAAACACATTTTTTGCTAAAATATTGAAATACGTGTCACCTTCTCTATAAAAAAACCCAACAGTAGCCCCCTATCATATTAGAATCCCACCTTCCTTGATATCATTGTTCCATTCTGTGAATATCCTGATGGAATATTTCCCCTTGTTTATCAATTAGAGCTCCTAACTTATCTGGGCAAAAGTCTAGATGGGAATGTGGGAAGTGTATTTTCAGTGACATTCTAGATTCTGGTAACTGCAAGAGTTCTTGTACAAACTGTTCGTAATTGTCAGCTTTATTATTACCTAGGAAACCACTAACAACTCTTCCAAAGGCTTTCGAAGTTTCTAGTTCTTCAATACTTAATTTTTTTTCGAACTGTTCATCTTTGAAAAGTTTCAGTCAAAAACTAATATCATGGTTTTCTCTTAAAAGGTTCGTGATGGAACATTTTCGAGTTCATATTCGTTATCAGCACACAAAAATTGACCTAAAATGGCCGTTTTCACCCTTGTTAGAAAAACCTTGTTAACTAGTGAATTATTTGATTGCCACAAAATAGCTTCATTGAACAGTCAAACTTTCCAAATACCATAAAGTGCGACCTCATTTCTCGACATTTGGGTGTACTACTTGTATTATTGATTTATTTGGTATAAACTGCAATGACATAAAACGAATGATTCTCAAATACCTGTATCTGCAGCCTGCGTTTCGAATGAAATAAATGCAAAAATAGGGAGTCCAGATTTCGAGCGCCCTTGATGAAAGTCTGCTCTTTAAATGTCACTATATTAATTGCATTTTTACTATTATTATAAATGCAATTATACAAATCAAATATTTGATTCTTTTAAACGCAATCACAAAGTTTCAAAGTGTCAAAAATAAATAGTTGTATTCAAAATTATTTAATTCAAAATATGGGTTAAAATGGTTGGAATGAAAATAAGCCAAATGTTTGGAAGCCATAGATAGATCTTTGATGGTATTTTGCATTAGGTTTACGCATTTACGAGCATGTTGAGTCGGTGCTAGCGAGGTTAGCCTTCGGAGTATTTAGGTTTACTGTAGAAGGAAATGGTTATTGATTCTCCAAATTGTTTCTGTTTTCAGCCGCAGCGTCAAACGCGTTTCTTAATTTTTAGGTAAACCTTTTCGAGGATGAATAAGTATCGGTGTTTAGTGCTAACACAAAATACCTTAGCATTTTAAGCAAGTTTATAGCTTGCTTAAAATGCTAAGGTATTTTGTGAAGTTTAGTAAATTTCCATGAAATGACGCTACAATTGATAGTGACATCCCTGCTGGCAAAAATCATTCCTCGTTAACTATTTCCTTTAAATAGGAAGATATGGGGGAAGAAAAGAAAAATCGGGAATGAACTAAGCAATTCAGTTCAGTACCATTACACGACGGTGCTGACAGCCTTATTTTTTGATTATCCTTATTCTTCGGTAAAAATTGATATGTGTAAGTATAAAATTAATAATCCTGAGTGTAAGATGAATTATTTTTAGTGTCGCAATAGTGTTTTTTTGTGTAAAATTGATGATGTTTAGTGTACAATTTATGATCGATTGTAAAATTTAAATAAATTTTCAGGTGAAGGGGAAAATACATAATTAGCGTTTGAAAATTATAGACAAATCTAAAAAACACGTGATTAAGGTATATCGAAAAACATCTGACAGCTGTAAACAAGAAGGTCGCTTTAATTAACATATACGTCATTTCCTGTTGGGGTAGGCAGAGAGGGCTGATCGTTAGATTTTCCTATCTCGACACACATCCTTCTTTACTGTTCATGCAGTGAGACTCTGGAATCAGTTACAAACCAATATAAGATTCGCTCCGTCCTTGGCATGCTTTAAGAAACAACTGAAAAAACTCTAAATTTCTTGTCAGTAAACTAACGTATTTCATTCCTGATTTTTTTCCTCTCCATCTTCCCTTCTTTTTCTTTTGATTGATGATATCTCACTTTATATGAAAAATAATGTTCGGGTGATTGTCCGTCTTTGTGGGGTTCGTGGGCATATGCTCACGTATGTGTTTATGGATTTCGTGGGGATGGATAGTCATTTGAATGATTTATGCAACCAAGTAACTTGCTTCATTTAATTTTGTTTGATTGGTTGGAAGAGATTGCCGCCTGGCAGTAATCCCACCAGATTGTATTTAAATAAATAAATCCTTAGCCTCTTTCCCACCCATGAACTTATACGAATACAACTCCTGGGATATCTCTGAGTTTCTACGTTTTCTTCTTTAAATATCATTAATTTAATCTAACTATACTTTCCTTGTTCTTTCTCTCACATTCCTTCCACTCACATTTGCGCTGAACCATAGTTATTATTTCAATCTTATATAACACTTTTAATCATAGAATCATTTTAATATTTGAAGATAAACTTAGCTGTTATCCAATATAGTATAACCTTCAAACTAAATTGGTAAGTGGTACATGTAAAAGCTGTCACGATTTATAAACCTGAATAACGATCTACGGATGCTGATTATTATATAATATTACTCAATTTTACAACTAAGTATTTTAACCTTAAGAATTCCATTTCTCTGTTTATGTTTATTAACGTATCAAGCATAACAAAAAAGTCAAAATAAAAAAAAAGTTTTTATAATGAATAACGAATCATTTAATATAAAAAAGTTATTGTCTAGCATTTGTATTTAATTAATACGAAATATTAAGCAAACTTTTTCGGCAGAGATCTTAGATCATGGATTTATATACTATTTAAGAAGAGATTATCTCGTGACGTTTCCAGTTCATCCTTCTTGACATCGGCGTCGTCTTAATCTATCTATGGTCTTGCCCATGTCGTAGTAACTGTCCCGATACCAGCTGCCGTAAGACTTGCACCATCGTTGACTTATTTCAAACAGCGGCATAAAACATAACACATTTCTGTTCGATTACGTGCTTGTATAAATATCTCTGTTCGATTAAGTAACGATTTTTTATTTCTTCCCTATTCTATTCATGACGACTTCCGTGGCTTTGTTGGTAAGATGCTTGTCTCCCAATTTGGAGGTTGTGGGTTGGATTCCTATTGGAATCCTGTTTTTTAAAGAAAACGAATTCAGTCCGGTATTCACTTAAGGCCTCTGTAGCATTCTGGTTGGCTGGAAGATATTTTCACATGACAATAAGCCCACCAGGTCATACTGTATACAACGAAAGTATAATACGATTCAATACCACATTCCCATTTTTCATCTCTACTCTTCTTTCTCGGACATTGGTGTTCTTTTTGCAATGTATTACATTTTCGTTGAATATATACAAGTATATATCGTTAAATATAACCTATAATAGTATAATCTTGCCAATTGGTTGCAACGTAACAAACTCTTACAACCATCTACAGATCGCAAGATAAATTCAGAAATAAAACCTTTTAAAAATAAATCGTGTTATAACGGAAATTGAACTCGCAACCCCGGGCTGGAAGACAGGCGTCATATGAACTCTACCACGGAGGTAAACAAAATATTGATTGATCTTTTATCGCGACTTAAATATATTGTTATTGTTTACGTTTAATATCTATGATACAGTATGTGGGATTAAGTAAAAAATAATATTTCAACCAGTAATAGGCACAAACTATAGTATATGGTTGGTTGGTTGTTATAACCAATAAGTATTTTGTCTGATTGGTTGGAAAAATATAAAAAAAAACTTTTTTATTTGCATTTGTGTAATTTTCAAGTATAAAAGAAAGTAATGATGATAATTGAGGTGCATAGCCGCACGGTAACGCACTGAACTTCTGTGCGGATGTCGTCGGTTCGGTATTACTTCCTCGAACGACACAGGCACTTTTTCCGCCTAGTGTTCGAGGGTATAAAGATATTCATGACTTCGGTCATATATATTCTTTGTAAAACAATGATGATAATAATCAATGAATCCAAAAAATATAATTTCTTAGAGAAGAACAAATCAATTAATTTTTTTAAGTATTATATTATTAGCTGTCAGTCAGTCAGTGAATTTCCGTGTAGTTTTAAGTAAAAGTTAAGTTTTTAACTGCTAAAAATAAATTTGTAGGCCTTGATAACTTTTACAGTCTATAATAAGCTCACTAAACTATTCGCTGAAATTACTTCCTTGATTCAGCAAATCTGGTAAAGCAACATGTAGTCGATAATTGAAGTTCAAAAGCACTTCCATTTGGCATTGATTATTAAATATTTACAATAGCATATTTTTTGTAGATATAACTAATTTATATCTTTTTAATATTATGGTTAAGAAAATTGAAGTTCAAAAGGACTTCCATTTGGCATTGATTATTAAATATTTACAATAGCATATTTTTTGTAGATATAAATAATTTATATCTTTTTAATATTATGGTTAAGAAAAACAAATTTCCAACAAAATTTTGTAACTTATTAGTAAATCAAAGGTTATGATTATAGAAAAAGGTATGGTACAAAATTGTTTGCTATGTATGGGTTAAATCAGAAAAACTGGAGTAAGTTGATTAGTTCTGTTATTTAGGCAGTATGTTTACGCGTGATGGGTGAGTTATCTAGGCAGTATATTAACGTGTGATGGGTTGAACGAGAAATTGAAAGAAGGATAAATTAAGTATTTGATGTAATGTACAACAATCGCGTTTCATGAAAAGTAGCAAAAATGTATAATAGTGTTTCGGTGCCCCCTGGCGTCTTCGAACTTTGCAGAAGGATAAAAGTAAATTAATGCTGGGGAGATGTGACGCATTTAGAAAAATTGTCAATAATTGAAAGAAGGCGTTATGATGACATCAGAAATGAATGCATAAATAAACGGGTGCTTTAAGCAGGATGGAGAGAGGAGCTTTAAGACGATTTGGGAATATGAAGAGAATAAAGGTCGAAAGAAAGATTAAGCGAGTATACAAGAAGTGTTAAATGTTCGCGGAAGAGGTGGACCAAAGAAAACGAGACTCAATACAGCGGACCAAATTTTGAATTGAGGTTAAGTAAATGTGAACAATGGGATAGTGTGCTTGACGAGATGTATGAATGTGAAGGAGGTGAAAGTTTTGTGCTTGGATAGAAAGTTTGGAGATCTGGTCTCTCTACCTACCCTGCACTAGACACAGCGTGATGATACGTGTGTACCTATAAATTAAATCAAGTCTCTTTGCACTTTATACAAAGAATAATATAATAAAATAAAAAGACAAACTTTGTTACGCCTTTGAGAAAGCAAAATGCTCCTCTCAATGGCGCTGTGGAATTGGAATTCATAGTAAATCAATAGACGTAAGCTTAAAGCTCTGTAATTGAAAACAGAATGAACTATTGAGTAGATATTTTTAAAGTTGTTTAACAATTGATAAAAATATACATATATCACGTAACGATTTCGTTTCTTTCACTTCTCGCAGTTTGCAGTTGAAAAATCTTAGTAAAGCTACTTCCAATAGCCATTCAATTATTTTGAAACCTAGGCATTGTAAGTCTTTCGTGTTCTATCTGTCGCGTGACTTATGCGTGTGAAATAATTTTTGAAACCTAGGCATTGTAAGTCTTTCGTGTTCTATCTGTCGCGTGACTTATGCGTGTGAAATAATTTTTGAAACCTAGGCATTGTAAGTCTTTCGTGTTCTATCTGTCGCGTGACTTATGCGTGTGAAATAATTTTCTTATATCGTGCTGATTGAAAATGATTTACAATCAATTTGTGAAAGCACGTGTGATTTACCGATAACAATGCAAACGTTTACCTTAGTCAATAATTATTGGAAAATATATATATTTTCAAAGAATTTTCATAACCTTGATGGCTTTCGTTACCTAGTTGGTAAGATTTCTGTCTTCTAAGCCGTAGGTTGCGGATTCGATCAACATTGATCCCCATATTTAAGAAAAATCAAGTCTGGTTTTTACTGACGGCCTCTCTTAAGATATTTCTGGTACGTTGGAAGACGTGGATCGGTTGTCGGGTTGTGAAATCCCGCCAAGACTATATACAACGAATACAATAACTCTAACAAGATGATGTTTTATTTCGGATAAGTTATTTGAAATAAAATTTTTAAAAAAACCTCCCTTTTTTACCGATAATTAACAAGTCACAATGTTTTTACAATTGTTGTTTATAGTTAAGGCATTAACGTTGTGGAGGTTTAAAAATATTTAACGACACCTATAAGCATACCTATAAATGGAGCCAAGTCCTATTTATAAAAAATATATCAAATGAAATAACCAAAAATATTCCAAGTCACATAAAGCCAGCTTTTTACACTAACTTTAATCTCCGGAAACTCTTATTTAATGGGAAAGGCAAAAATGGAATACTTAGCAACAGTGGTGTGTATAAACTTTTATGTGCTGACTGTGATAATTTCTATATAGGAAAGACAGGAAGATCTTTTGAAAAGAGATTTCGTGAACACCAATCTGCCTTAACAAATCCTCTAATTTATTCTGAAATGGCTAATCATTGTCACCGTGAGAATCATACTTTTTCTATCGATGATGCCAAATTCTTACATATTAGCGGCAACGGAAATAAATTGGACAGATTAAAGGCCCTAGAAATTTCTAAGTCAATATACCGATCGGAGCATCTGTTGAACAGTTATTTCCCCAAAATCTCCCCGCTCTTGGCCGAAATTATCCCTAGCCTTCCTCACCCCTCAGCCTCCAACCGTTGAAGTGTCTTGTTTGCGCTCCCCTGAAGATGAGGTGAAAGCCTTGAAACCGGTAAGGTTATACCGTCACAAAAAAGTGGAATAAACAGTGTTTGTTAAAAATAAATTACAATGTTTTTACAATTGTTTTTTTTTTTATTAATTTTTCACATAGTCAATTAAAAGAACATGTCGTTTTTATGACGTAAAAATAAGTAACAGGTCTGAAAATCATGTCAAAAAATAAGTGACCATCTCTTTTTTATGATAACATTCAGCCTTAGCAAACATTCAATTTAAATATATACTTGCTTACTATTATAAATATATTATCGGAAATTTTCTGAAATCTTTCGACACAGGTATATATTTGGTCGGATATTGATTCCACCTAAACATCCATATATAAGAAAAATAAAATTACCATTAAATTAATGTATACCTCGTGTTATACTTATATGGTAAATTATTTATAATTTAAGTTGTAATAAATGGCTAAATAATGAATAAATGACACCATTGATAATTGTTTCACTTGAATTAGTAGACTACACTCTTTTAATTTAATGATAAATATGACATGCAATGAATTTGATTCCTGTATCAAAAGTTAATCAATATTAAGTATATTTCGTTGAAAAACAAAGTAATATTAAGTTGAATCTAAAACCTTAAATAATTTATGTGTTGAATGTAAATTTAGGTGATGAATAATAATTAAATCGTGGTATTACCATTATATGCCGAAAGTAGAGCATGTGCTAGAGTGAAGTGTGGTTTAATATTTTAAAAGTGGTAAAGCAAGGATATGGTCATGTCACTCTGGTTGCTTAATATTATATTTACATAGATTTATGTGTGAAGGAACTACGGAGGTCATTGGGTGGCATAAACATATTGATTGGGAATGTGATCGGATTGCTGTATGATGACGACCTCCATGACCTAGTTGGTAAGACGCTTATATCCCAGCTCGGAGGTTACGGGATCGATAACCGTTGGAACCCAGATTTTTTAAAAAAGGATTCCAGTCTGTATCTCACTCTTTGACATCTTTCTGGTTGTTTGGAAGATATTGCTACATGGCAATAAGTCCGACAGGTTGTACTGTATACAAAGAGAATGTAATACAATAATATAGTGGGGTTAGTTGAATATGAGGATAAATGACAAAGTTTGATAAATAAATTGTATAAATGATGCAGAAAGATTTGAGAAGAAATTATGTGAAATCAAGTCATGAAGATAGAAAAGTGTGAAAAGAAAGTAAATGCGATATTTGGGGGATCAATATAGGATTAGGATAAGTTGAGGATTTCTGCAATTTGGGTAATATTTTCTCAGATGATATAAAAGTTTAGAGGGATATCGTATGCAGTAGGAAACAAAGTCTAAATATCACTAACACTTGTATACTCAAACCGGATAGTATAAAAATCTATTAAGATGATTCCACACCCACAGCAGTTTTTTTGTACCAATTTTGATGTATAGGAGGGAAACGTGGGTGTGGAAAGACAGAAAAGACCCAAATAAATACTGTAAAAATGGGTGCACTGAAAAAAATACACGTGGCAATGTATGATAGAATACGGAATGAAGTGATAAGGGATGAATGTGAAGTTAAGGCTGATGTATTAAGTTAGATGAAGAAGAGCATTCTATGATAGTTTGGACATGAAGAACGAATGTATGAAAAATGATTAACAAAACAAATATGTTATAGAGTGCAAATGTGAATGGAATGAATAAGTAAATAATACATACATACCATCACGGCGTTTCCCTGTCGGGGTAGGTAGAGAAGATAACTTCAGCATTTTCTATCGTAACACAAATTTCTTGCTTTTTCTACATCCGTACACCTTCTCGTACAACTTCTACGATTTCTCCCTCTTTTTACATTTCCTTCTTTCTAAACACCATACACCTGATCTAACCAAGCTTTCATTGGTTTTACTGTCTGTCGTTTCTCGGAATTTCAGTTAACAAGGCTTAACCTATATCTTACAGAAGTCATGAACAAGATAAAAAGTTTTTTTTTACCGTTTGGTAATTATTAATTAATTCCTTTTGTCAAAAATGTTTAAAACTTAATTTGTTGTGAGACCCGATTGCGAGTATGCGCTACATGATTAATTCATTAGCGTATAGCATCAACTCAAATAAATATCTCATCCCACAATCTTCTCCATCTATTTATCACTAATTAATTTAATAAATCGAGAATTATCTTTTACTTACGAGTACAATGCCTATAAGTCTTTTTTCGAAAGTGTCTATAATTTTTAGTAACGCAAGTCCTACGTTACTAAAAATATGAACGATAGGGGAAACACGAAAAATTATAATAATGGTTGAACGGCAGTCTTAAGTCATGATTTGTTTCCGGATTACGAACATTTCAAGTTGGTTTCTAAGGTTACATACGAGTAATTTTCAATTATCTGATTAGGCATATGCATATATGGAACCTTGGCATAAAAATACACCATTAGAAGACGTTATTGAATACATTTTCATTTTAAAACATTCAAATTTAGATTTTCCCCCAAATACAAACCAAGTTTTATACTCTTTCGTCGAAATAGTATAAAGTTGTGAATTTATTGTTATGTCGCAATCTCTTCCAACACAAAATAAATAGCTTAAATATACTTTTAATGAAAACCACATTGTCAACTTTTTCAAACAATTAGAGCGTAAATATCACAAGATAGTACTCGTAAAACGTGAGTGATACTGGTAACAACCATATTATAAGTTCAAAAAGATTGGGGGAAATGGTATTCGAAGCCATTTATTAAACGGAATCAATCGTTAATATTTATATTGACTGCCGAAGCTATTGGCTGCCGAAACATCAAGTGACTAATTTATTGTTTGCAAATCACCTACGCCTGTTTTAGATTCTGCATCTATTTGGCTCAGAAACCTTGAAGATTCTATCCCGATCATATAAAAGTCATCTAAACCTCCAGATTAAGAGTCCTTCTTTACATTATCAGCCCCCCGCCTGCGTGCAAATTAAACGTGTTACCAAAACTATAAACGTAATTCATATAGAAAAAAATATTAGAAAATAGTTCATTTATCCATACATATACTCCAAGCACACAACATGCCAGGGCTCAGGAGACCCAGTACCATAAAAACAAAAATATGTTCGTACGTGTAACATATACTTCTTAAAGATAGAATAATCAAGATCGAAGAACGAGAATCGTGTCGATATTGAATTTTTTTTCTCATTTCAACTCTAATGAGAAAAAAAAAACTATTTATTTTTTCTTATTGAAACTTATTGTCCACAAATCTAGATGAAGAGTTCGTAAACTTTTCTGATAGTTTATGCAACTAAAAAATAATATTGGGTTTTTAAAGGATATTTAATTGCATTTATGGGGGCATAAAAATATCTTAAATGGCATGTTAGGATGCCATTTTTCCAAATTTTATTATCATAGTATTACTTTTCAAAAAAGGCACTTTCATGATATTGTGAGATATCAATCAAAGTGTATTTATGACGTACGGTCGAATAAAAATGTCCAATCTAGTCTTTCTGGAGGTGGACTAAGAATGAGGTAGATCGACTGAGTAATGGAACTTATAACGCGATTTGACAATTGCGTTTGAGAAGGTTTACGCACAGGGTAGTGGTGACTAGAAACAACTAACTACATAAATGAGCACCTAACTAGATGGACAAACGTTAAGAAAGAAAAACATTTAAGGTCAAAAGAAAAAAAACCTTTGTTTAGCATTATATGGCAACCCATTTAAATCAACTTGAGATGTGTTAAACAGCCAGAGAAGAACTATTTAAAAAAAAAATGAGTATCAGCTGGGAATCGATTCCGTAACTCTTAAGTTGAAAAACTAGCAATTTATCAACTAGAACACTAAGGTAGCCTTTATTTATTAAACGCTTGATTGCGAAGCAATGTGGTGATCGTATTACCAAGTGGCGATCTCTTCCAACCATTCAGACAAAAGTAACGTAAATTGTAAAATATATTGAAATCATTATTCTCCTGCACTAAATTCATGAACGACATAAATAGTTAAAATTAAAGTAAAATATAAATCAAATGAAAAAGGAAGGAATAGTGGAGAGGAAAGGAAAATAGGGATTGACACATATTACATTACTGACTTGAAATTAAGAGTTTTTTCAGTCGCTTTTTAAAACATGCCTGTGACGTATTGAGTCTAACATTAGTGGGTAACTGATTCCAGTGTCTCACTGTATGGACAGTAATGAACGGCGTAAAATAAAGGAGTACGGTGAGTTAGGAAAGCCAATAAACAATCTCTGCTTGATGATATTCTTGGCGAGATAAGAGGGGTTGGCGGAACAGTTAAGAATATTATACAATAGGACAAAATGTGCTTTTTGCGTTTATCATTCATGTTAAAACAGTTCAGTTCTTTCTGGTATGAAGTGATGTGATCGTACTTTCTAATGTTAAATATAAATCTCAAAGAAACTTTTTGAAAACGCTGCAATTTGTCTAGATGCTCCGCTGTTATATCAAAATAACATACGTCCACATAATTCAAAATCGGAAAGAGCAGAGATTGCACAAGCAAAATTTCGATTTTAGTAGCCAGGTATCTATTTAGTAAGTTTTGGGTTTTCCTAAAATTTTAGTTTTAGTAGGTTATAGAAAACAGTGGTTGTTTAGTAGCTGAAGAAAATTTTTTTGTGGTGATCCGCTTTTGGTAATATTTTAAACTCAACTAATCTAAGTTTTGAGAATAGTTACAATAGATACTTTTTCGATGTACCCGTTACAGTTGATAAGACTCTTGTCAATTCATGTCGGTACCGAGATTTACTTTAAAACAAAGTTCTTATCTAGTTTTCACTTAAGACCGGTTCAATATTTTTCAGATTGGTTGGAAAAGATAACCACATAGCAATAAGTCTCCTTGATTGTACTATAAACAACGAGAGTGTAAAACAACATTTTTTATTAAAAAAGACATGCGAAATGGAGCTTTGAAAAATGAAATAAACACAAATCCACTTTAATTTCCTGATATTTATATTGAAACGGATTTTTTTTTATCACTGTACGTGTTACCTGTGTACTTCTTTGCAACTAAGTATCGATTTATTTTATTTCATGGAAGAAAAATAATTATTTCCACTTAACCTGTGATGGGCCTTAAATTACTGTTTTTATGAAAGATGAACAAAACTAATAACTGTTTTAATTTAATGCTCAGATTTCTTGATGACTACCTTTCATTTTACTGAGACTAATGGAGCATTTTACTATGTCTGAAATTTGTTCTCTTTCTAATATTATGGTACATTCATTTATGAGAAAATATGCTTCATCATCATCATCCTGTCGTATAGCTCATGACTGATCATCGTGACTCCCATGATAGCCCTTGACGCTTTCTCTCCATCCATCTCTGCACTTCGTGAAGATGGTTCTGCTTTTCCATATCTTTCTAAGCTTTGACATCGCATTATTTGCCATTCTAATTCTTCTTTCCACTTCAGTCTCGTAATTTAATTTTTACGATAATATATATTATATTACACTTTCGTTGTATACATGAGGCAATATCTTCCAGCCAACCGGAAATATGTTAAAGAAGCCTTAAGGGAAAACCAGACTAGAATCCTTTTTTTTTTAAATCTGGGTTCCAACGGGAATCGAACCCGCAACCAACCATGCCACGGAGGTCGTCAGATAATACTGGAACCTAAGTAAATAAAGTCAGTATTCCTTTCAATACAGATAAGTAAAAATATACTTAAATGCATTCAAAATATTACCTTCTTGAATGATCACTTCATTCATCCATTTACTTCGTACTTTAACACTCAATGTATCCAAATTGGTGATACGGATGTATTGAAGTAAGTGGCCAGGAAACTACATTGTATGTGGACCTATTAATCGAGTTTTCGGGTTTAAAACCACTGGGGTAGGCGTGGAAATCATAATTCGTCATCGCAAGTATTGGATATACTCCCGCACGTGAATAAACATCTACACTCTCACACGAATAGATCACCCTCCCCCCCCTCCCGGCGAAAGTCGAACGTCTATCAACTAGGCCACATAGGTCGTCAACGATCGTGGTCAATATTTTTTTAACATATGAACTGTACTGCTTATGAAATGTATTTTACTGTCATGTTTGTGAATTATTAACATTTGTGTCTGTGAAACATTTTGCACTGTAAAACAGTGCAGTGTATACCGACCTTAATAGTTCATTTCAGTTTGATTTTCAAGAGAATGTGACTAACTTGTGATTTATATGATAGTCACGTTTGATGACATAAATATGGAGTCGTCACTTGAAAATTTATGTTCTCATGTGTCACTCATTAAACTAACGGTACTAGAATATTTACGAGTATAATCAGTGTTTGTACTTGATTCGATATAAGGACCAAGTTTATTTAATAATTTTTAACTTACTTCTTCTTAACGTATAAAAGGTACTAAATTATTTCTATCCAGAATACTGCAATTAAAACTGCAATGGGAGTTCCACGGATCATGTCCTCTTCGGCGCAAGACATCGGCCTCCTTGTATGGACTGCTTCTCATCCCACAGAAAGTTGATCCATAACTAACGTGACCATTTATTTTTTGACTCAAAACGGGACATTGGTTTATTTAAGTCAAATAACCATAGGTAGTCATTGAAAAAAAAATACTTTTTAAAGTTATATTGATGTATTTAGAAAAATTAAGATAACATTAAAGTTACTAATTGAAATCCAAAATGTTTAGTTATATTTATATTTTTCAGAGGAACAAATTTGTTTTAAAACATTTGGTGATGATTTTAAGTAGGAATGAAACTCTTGGCACGTTTTTTTTATATTGACCTTGGTAATCAACATCGCCTTTAAAACTGGAATTTGTAACTGAGTTTTCTCAGATGTCCATAATTTGTTCATCATAGAAAATACTCTTTCTACTGGAGCATTTGTAGCAGGCAAACATAAAATATATTCAATTAAAACAGAAAAATTTTCATGCTGCAGATTGTTGGCGTGAAAATGTTTGAATACTTCCACCCAACGAGTTTCCGTGGAAACATTTTGATTATTCCATTCTGTTACCTTTTGCGATGTAATGTAGTTAGAAATTAATGAAAATTCGTCAAAAACTTCTGTATCTTTATTACTATCAATATATTCCTTTTCAATTAGGACATCCAGAGCTTTTTGAATGTCTTCCCATGCGGGGACGTTTTTTAAATCTGCCCAAAAAAATATCTCCATTTCTTTGGTTAGAAAGCAAGTCCACTGCTCCAGATATTCACGGCTTGTTTTATAAAATTCTGTAGCCGTCCTTTTCACAAACTCTTCATCGATACCAGTACCATTATCTTTCAATTTCACCATAAATTGACGGACTGAAAATGGGAGAAACTGATTGGTCTGTTTCTGAGTGAAATTATCTTTTAGTTGATTGATTTCTTTTGCAGCTTCAATTGCTGATACAGTCTGACCTTCAAGTTTCAATACAGCTTGATGAAAACTTGCTGACTGAGCGTGTAAAAAATAAAGCCACAATTCTGATGTGGGATCTTCAAAAAAGTTTTTTAGTAAAATGGGACATTTTTCAATACTCAAAAAGTAGTTTTTTAATGGCTGATACATTTTTAAAACCCTTTCTAATGCAGGCATAAGAGCAAGCCATCTGGTTTTGCTATAGCCGAGCATTTGTTGATATTCCGTTTCAGTTTCGGCGCAAAACTCCTTTAGAGCTTCAACTCGAATCGTGTAAATATAAAAAAATGAATATATCTTCACGATTATACTTTCATAATCTAAGGGTAGCCCATCTGCAGCAGATTTTACAGCATTATGAATTACATGGGCTCCACATCCAATACATATTAATGGCTTTTTCATAAATGTTTGTAATTTTGTCAAGACATTGTTAGTTCCTCGCCTAGCTGCGCCCCCGAAATTGACGTTGGCATTGTCCCCACAAAATGCCACGACTTTTTCTGTTAAATTGTAATCTGTCAACACTTGGTTTAAATAATTGACAATAATATCTGAAGTCTCACCTGGCTGTTCTTGTAGGTCTAAAATTTTCACTTATACACCTACGTAGGGTAGAAAAAAGCGCACTACAATAGGGTATATTTTCTTACTACCATGGTTTGAAGCGTCAGTCAAAATTGTAATACAATTCGCCGTATCAAGATCATCTTTTAATTCTTTCATCGCTGTACGCGCCAAAACATTTACTGCAATAGCTTCTGATTTCGTACGCGCGCATGTAAATTTCAAATCAAAACATGATTGAATTATTTTCGAAGCACAATCATTGGAGCGAAAACTGTGATTTTCTTGTATCGTGTGATAAGCCCAGACGCCTTCTGCCGCAGCGATATCCAAATCCTTTGTCGTTGGCGCGTCTGATTTCTTAAAAAAATTTAACATCGAAGAACTCGAAGCGGCGGCACGGTCGGCATTTTTATGCTTTTCAGATTTTAAATGTTGTTCAATATCACCTGCACCACTATGAGAAACACTAAATTCTGTACGACACTTTTCGCATCTGACATCTGAGGGAGTATTTATTTGCCTAATAAAAGGATATTTTGCTTGTAAGCTAACATTAAACGAACACTTACGTTTTGGCATATTAACTTAGGATTCCAAAACAAAAGAAGTTAAAGAAAATTACTAATCGAGCATCAAACAACAAAACAATGAGCGAGAAGTGAGCGAACGAAAACTCTGTCAAATAACAATAATAAGCCAAAGCGCGCGCGAACGTTGGCATCCTCGGCTACTCTCGGTTATCGTCGCGTCAACGGACGACGCGGTCGGTCTTGCTCTCGCACACTGCTCGCGTCCAGCCGACCGTACGGTAAGCTTTGGTTCCTCAATTTTCGCGCGGATTCCGAAAACGGGACAATTTTGCGTCCGAGAATTTATTTCGGGGACACCGGGACTCGTAATTATAAAATGGGACAGTCCCGTTCAAAACGGGACGTCTGGTCACGTTATCCATAACCCAGCATTCTCTATTTTGCCATGTCTTTGACTCTCATAATTTCTGTTTGAAGCTTGATAAGAGATTCCCTGGTCCTAAAAAGAGTTGATTAAACCCGTAATCAATTATGGTCCAGATCGTTTGATAGTAAAACACCAAAGACTGACGATTTAACGAATAATTAATGGATCAGTGTATAATGGTAAATTGTGTGCATCCAAGACAAGTAGGATCTGTAAGACCTTTTCCGGGACAACCCATTTCTTAATATTTTAAGCTCGTAAGTATTTTGGACTATGGACCATAAGTTTTGTTGTGACACAAATCCTTCGATGAATTGACAGTGTTACTGAGGGTGCAGGCATATTCAAGTCACCTAACTGGATAGACGGGCTGGATATAGGGGACCAGAAATCATCCTGGAAGGAGGCTTAAATATAATACACTCGGTGTTGAACAGTCAACAAAAAACAGTCAATATTCGAGAATATTCCGTTATCATATTGAGATTATGTGTTTATCTGCTAATAAAGTTCTGAGATTTGTGATAAGTCTCTAGGCCATTTAATGGTGGCACGTTTATGAGATCTATATACAATTTATTGGATCATAGAGGAATTAACTGAAGCTCAATTATTTGGAAACCGAGAGGAACCGAGAATTCCCTGATAGTTGAGTGAGTTCTAAAGATATTTCTGTGACAACTTTATTGCAAAGAGTATAGATTTTACTTATAGCTATATGCCATATTTGGTTAAAGTCATAGGCCAAATCACCTTAAGTGCCAGAAGAGATCTACGCATATAGAAATTACAAACTCTTAATTAATTTACAAACTTAAATTTTTTGTTCCGGACAATTACATACGCCTTTGTGAAATTTTAGTTTATTTTCGGTGCCGTATTCACGAACATTTAAGAGCATCATCACTCGTACACTGAATGACCTTGTTGAATACATGTTCTGATATTGATATCTTCAACACCTTAATAGATATTTTAGGGATTGAACTCCTGATTAAACTTTGTAGGTATAATTGAATCACTTCACAAGGAAGCATGGGGTACATCGGTCCTATTGTTGTTATGCCATATTTAGACTTTATAATAAAAAAAAATTCTTGTTACTTGATGTAATTGTGATAAACCTGTATCTAATGTTAAATAAATAAATATGGATGATGATTATTACAAAAATGGGTCGTTTTATTGTTTTGCACTTTTGTTGTGTACAATACAACCTGGTGGGTGATATAGCTCTAACCAAAAGAAAGATTTCAAAGAAGCTTTAACTAAAAAGCAAACTGGGTCACTTGTTTGGAAAAATAATGGTTCCCATGTAGTTTGATCGAACAATTATTAGGCAAGTGTGATTCAACTCTCATTAAATTTAGTCATGGAAATTGAAGAGCTGCGCAGATTAGAAAAAAGTGATAAAAAATGCAGCTTATTGAAGAATGATTATGAAGTAAAATTTGAGGTAATTAAAGGTGAGCGTAAGATTAAGTTTATGTAAGATAAAATAATATTTCCTTAAATTATGGATGAATTAGAATGGATATAAAACAGCGTGTAGCGATAGGAAATAAAGTATATAGGGCACTAAAACATACATGATTGAACCATACAGCATCAAAATCTGCTAAAATGATAGTACACATTTGTATCTTAGTGTCAACTATGATGTATGGAAGAGGAACGCGGACGCAGAAAATACTGAAAAGAGCTGAATAAATACTGTAGAAATGCGTGAAATTAGAAAAATAAATTATGTAACAATGTATGACAGAAAACTAAATAAAGTGAGTAGGGTTTCAAGTTAACTTAACGCTTATGTGTTGAGTTAGATGAATAATAACACTGAGATGGTTTGAGCACGCAGAATTAACTTACCAAACAAATACGCAGTGCAAACTAAAGTAGAAGGTTTGGTAGAGAAAGTATTGTTGGATCAACTGAATATTTTGAAAGAAGGAAAAGTAAGAAGGAACAAATCATAGGAAGTGCATGGATGTGAAATAGGCGAAATCTGTACGTCGAGATAGGAAAGTCTGGCACTATATTATCTCTGCCTACCCTAGCAGGGAGACGGTGTGATGGTATTTATGTTGCACTTTTGTAATCAAATATTAATGGGAATCTAACACACGACCCCCAAGTTGAAAGGCAGGTATTTTACTAAGTTGACCACTTGAAACTATTAGAAAATATGAATAATTCATGGTTCTGTCTTGAATTATAAATTATTGTCAATTCGTCAAGACAAGAACTCTAACGAGTGTCTTACATTGTTATTCTTGAAGATGGTTCTTGTTAAATGAATGGACACTGCCAACGAAGATCTCCTCTGAAGGTTGCATTTATCTTCTTATCTATGCCCTTTTAAATGCAACGAGGCCATATGACACTTCTGAGATAAAATAATATTTATTTATAGTTAAGGCATTAACACTGTGTACTTTTAAATGCATTGTAATTTGTTTTATCATATACTGTTTATTCCACTTTATGTAACGGTATAACCCTATCGATTTCAAACTTTCCCCTCATCATCAACTGAAATAAATTGGGCAGATTAGAAGCCCTAGAAATATCCAAGTCAGTGCATTTGGATTGACATCTAGCAAATACATACATTCCCAAGATCTTAACTCTGCTTGCTGAAGTTGTCTGCTGCCTTTCTCCACCCATAACCCCCAACCCGAATTTTTAGCGTTAGAAGGGTGTATGTCGGTACCAGTTTGAACATAATTCAGTCATGTTTGTGCTCTGAAGACGAGGTGAAAATTTTGAAATTTTAGGGTTATGCCAGGGGTGGCCAACCTTTTGCATACCATGCGTCAATTTTTTCACAGACGAGTTCAGATGCGCCATACAACTCAAGCACTTTTTTTACCTTCTTACGTTCACATTTGGGGTTGTAAAATAGGGATAGGTATAGGATCTGCTTCGCTTAGGGGAGGAAAAGGAATAACTCAATCACGCAATTCAATTAATTAATTTACGCCATTTCAAAAGACACACGTTTATTGGAGCACCAATCTTCATTAGTGAGAAAGGGTGATCGCTGTCGCGGACCCCACTGATGGTGCTACAGCTGCCGGAGAGTCTCGTTTGGTGAAGATAACTCTGGACCACAGTTGTTGGATGTGGTGAGAGAGAGAAAGCTCTGAGCGAGATCAGCTTGGAACTTGGAGTTGTCTGTACTCTCTACTCACTAGAAGGAGTCCTGGCATATGCTTATATAAATATTCGTACGTTTGTAAACCCGCCTAAAGTGACAGCTCACAAGTTCCATTCTAAGTGTTATTACCGAAGGCTGTATGAATTGAACTGAGAGCACTTTGGTGTTGAAAATATGAAGATGGATTCAGTTATGACGCCTATTTTAAAATAATATGTTAAGTAGGCGCAAGGATGCAATGCGCCACTTGTAATCAGACTTTGATCTGCGCGACTGTTAACTTCTTCAAATAAAAATGTTTTATGACGGCACGAAATTTGTTTTATCCATTGTTGCAGCAAATGCTAAATTGATCAATTCAGTTAACTATGCGTCGCATCTGGCTAAAATTTTTCATTATCAATTATGGCACTATCTCATGGAAATTTACGAAACTTTCAAACTACCGTCGCACTCGTATAGTTTTATTTTTAATAAAACTTTCCCAAAGGCTTATCTTCAAGTGCTTCTGGAAGCTGCACACACCATCCACATCTCTAGCACTTTGAAAAAAAAAACAAAGATCAAGTCAATTGAAATATATTTTAAAAAAACAAACGTGTACAAAAAATAAAAAAATTGTCAACTCATTAAATCTTACACAATAAAAACATGGCTTTTGTAACAGTTAAATAATTACGTTAAAATTATTAAAAAAATACTTTTATAGACTAAAATCAATAAACAAGTTATAAATATAATTTGAAAGTCGATAATTATTTTAAAATATGTTAAAATATCTAAATTCGAGTACATAAATAAAAATACCATTACACGACATTTATAATTACTTCTCGATGAATCTCGCATGGATAAAATCGATAATTCTTTATTTCGTCGATTAGAAACAAAATGTACAAGTCATTGGCGATAAGTTATTGAGGTCATTGTTCAAATGGAAATTTTATTTTAGTTATTTATTGTCAGGATACATAAATAAACACCATTTGTCGTTTGACCATGGAAAAAAAGGCGAGAATTCATTCATTAATATCAATTCATTCATGATGTAACCAAGTGAATTCAAAATTCGACATGTTTAATTCTGTGCTAGTCGATTGTGCATAGTTACATTTAGTATTTAGGCGTCTCAAGTTCGATAACTTTTTCTTCTTCTCAGTGTCATATCAGGTCTCTCCAACGTTGAATATCACTTGAGAGTAGACATCTTTGTCCCCGGCAGCCCGAAAAAGATCTCCGATGCCCCTTATGCCAGTCCAATCATGTATCATATATTGCGGAGCCAGGAGATTTGCCTCCTGCTAACACCTCTTCGGTCTTCTATTTTGCTTTGGATGATCAGGTGCAGTAATTTGTACTTTGAGTACATGACCCAAGTAGGACACCTTTCGGATTTTAATATTAGTCAGCAACTCTCTATCAAATTTGGCTCTTTGAAGAACCCTTGTGTTGCTGACCATATCCGTCCAGGGTATCCGTAGCATTTCCCGGTGCATCCACATTTCGAAAGCTTCCAGTCGGTTCATACTACCAACTTTGAGAGTCCATGATTCTACTCAAAACTACATATTTAGGTAACAAAAACACTGACCAAACGTAGCATTTGACTAACCGTTGTCGAAGTTTCAAGTTTAGATTAGCATTGCAGAATACGCTTCTCATTTTATTAAAAACCGCACTTCTTCTTCTTCTTCTTCAGCCGTTCTGGATCCATCCCTGTATATAGGCCTCCTCTTCGGTCTTCCACAACTCCCTATCTCAGGCACACTGCATCCACTTCACCCCCGCGGCCCGTCTTATATCGTCCGACCATCTAGCTTGTGGTCTCCCCCCACATCTCCTGCACGTTCTAGGCTGCCATTCCAGGACCTTTTTCGTCCATCGAGATTCAGATCATCTGGCAATATGTCCTGCCCAGCTTCATTTTAAGGCAGCTGCTCTCTCAACTACGTCCGTGACTTTGGTTCTCTCTCTTACCCATTTGTTGGTCTTTCTATCTCGCAGTGAAACTCCCAGCATCCTCCTTTCCATAGCTCTCTGTGTCACTAATAGTTTTTGCGTTATTCGCTTTGTTAGGACAGATGTTTCGATTCCATATGTGAGGATTGGTTAGATGCATGAATTAAAGACTCTCTTTGTCAATTGATTGGGGTATTTTGGAGATTTCAGGATGCAAGAGAGTTAACCGCACGCCGCCCAGGCAAGACCACGTCCACGCTCCATCTCGGCCTCTTGATTCTCCTTTCCCAGCTTTACAGTGTGTCCTATAACAGGTACACATAACTTGTAACTCTCTCTCTATACTTCTTCCACCTACCAAGACTGGGAGATTATTTGTCGTGTTGCTCATTATTTTTTTTTGCACCATTAATTTTAAGGCCAATTTTAGCGCAGGCTGCATTTATCTGATTGACCATTATGTTCAACTCTTCTTCGTTTTTGGCAAACAAGACAATGCCAAAAGCCGCACGAGATGATTCAATTCTGCACTTGACTTCGATTTCTGGTTCGAAGTCTTCTACTAGGATACTTACGAAGTATTTAAATGTTTTCACTATCTCTATATCAGCACCGTTCAATATAAGACGTGCTCCTGCGTGATGTTGCCTAATAAGTTCGATAACTAGTGATAAAATTTTCCGTTTTATCCACTTTAATCGTGAATATGAAGATAGTGAAAGCTGTGTACTTGGATAGAAAGTATGGAGGTCTGATTTTATTGTTTATCCCGCAAGGGAAATGGCGTCATCTTTTCTAATAATTCATAAACTTTCTATTTTTACAGATAACCTGAAGCATAGCGTGTATCACAAGAAGTAAGGAGGTAGGTTTTTACAAAATGTTTTAATTACTTCAACGTTAAACCGTTAGCTTGATAATTCAACAGTTTTAATTCATTGTGCACAAACAATAATTATGAAATACAATTAAAGAGGAAAAGTATTTGTAAACTTTTTTTTTTATAAAACCACTGATCAATTATTACCGGATTTAATTAATTAAATTTGCATCTTTATATAAAAAGTTGTGTTAAAATACTTTTTTTTTTCTCATTAGCGAAATGAGAAACGAAAAAAAAAATACAATAGAATATGTTTTGTCAAATAATTGGTATAAATCATTAGTATTAATTATGATTTTTTTTATTTCTTTGTGTATAATTTGAATTTGACTTGAAAAGAAAAATGTAGCGCTCAGTCGAATGCGATGTTTTTGATTTGATTATTAGCGCTATGAGAATGGGTAGCTTATAAGCTGTAAGAAAAAAAATGATTCCAGTCTGGTTTTAGAATGCGTCTAATAAAAATATGTACACACATGATAGACATCTGCCAGTTTTGTTACCTCTTAATATATAGTAGTGATGCTAGCACTAATTATGAACAACGAGTTTCGTGTTACTCCAGTGGATCGAAATCCGTGGACTCGATTAATGGGACTAAATATAATGTTGTCTCCCGGTCACGCTTATCAATATATCTTTATCAACAATTCGGATAAGTTGAAAGGCACCACATGAATGAATGAAAAAAAAAATTCAGATGTAAAAGCTTTGACTAAAAATAGTCACGTATTGAATTTACTGGGTATCGAATGCATGCTTTTCATTAAAAACGTAGAAAAGTGTTTTACCAACGAATCCACGGAGAATATTCAGGTTCATTTCCCGTTTTAATCCAAAATGAAAAAAAATGGATCCAAGTCTGGTTTTCACATTTAGGCCTTTTACACTTTTAAATTACGTTAGACGTGCATACCCGCGCGTCACTGGACTTTTGTCCGGAAGGTCATTTATTTTAAACCCCGCGCTGTGCTTCTCCCTCGAATTACAGACATTTTTCAGCCTTTTATGTGAGGGTAGTAGGATATCACGATTTCGGTTATATCTAGCCTTTTAAAAAAAGGGGAAAAAAACATACCGGTGTACTTCGATCGTCTCATTTTGGTGTGCTATCGGGATTCTAGTACAGCGGTGTGGTCAGTGAGTTTGCTGGTGTGCAACGGTCCTTTATTTAAAAAAAACTCTACCGCTTTCTATTTGAATTTACGTTGGAATAGCGAGAGGGGATCATCGACTACGAGGAACGTCGACGCGTTAATTTGGAAAAATGTCATACGTGTACAATGCTAATTATTAAGGATTTTACTGAAGTATCTTTTACGTCTTTCTGGTTAGTTGTAAGAGATTGCCTCATGACAATAACAACGAAGGCATAATACAATGCTAACCGTTAGGCCACGGTCGCCGAGTACTCTGCATACATTTGATAGTTTTCACTGTGTATTGTTTTTAATAATGAATATCTATAAACGGAAGACTGGCGTAAAAACTATGCACCATGAACAGGTAGAGCTATTACTAGGTTCAAATCCCCTTGGGTTCAAGATAATACAAATCACATCACAAAAACAGAATAAATGGAATCTCTATAAAAAAGCGAAATGCATATAAATTGGACAAAAAATCTATTCCAAGATGATCTTTTGATACTTCATCATTGACTTTTGACCTTAAGTTATAAAGTCTGTATTTTATTTAGAATTCAACTTATTGACCCCATCAATATTATACAATACAATAAATACGTCGTATTATGTTTGTGGTTAATAATACGATACATTCTAATTGGTTATGAATTGCTTCAAATTGCCTGCATTTATCATATACACATTTTTATTTATTTGGGTTAATTAGATAATTTTAAGTTTGGGTCATAAGGCACTTTGTGGGTCAGTAGTTAAATTGTGGAATTTTGCTTCATAATAAAATTCCATAATTTGACTTTTAGAACGCAAAGTAACTTTTAAACTAACCTGTATTAATTATGATTATTAATTAATTAATTATTCACAATACAACATTTGTAATTTGAATTGTTTTAATTTAAAGAAGAATCGAAGAGTACAATTACAATATAACAATGCTATAAACCCTTCATTTTGTGGATATAAAGAACGATTTCACAATGACGAAGTGGTTTTCTTCCTTATTTACAATTTTATATATTTTTCAGATCTTCATACATACTTGTAAATCCCTATTTATTACATACGCAATTCCAACCTCACCAAAATCATCTCCAATGAATTAGTATTACACGCTCTAATTTTGCATCCATTATTCACTCACATGCCTATGTGGAACCCTCCAGAATCTCTCCCTTATTAAAAAGCTACTTTGTAATCTATTTTTTTTTCATCTTAAGGCATAACGTTACAAAAATCATCACTTCGTCTCAAAAATGCATTGCAAACTCTTGATGCAAGAACTTGCATCTTCCTTATCCTAAATTATGTAAGAACACGTGGGGTTGGACCTTGATTACGTACTTTGCCCCTTGTTCTTATAATCGCGGGAAATAACCATTGGGTCAAATTTGATCAAATGAAATTGATCTCTACAGAAAACCGGCATATACCGTGATTAATACGTAAATCCATCGATATTCTTCGGTATAAGTATTTTAATAATTTTGATGACAGCGATAAATGATCACCTCTCTGGTAAACCACTCTCAGAAAATATATTTCTTTCATGACCAGTCAAACCTTACAAGATACAGACACAACATGTATCTGCTGTGATCATTTTAATGACTAGTCAAACCTTACAAGATACATACACAACATGTATCTGCTGTGATCATTTTAACGAGAATGCAATATCTCAAAATTATATGGCAACACCAAGCATTTATTTTGAAATCAACAGACTAGTGATACTTATGTTAGGTACCATTATATATATATATATGCTTTTTATTAATAATTTCTATTAAGGTGTTTTATTTTTGTAGTTAGTCATATGATTCACCGCCATTTTGGTCTTATTATTCAAGACGAAGAAAGCGACAGAGAGAAAGGGGAAGAAAGAAAACTAATAATTTTTCAGATTTAAGGAGGTAATCTGAGGCTGCTACGATCCTAAAAATATACATGTATCTTTATTGTTTTTCGATTCTGTGAAAATATTACTGTATATTTCGTGTATTGCAATACTTTGCATTGGGTATTGAAATGTGAATATATGATAATTGTGAATGTATACATCCGTAACATCCGGAGGAAATAATAGTGCTAGAGAAATGAAACTTGGTGGTAAATTTATTTGTCTGAGTGGGCTGGAAACATACTGCGAAATCATCGACACTTTGTGGTGTTCCAGAAAGAATTTAATATTGAGTATGTTTCATATAAACCTCCGTGGTCTAGTTGGTAAGACGCTTGGCTTTTCTACCCGGTGTATGCGACTTGTAAGAAGGTCTTTTAAGTAATCGTGCACCTGGGACTTGATTTCCAGCAAAAGCCTGGAATCGTAAGACTCGATTTTGTTTTGAAAGATGTGGTTTGACTTTTTAGGGGATTAATGACTGAATATAATAAAGGTTGTTTTGCCATAATGTGTAAACATATGTATGCTTTATAATTAAAATATTTTTTAAAGGAACCTATAGGTTTCGTGTTCGATTCCCGATTCACTAAAATAGCGGGTTCTTGTCTGATAAATGCGTTTGGATACAAAATTCGCGCATTGTTAAGAGTGTTATTGCTTCTTCATTCTCGCTAGTGTTGCCAACACGTGCAATAACGATCGCGAGTTACCTGCCTAATCCAGTGGGTATAAAACCAAACGCTTGAAGTAAACGATAATATTATCTCCCATCTACGTTCTTCAGTGTGTCAGAATAACAAGTTTGGATATAATATATAAGGGTACCATATCAAAGAAGTACATGTCAAAAATGGAAGTGATTTGACGTTTGAGCCAAAATGAAAATCTGACGAAAGAAAGAAGAAAATGGCTGAAACCGACTTGACAATATGCATAAACAGGCACGTAATGTCACAGAATATTTACAGTATGTCAGTATAAGTCATGAAATACAATATAATTTTAATGTCTTACTGTATTGTTTAAAAACTCCGAATAATGTCCGTTGTGTTTTTCTGTATTGATTGTCTAGCAAATTTGCATTCACAGCTCATATTAGGTTTCTACTCGTTATTTATATTCTTTAGAGACAAAACACATGGTCTTATATGGAGATGCAAGTGTGTTTAAATATTCAAATGATGGATTTCTTTGTAGTTCAATGGGTAAATCATAAACATCGATTTGCATTCGAGGTATGCAAGTAAAATGCACTTATATTCATAGTTTAAAATATTAAAATATTTTCGACATTTGTTTAACTACAGTGAGAATAAGTAAATATTTTAGCGAATTTCAGAGTTCTTGGTAACAAGAGACAGTAATTTATAAAAATGTCCTTGAATTTAAATTGTTGATCTCAAAACAAAACCCAATTGTTTTTTTTTACAATTGAAAGGTCCGTACGGAGAAATGACAAGTCAAAAATTTGGGTTTTTCAATTTTATTGTGTGTAAAAATATTTTTCTATATATTTTGACACTTTTAACCAAACGTTTTTGCTAAATGGTAATCTCAGTTTATGCCAAACGGAAATCTCTTCCAGCCAACCATACAAGAGTAATAAAGAATAATGCAAATGGCCTGATGAAATGATACAACGTTGTTTTCAAGAATATAAAAAGTACTAAATATACTCAAAGTATTACAAAACATGAAAAAATACTAAAATACAAAATATTTGCAAACATGATCAAAGATTGGGAAAGGTTAAGAAAGATGGAAAAAGTCAAGAAAATTTGAATTATGAAGAGAGTTGTAATATTTTTTAGGTCCCTGTTAATCAAACTGGGAATAAAATTACTAGTTCTAAGAAACAAACTACAACAAAATGACTAAATTATAGCCTCTGTGCCTCAGTTGATAAGACGCCTCTTTTGCAGCCCGAGGGCTGCAAAAGAGTTACACTTAAGACTTATTTGAACATCTTTCTGGTTCGTTGGAAGACATTACCATAATGCAATAAACCCACCAAGATGTATAGTATATAATGAAACTGTAATACAATATATCGGAAAAAAAACTTACAAATATTATATATACGAGTACAAACGAAATAGTTGCTTGCCATAGGACAATTTCTTTCTAAAAGTTGTGAATTATGTGAAAAATAAGGAGAATACCATTTTTTGGGTTCCATTGAGAATCAAACCTGTTACCCCCGAGTTAAAAAATCAGAAATTCTACCAATTAGATCACCTAGGTTGTCGTTGACGCGGACACGCATTAATGTTTCACGAAAAATGCGGAACCGCCTTGAATTAAAATTCATTTAATTTTTTTGACAAATTATAACAAATTTCCGCGTGAAATTTTAATCAGTTAAAATATAAAAAAAAACATTCATGGTCAACTTATCAACTCAATTACCATTTTTTTTTGGTGTGATGGTGGGATAGTGTTAATGACAGCTTCTGTGGCCTACTTGATAAGATTCTCGACTTTTATTTGGGGGTTTAATCCTTCCTTCCCTGTGATGTGTAACTAGTACACATTGCTTCTAAAAACTTTAATATCTCTATAAATATAATAAATACTGGGTTCAGGTTTTTGGTAATGCTCCGTAATACTATAATACTAATAATAATACTATAATACTAATACTCCGTAATATTATATTTACGCATTGAATGAAAAAAATAATATTAATAATAATTAGGGCTTATCGGCCACATCAGAGATATTTTGTGAAAATCTGAAATAAATTGTCCAATACAATCAAACGTGTGCCAGTGTGTGATGTAGGTATATCCATTCTAAAAAAACCGCTATGGGCGAGGAAGCGACGCTATTCACGTCTCACTCTCATTCTACTTCTGTATATGGGAACGCAAGAAATAGAATCTCAGTTCACTCGCTTCTCTCACTTCAGTAGCTCTCGGGCATTCTCTTCGCCCGATTTGTGAACGTCGGCCGATGTTTTTTTCATGTTTTCAGCAATTAAATTTCAATTATTATCACTTTGGACTTCAAATTTAATTAATTTAAGCGATTGGATATGAATATTCTTATTTTTCCGATTTTAAAGCGCTTATTTTTACATGTGTATTGATGTGTATTGAATACACAGCACCGGAACACGCGGATTTTTTTAGGATAGGAAGACAAAGGATAATTATATGTCTGGTAACAATACTCTTATGAACAAAATTTACGCAATGGTATTGCCTCTTCATATGGGAGGTAATGTTGCTTCCATGTGTGAGGACGGACCGCGAGTTTAGTGCCTACTCCATATTTTTTAGTCACTATTGATAGAATCGAAGATATTGTCTCTAATCACCAGTTTTAATATGTTAAAGTATAGTTCAATTATACGAATTAATTAATAAATCGTACCACTGAAGTTTTACGAGTTAAGATCTCTTCATTACTTTACATGGCAGTATAGTTCTTGTAAAGTCCTTCATTTCTTATTTTTCCTAAGATCCTGGTAGAAAATTATCCTCTAGTCGCTATTTTAGTTTACTTATTGACCTTTTCCGTAGTACTTTATGCTTATATAGATACACTACACTCCACCTAACGCTGAATGTGTTAGTATCACGTATACACAGATTAACAAATGTTTCCTAATAGGCCCATGGTAAGTTTTCTGTATTTTTAATACAAAATATGTTTCTCAAACATATGGAGATGCAAGGAAGTACTTAATCTATTGGCCGAAGCCACGACCTTCTTATCCTTTTACTCAGTTTATTTTGAAATATTTTTTATCTGTTAATAAATAGTGGGTTTGAGTTCCGAGTTGAAACGTCCTTAAGGGGAATGCTCTCTAAACGGCGCTATATAAATTGTATTTTTATTATTATTTATACAGCTTGAACTTAAATAATATTTTAGATGTCCTGCCAAAAGTAGCTCAATGACGACCTCCATCGTCTTGTTCATCCATCTCTTATACCCGAGGATTTCGGGTTCACTTACGAAACTTCTTTCGAGACAACCCAATATATAATGTGATGTCAACCTTAAGGTCGCAGTGTCGTTTGAATAAAAAAAATAGCAATAAATAAAGTTAAAAACAATTGAGTATGTAAAGGTTAAGGTAGTAATAAATATTAAGAACCAGCATGAAGTGTGTAATCAAAAAGAGATCAACATACAGTTTAATCATATCTGTCCTTGGTAACTAGGGTCCGTTGGCAACTGTTTTGCCATATCATGTTTCACTAGCTCTCAATCGCTGATTTCCTCTTCCTACTGGTCAAGAACCTGCACGCATGCATGGAGTTAATTTCATATAGATATTATCTGACGCAGTCATATACTATATTACAATATCTGCTATTTGTTTTGTTCTTAATATCATAAAAAATATTAAGGGGCTATTCTACTCCAGAGGCGTGAATTTCGGGCGTTTTTTAGACTAAATAAAAAAAAAACAAAAAATATTTTTCCTACACATTTTTTACAGTTTGTTTATTGATGATTTGAGAATGTACAAAATATTTTTTGAAAAAGCAATGAAAATTCAAGATATTATTAGCTGTTATATCTTGTCGTAAAAAAAAAGAGGGTAAACTGGTCGACATGATGAGAACCTTCTTGTGAATTTAAAATAAAAATTATACACTGTTTCTAAATAAAAAATAATGTCGTTATAGTTGGTACCAAAAAAAAAGAAGTAATATAGCGGTTGTCTGAAAATAAGTTCACCATTTTTTTACCATTTTTTTCTATTTTTTTATTTTTTTAAAATAGTTTTCCGTTTGAGAACATATTTTTTAAGGTCTAAACTTTAAGGATATGCAAAAATAAAAAAAAAAAACAATTTTTTCAAATTTCTCGAGTAGAATACTCCCTTAAATGGTAGATTCACAAACATAAATATATTTTATAAAAGTAACTCAAAGGAATGGTTGTCAATTTATTTCTCCAACAAAACAATCTTAATATGATGAGAGTGTGTCGTGGTAGAGGAAGACGAAAAAAAGTATATTTTGACCAAGTTAATGATATTTAGAAAGAACCAAAGGTTAGATAGGATTCAGAGAAAAAGAAGACACTCAATATTCTTAGAAATGGAACGAGTTGAATAAGAAGAATTTTGATGGACTTAGAACAGTATTGTGCTATATTACACTTATATTATATGCAGTACAATCTGGCGGACTTATTGCCGTGTGGTAATTTCTTCCAACCAACCATAAATATGTTTAAAGAGGCTTTAGTGGAAACCAGACTGTAATTCTTTTTTTAAATCTGGGCTCCAGCAGGATTTGAACCCGTAACCTCCGGGCTGGGAGACAGACGTCTTATGAACTAGGCCACTGAGGTCAGTCAGTATGCCGCGATAGGAAAGCCTAGTGGTCCCTCCTCTGCTTCCCTGACAGGAAAACGACCCGGTGGTATGTATGGATGTAAAAAATGTCAGGTCTTTTTTTTCACGAAGACATAAAATTTGTTCAATATGTTTGCCATTTTTTGCAATAAACATTCCGATGATTACGCGTATAGATTATAAATGATTCAAATAGAAAGTCGGCTGACCATGTTCTTAAGCTGTCCCCGATTGGGCCGATGATCACTAGATTCAATTTTGTTGTATAGGTGGCGGCCCCCTTTAACACAGGGGCGGTTTTAAATTTATTTATTTATTTTACTGACGACACAACGGTGTATTTTATATACAAACGCACAAATGACAAATGAATACAAGTATGTACTTTAAATTATTGACAAAATACAAAACTTTACCTTAAACTAACATTGAGATACAAAAAGCAGTATTAATAATAAAAAGAGTAATTACAAAGTCATTGTTTAACATTATTTAATGTTAATATGTACATGTAAATTCAATATATGTATGTTTATTACAAAATATTATTAAATTTAGTCAAGTAAACTTACATGATTGTGGAACACATTGTTAACACAAGTTTCAATTTCCACATTGCACCAGCACTATGGGATTGAAAGGGTATGAAAAGAGCAGAATGCTTGCCTTGCGTAGAATAACTGGCATTACAATGTACAAAAAAATGATAGGCAGGTAATTATTTGTCAGAGATAAATGTTATAAGTAGATAAAAAAGGAATCTTTGTTTTGAAAGATAGTTTGGTTACATTGAGAAAATGAGCTACAAAATACTTGTAAAATAGATATATTTACCTGAATTGACATAAGAAAGAGTGGAAGAAGACAATTGGATAAATTTTAACTGAAGAAAAGGTAAAAAGTATTAATTATTTATGAATAAATAATTGAAATAGTACCAAAAATCGATGATATAACGGAATCAATTAGTCAAATGGTTAATATTGAGGATGACTTAACATCGTGTTAGTCTAATATCTACTAATACAATGCTGAAGGTTTAATTCGTGAGAACTCTGCGTACGTGAGGTGAGATGAGTTTCTCTACGAGTGTGAGAGAAAAAATGTTATTATTTTTAACTTATCGGAGAACACTGTAATCACAACTGTTTTTAAAATAAAGGTGGATTCAGAGTTAATAGCTTATATTAGAAATAAGTAAATTAACAGTAAGAATACACCGAGTATATAATGTCGATAGCCTCTCTGAGATGTTAAACTTTTCTAACATAGAGATTCTATTTACTCATCGTTTTAAGAAGTGTAACAAAGATTAGGTTTGATCTGCACAATATATTGTATGCAATAAACCAATATAAGTAAGTATATTACATCTTCAGTATGATTAAAAATCATAATTTATTACCAGATATCCTCTTCAGTATAAACATTACTTAAGTTCCTTTAGCTACTTATCTTGTGATGAATTTTAAAAAATAAACGAATTTCAGCTACTTATTTCGTGATGAGTTTTCGAAAAGAAAACGTTTCTGATTTGCATAAAAAGACTCAGCAAACCAAATAGTTATCACACCCGATCAATTGAAGAGGCAATATAAATTTATAAAAAATCAAATAATATTAACAAAGACGACAGATTCCATCTTAAATCGACATGACACACCATAGTCAAATCGAAGCGACAGCAAAATAAAAATCAACAATAAATTCAACCTTTGTGAAAAACGCACTTGTTCTCCCGTACTGAGACGAATCTATGCACTCACATTACGGTCGAGAATTAAGATATAACCATGCGCTCAAGTTACGGTTGATACTCTGGTATAGGTTGTAAATATATTATATATAGAAATAGATTATAAACAAGCCTTGAAGATGAAAACTGTAAGGTTTTTGTTTTTAAGATCATAAGTCAAATCACGTGGTACAATACTCCAAAATACCTTATATAATTTATACGGAGAACTTTGAAAGCCTCAAAACATTTTTGAATTTCAAAGATGAAATTAAAATACACCGACGCGGTCAACTTATTCCCTTATCTTTTTATTGATGATATTTTGGAAGCATGCACAGTGCTTCTTCTTTCGTATGATATCCGAATTAGTGATTCAGATATATTGAAGACCAAGGTTAGAAGACAATATTGTATTCGGCCCTAATAATTGAGCATTCGAGTATATCCCTGAAACTACACACGTAATTAGTCAACAAAACTCACATATGTACTCGGCGCATGCGAGTATTGTGATCGGATGAACTCTTTTACAAGAAAAAATACCTTTTTAATTGAGTACTCAATAGTATTCCCAATGGAATTAAACTCGAAATTCCCCAGTGAAAATCAAAAGTCTTACCAACTAGACGGAGGTTGTCAGTAAAAGTAAGTTTGTTGAAATAAGAAATCGTGTGCCAAGCAAGTCACAATTCCTCAAGAACCAGCTCTGAGCCTCCGTTGAATGCTAACCCACTTCCGGTAGAATGCGGCATCTGGAGGTGTTAAATAGTTACGTTCATCATCTCTCACCGAGTTGTTACCGTTATTTTAGCACGTCACTTCGCATTGATGGCACGGAATTAACTTTGCAGAGTTGTTTAGGATGTTACCGGAAAAAAGCAGTACATTATTTTTAAGGTAATCCAATATTTTTTTCATTGTAAGATATGTTCACACATTTTTAAGTAAGTGAATGGATTTACAGTAGTTGTTTCACTAGGTTCAGAGGCTGTTTTGAAACGGTTGACTTACTCGATGACGTCAGTGGCCTCGATCGTAAGACACCTGTCATTCAGCCCAGGGAGTGTAGGTTTGATTTCCGTTTATTCCCTTTTTTTAAAAAAAAAGAGTTAAGTGTAGTTTCCACTTAAGGCCTCTTAAAAAACTTAAGTTGAACTGCTATTTTGATAATATTTTTTCAGAGGAAGGAAGAGTTATAAGGGATGTCGAACGATGAATTCATATGAAGAGCGAGAAAACTTATATTAACTGTGGCCACATTTTCTAAACTTTTCAGGAACTAAAGTAACTGGCAAGATTTCAGGTAATGTCTTCCAATTTGGCGGTTGCGTGAAAGACTTTAGTCGGCATTCGCTTTTTTTAAAAATGTTCTAGTTTTCCTCCACTAAAGACGTCTTTAACATATTTGGTCATATTACATCGCTACATGATAATATGTACCCATCAGGTTGTATCGTGTACAACTAAAAGGAAATAAAATACAATTAAATGTATATAAAAAATGTAGCGTATGTGGTTTAATATTACTCCTTGCATTAGGAAGTATTATAGTTCAATTAAGTTGTCAAAATGTAACACCCGCTTTGGACGACGGCGTGTGTAAAAAAACACTCCACATATAATTTAATAAAAAACATTTAATTTTTCATTGTTTAATTTTAAATTAACTATGGGATTGATATAAACTATAGCTTCTAAAGACATAAATCAGAAAATGTACCACGCAAACATTTAATTTAAATTTGAAGTAGTTAATCATCATTTACCCAAAATTAAAGTCTTCCAGAGCGGGTTTTGCATCTTGACGATTCGATTTCAATCGTGATGTCATTTTTGATTAATATAGTGGACTGTTGATTATCCGGAATCACATTAACCGGGTTATGGATTAACCGAGCAGTAAATAATCCATTTTTTCATAATATTTTGAAATTATTATTTAAAATGTTAATTTTTTTCTGTTACTGCGACACCGGATTATTGAGAGTTAACTGTACTTTCAATTATTTTTGTGGTAACTATTCTACCAATATTCTAGCATATAATACTCCAAAATAGTATTGATAGAATATATAGTATTCGCCAGAATATTACAACAATATTTAGAAATAGCTACTAACTTTGTGCTCTCCTTTATTAATATAAATAACGTAATACAAACCAAATATTAAGGACAATATTTTGCCTCTGGAGTTGAGTCACCCTGCGAAGCTTTTAATTCTGCAAAGCAACTTGCATCTCGTTCCACTAATGAGGCCATGTGTTTTCTATATCTCAATATATATCCATAAAATTCCCACAAAATTCTCAAAGATTATTAAATCATTTTAAAACGATGACTATAATTTATTCTACTGCTTTTTGTATCTTCATGTTAGTTTAAGATAAAGTTGTATTATTTGTCAATAATTTTAAGTACTTGTATAACCTGTCACATGTTCATTTTTATATAAAGACACTGTTGTGTCGTTAATTAAATAAATAAATAAATAAAAAGTGATTCGTTCTGTGTACTTAGCAAGAATGCTTACTATTAGGCCTTGGTACCTATGTTTGATACTCATGAATAACGGGTTAAATTCCCAAAAGGAAAAGATTTAATTAAGATATGTGTTCATTATATAACTTGTATGATAAAAAAATGCATAAAACCTAGATAAACGACCTTGGACAAACATTACTGAAGCACTACAATATTTTGGCATTCCAAGTACAATTCAGTTGATGTACTGTAATATCATATAAGTCTATTAAACCTCATTACGTGTAATTTACCTATTGTTTTGTGGAGTTGAATCCTGGAAGAACTCTAAATTCAAC
Source organism: Odontocerum albicorne (assembly GCA_949825065.1). Classification (NCBI taxonomy): domain Eukaryota; kingdom Metazoa; phylum Arthropoda; class Insecta; order Trichoptera; family Odontoceridae; genus Odontocerum; species Odontocerum albicorne. The sequence continues at coordinate 36,195,524 of OX463849.1, forward strand.
ATTACATCATATCTGGATCTTTTATGACCTATCTTGCAGTGTGCTTGTATATGTGTGATGGATAATGAATATTCAATTGTATCAACTTATGACGTTTTTAGAAGAGCAAACTGCTGTACCATAGAGATTCTGGTGTCACGTCTGCATCGCTCTGGACACGTGACTCGTATGTCTGAGCACAGACTCCCAAGAAATATCCCATTTGGCGAGCTGACGGAGTTCAGAAAGAAGGGCACGGTGGTCAGCGTAAGATAAGCTTAAAAACATTAATGCTTGGCACAACTGGAAGCAAAAAAGCAGCAGATATAATGAAATGGCGTGGAACTGGTGTCAGTTATCAAGGACCCAATATAAGCTCCTTTCCCTAAATGCAACAGGATATGCCTATCACAAATTGGCTTACATAGTCATCTCTGGTGGCACCAACGTCAGATACCCTGATCACCCACTTTGTATTATGTTTTCCATTAAACTCACCACGGGTTATGGGCATTCATTCATGTTTGATGATATGTAAATGTTTATTTCTGATTGTAGGTTTGTCTTGGTTACTTAAAAAAAATGAAGTTTATTGTTTTTGTGACACAATATTTTTTATATTTATGCGCACTCTGAATTTTCGTTTAAATAATGTTAAATGTTTTATTTGTCAAAATAAATAATAAATCGTTTAAACAATTAAAAATTACTGTGAAGAATGTTGATAATCATTTTAAGTGTTTTATTGTTAAGTGAATGTCGATATCAAATTAAACCCAAAAAATGTACAATTTCACAATAGCAAATTACACGAAAGGTCATGTGTCAAAAATATAAACATCTAGGACTCACATGTCATACTTTTACTATATAACTAATGACATAATTGACGGACATCTCATGTGCGATCATAATTTAAGTAACGAACAAGTTTTATCAAATATACAAAATGGATCCATCAAATTTTCAAGCTATTTTAAAATGTTTGAACCAACTCCGATACCTAGTTGGCAAGGCACATGCCCTCCAATCCAGGGGTTCAATTCCTGTTGATAGCATTTTTTTGTAAATAGGGTTCCAGTTTGTTTTTCATTTAAAAACTCTGTTACATTGTATTGTATAGTACTTTTGTTGTAAAAGTACTGGCCGATATATTGCAATTTTATAATATTTTCTAACTAACCATAAATGTATTGAACAACCCTTAAGGGAAAACTAAACTGGAATCCTTTTAATATATATTTATCAAAAGTGTAATACAATAACACACACTTCGTTCCAAGATTATCTCTAATAGGTATAGCACCAATATTACTTTTCATTTTCAAACCTTTTTTTTGTAAAAATAAGTAACAGCGGGAATAAATAATAATAAATAAATACAGGTTTATTACATAATACATTTAGCATAGTATGTACATAATACATTTAGACATATTTCAAGAACATATTAAAAAGAGAATACATTAAAAAACAGAAGCTATCAAAAGGTCTGGGCTCATCTCATAACACCACCCAAGATACACCCCACCAATATAAGGCGAGCCCAGCCACGGGGACACCAGATGTTTTTCAGCCCACACCCTTGAACACGTAGAACAAGAAGATAAAAAACACAGATTTAACAATATACCACGGATTTAACAATAGTTTATTTTAATTCAAAGTGCTCTTAAGATAAAAACTTACCGAGTACTTAAAATTTATCGATACTATTGAAATCATCATTTACCACACTTTTAAAGACAAAATAATCAGTAAATACATGTTTTACTGACTCTTTTATTAAATTATTGAGGTACGAACATTAATTTTAATTAAATTAACTGAAATATTTGGTGGGTTGGATCTTCTTTGTATAAATTCAATAAAATAATAATTAGATCCAATCACCGATAAAACCTTATCTCACGAGAAATATCTTGACACAGCCTCCAGGCTTTTTAATCACTGAAGTTGTCAATCAATCAGACCATTGCGGGCTAACAATACAGGTACCGATCTGCTGCACGCGAGTGTCGTTTTATATTGTAGTGTATATATATTTGCAAGGATACTGATCATAAAAGTTATTAAATTACGCAAACATCACATGCAGGCATTTGTTTAGAAAAGTATACAATAGTTAAGTCTTTTTGTACTTTGATTTCAATTCTCACCACTCATCCCTTCTACACACACGTTGTTATATCTTCATCACTCATCCTTTCTACACACACGTTGTTAAATCTTTATCACTCATCCCTTCTACACACATGCTGTTATATCTTCATCACTCATCCTTTCTACACACACGTTGTTATATCTTCATTACTCATCCCTTTTACACACACGCTATATTTTCATCACTCATCTCTTCGAATTAAATACCAAACATGACGATTTTCACCATTCATTCATTTTACATCTAAGTAATTGAACCATATGTCTTAGGAAAAAAATCCAAATAAATTAAAGATTTCATCATTCATCCTTCCTACTTACAAGTTATCGAACCATATATCATATCTCTGAAAGAAATGCCAAACAATAGAAACAATTTCATCATTCGTTCTTTCTATAAACAATTTATTGATTGATAAATTATCGGAAAAATTACCAAATATTAGAAAGGTTTTCATAACTCATTCTTCCTATAAACAAGTAATTGATTCATATATTTTTGATAGAAATTTCCAAAAAAAGAAAGGTTTTCATTACCAATTCTTTCTATATGTAAGTTATTGAATCATATGTATTTGGAAGAAACTTTTATCTCACATTATTTCTATACACAATATATTGAACCTATGTTGGAAGAAACACCAAACAAAATGTATATTTTTACTGCTGGTGATTTGAAAAAAATATGTTTTTTGCGGAAACAGTTACACCTGGTTTCAGTCTCAGAATATCTATTTTTATTTCGTTGATATTTTTAACATTCCAATGCCACCAAAAAGATATGACTTTCATTCTTAATTCTTGATACATTTAAGTCTAACAATATCATTAATCATGATTAAACCAATAAACCGGCTATGCTACTATTGTTATTGGCATGGAATGGTAGCGGATCAACATCATTGCTGAAACGATCTCATTTCTCATTTACTAAATTGAATTATCATGCTGAATGGACAGGAGAATAAAAAAAATGTCACGTAGTTATTAAATGCCAAGGTACATTGTTCGGTTCTTCAACACAAAGCAAGGAATCGCTCACACCGGAGAAAGTGACGCATATAATAAGTTTCATAAATTTCTTCAATGTGATTGTTTCATCGGCTGTGATCTATGTAGAATAGAGATTTCAAATCTCGGGGAACCCCTTTGTAAACACATATAAGGTAAGACAGTGCTATATTAAAAACTGTATTTACGCGGATGACGTCGCAATATGCGCCGATAGTGGAGCATAGCCGGAAGGTGCACTGCAAGCCTGGAGAGACCAGCTGAGTGGTAGTGGACTGAAGCTAAGCGTCTCAAAAACCATGTATATGGTTCTGAATGAACCTGGCACAGACACAACGCCAATCAACATCAGTGGCCGACAAATATAAAAGTGTCAGGAGTACTAGTACCTGGGGACCATTATCCACTCGTTAGGAGACCTAGATTCAAATATTCAGCACCGAATATCCTCAGCTTGGCTGAAATGGCGGGAAGTTGCGGGTGTGAATTGTGATAAAAAGATGACCATCAAATTCAAAAGGCTAGTTCACAAGAGTGTCATCGGCCTGTGCTCATATATGGGTCAGAAACCTGGAATACCTCTCTAAGGCACGTCTGTGCCATACAGACAGCTGAGATGAAAATGTTGAGATGGATGTGTGGTGTCACAAGGCTTGACATGATTCAAAACTCCTACATCCATGGGAGTCTAGGTGTACGTGACATCTCTGATAAAATTCAAGAGAGCAGGCTGCGATGGTATGGACACGTCAGCAGAAGACAGCCAGAGTATATAGGAAACAGGGCGCAGACACTTAATGTTCCTGCTAAGAGGTCCCGAGGAAGACCCAAGCGCGGGTGGCGTGAGGTTGTTGGGCGGGACATGAGGGACGCCGATATCGCTCCGGAAGATGCACAGGATCGGGCGAAATGGCGGCGAATTATTGGAAGGACAAACCCCACCACCACCAGGGGGAATAATAATGCTAAGGAAAAGAGAGAGAGAGTGTTCTATTAAAAAAACATTTTAGATGTTTTACATCACACTTCACTCCTCCATCTGGCATACTTTTTGCTATGCGGCAATCCAATCAACGTTAAAGATGTTACTAACATATACTGCATCCTGACCTCAATGCTGAGGAACGTGACCCAAGATATTGCTTTAGTTCGCGTACATATTTCTTCAGTCCTCTCGTCATTTTGCAACTCGATATTTTTAATTCATTCAAATAAACCGTCATGAGACTTTAAGGTTAATAATGTACTTAAATATTGAATAGTCTAGTCCTAGTGAGTAGTTTAGTTTTTCTCTGATATATATTTTCATTGCTCACTTCATTCCATACGTGCTGAATGTATATTAATATGAAAGGTTATAGTTACGTGCATTTTCAGGCATTGTTTACCTAAATTTCTTGATCGTTTTTTTGGCGTCATTTGGAGATGGAACAAAATAAGTTGTTTTTTCGGTGTTGATGCTTTTTACTACTGTAGAAGAAAAAAATGCGACGTATACAAAAAAAAAATTGAACATTGTATGCCGATAATGCAAAAAGCAACCAGGTGTGTCGAGTGTGGTTAAAAATAATTCGTAATGGTGATATGAACCTCGAAGGTTTCATTCGTGTTGGAAGACCAAATCAAGACAGTGATCGAGAATAACCTGCATTTTAGGACAATACATATTGCTGAGGTACTAAAAATATTGAAAATCACCGTCCACGAGTATTTAGTGCTGTTTTTGGCTTGAATTTAATTTAATACTTGTTTCGCAAGCTTTTGTTAATTCTCGCGGATCCTTAATGTTCCACGGAACACCGGTTGAGAACCATTGGTGTAGAATGATACTTTGTATTTCACTTTGCATAAGGAATTTAATGTGTGCTGATTAGTCAACATGGACCATTGTTATATCAGTTTGACCCCAATAAAATGATTGGCATTTGAATACCCCATGTTAAAGTGATAGACCTTTTTTTATAACTTTTTTTGCACAATTAACTTTTCCTTTGATTTAATACTTATGATTATTTTATTGATTTATATGGCAATATATTTGACTGACAGCTGTACGGAATAGAGCCTTAGTCTATTGCAACATTTTCAGCAATCTACAATCTGAATTTTTGTGATAGTTATTGAATATTTTAGATAATTTGTTTTATTACACTGATTAGCAGACGTAATAATTTTGAAAAAAAATAATCACGTAGAGATACATGCATACCATCATGCCATTTCCCAGACGGGGTAGATAGAGAGGACAGAGTGCCAGACTTTCCTATCAAGACGAACATTTTTAACCTCTTCTACGTCCATATACCTTCTCATACAACTTTTACGATTCTTTTGACTTTATACGATTCCTTCTTACAGAATTTCAAATTTTTATTCACTGTAAACTCAATTACACGGTAAACGATGTTGCAAAGAAAAGCTAAGTACATGGGAGCAGAAATTAAAATATGGATCTATAGAACATGGGATCTATAGAAGACTTGCAATAACACGTGTTTTTTAAACGAAGGCAATCCTTAGAATATCGGAAATAATGGTCTTGCAATGTGTAACTGGTACACTCATAAACAGCATGAGAAATAGAGAAATAAGAAGAACGTGTTTAATAGAAGATATCGTAATTTAGGGAAGATGTTATTGGTGGAATCATGTTCAAATAGTGAATGAGATCCAAATTCCAATAGTTTTTCATGGCTTTTCAAAGGAACTCGATCACCAGGCAGACCTTCAAAGTGATGGAGGGATAGCTGATAGTCCACATCTCAGATTACTAGAGAAATAATAGATCCAGAATCTTCTGCAAGAAGAACTTCAAATAAATGGAAAAATAAAACGTAAATTGAGTGATTCCCAACAGTAAAACATAAAATGGTGTTTTTTGCGATATTCGTTCCTTTTCTAAATCTGGTTGGTTGGATTAAGTAAATGATATTTTGAAAGAAGGAAATGTAAAAAATAATGTAAATCGTAGGAGTGGTATGAGAAGTTGTATGGATGCGAAAGAGGCGAAGAATATGTGTCAAGATAAAAAAATCTGACAAGGAAACGGGGGGATGTTATGCATGTGTAAACTTATTATTATTATTATGCAAGAAAAAAATCTTGCTGCTTATTTCCCCATTACCAAAATCAAACATTGAAGTTACAATCTCTACAGAACTTGGCGTATCCAAATATATTAAATTTGAAATATTTCAATGACAAACTCATGCATTAAATGGAAGAGTATGTGATTCCACTTCTGGATGACCTCTTCCAGTTGAGTACTTAATCTGATGGGCGCAGCCACTACATACCTATTCTTACCTTAGATGTGCAAGGCCGCGCGGTAACGCACTGGACTTCCGTGCGGAAGGTGGTCGGTTCGAGCCCCGCGCTGTGCTACTCCCCTGGAATGACATGCCCTTTTTTTCCGCCTAGTATTCGTGGTTATAAGGATACCTATGACTTCGGTCATATTTAATGTGCTGATGTGCAACGGCTCACTCACTTAAAAAAATACACTACACGGCATAGCTTCGCTTTCCGACTGAATTTACCCAGCAACGACGATCCTTACACTCAACTTATATTAAAAATGAATGTTTAATATAAGTTGAGGGTATAAGGATACCTATGACTTCGGTCATATCTTGTCTTTTAGAATATTTTTAATCCGTCAATTCTTGTGGATTCGTTCCCGAGCTAAAGCACCTTTGAGGCGAATCTGCTTTTGAAACGTTAATTAATTATTGTTATTAACATTTATTTATTGGAGATTTTGATATAAAGTAAACAAATTGTGGTATATGGCAATCTCAAATCAACAAGAAAAAATAAAGAGTTAAGTGGACCGTGACAATTGCTGATTGAAAAGTAACAACGTTATTTCGTTAAACACGTTGTAAAGATAGACTTCAAAATACAAGACGATATAATATTTCTTCCTATTCCTTCACGATCGAGTGGTCAGTCATTTTGAATGTGAAAGATGCATATAGTATGCATGTATTGATTTATTTTTTACATACTGTTGTATTTCAGTAAGCAAATTTCTTACTTGAGCGTGGCGCAAAATTTTATCATAATTGATTTAAATAATATTTTAAGGGAAAAATTCTAATAAATACGAGTATTTCAAATTCACGAAATCATTAAGAGTACCGAGACGCACAAAAAATATTTCTGAAAAAAAAAGCATTTTTTTTATTTAGTTTCGCAGACATTTTTTTTGCAAAAAACAAATAAGTAAGCAACACAAAACATGTACCAAAAATATTAACCAAAACAAGTAAATTCAATTTATTTTCTCATACCGTTGGTTTCAAAATCTCATGTTTTTATGTTGAAAAATAACATTGAAATATACTATTGTAGTATGTCCATATTGCACCTAAACTTCACTTTATGGACTCTCTTTCAAAGGAATTTCGCTCTAACGGAATCGAAGGGAACTTACAAATCTTTATTCTAATATACTGGACAATTATAAACGCCATCGTTAATAAAGATTGTTTTCGGTGTCATATTCATCAACTAAGCTCTTAAGAGTACACGGAATGACATTGTTGATTGACATTTCTGATGTCGATATCTTCCTGATGATTGAACTCTTTAATTAATATTATAGAGTAACTGAGCAACATCACAGAAAATATGAGTAACATTGTTCTTGTTGTCATAATATTATGTTATATTTAGACTTTTGATCATTGTATCAAATGTTAAAAAAAATATTTTAAAAATAACTAACCCATTAACTCTCTTTAAAGAAAAATCGATAAGCGGAATATTTAAAAATTGTAATTTATATGAAGGTTTGACTTTGTTTGGTCCATTTGCTTACGAGATATTTTTGGTCCTAAACCTTCATGCATTTCACAAGGAACCAGTTCTATGGAAATTTTATTATATTAAAATACTGATTGTTCCAAAATATTATTTTTTGAAAATCAATAAATATACTATGCGAATCCAGAAAGTAAGTGTACTGAGGCTCTCACGACCGGATGGATTTTATTTTCAACATATTGGGTACAGTTCCGTGTAGCCTGACCCTTCCCCTCCGCAACGAGACCGCTTCAAGGTCAGTACATTGAGAAGTGTCGACGCGACAACACGTTTCGTGAAAAATGTCAATCCAATATCTCGCCAAGTGCGAAATACGCGGCGTCATCCGTTATCTCGTTTGGAAGGGAAAACCTCCGGTTGAGGTTTATAATGAGGTGAAAACTGCATATGGTGATAAAGCTATGTATCGTACGAGTGTGTACAAGTGGTGTCGCGAGTTTAAAAACGGTCACGTCACACCTCTTCACCCTCCGCCAAAAAGTTCAAAACCACAATTTCAGCCAAGAAAATCATGGCATTCGTGTTTTGGGACTGTCAAGGCATAATTTTAATTGAATATATGCCTCAAGGGGAGACCATCAACTCTGCAAGATACAGTGAGACCCTAAAAAAATTGCGGAGGGCGATTCAGAACAAGCGGAGAGGAATGCTGACAAAGGGAGTCTGCCTGCTGCACGACAATGCCAGACCACACACGGCCAACGCCACGAAGGAACTGCTCGCCTCGTTTAAATGGGATGTCCTGAACCATCCCGCGCATTCCCCTGACCTAGCACCTTCAGATTACTATCTCTTTACCTCCCTGAAGCTGCACATGGGTGGAAAAAGGTTTTCAACCGACGAGGAGGTAAAGGAGGAGGTTGAGAAGTGGACGGAGGGGTTGGCGGGAAACTACTTCGAGGAAGGCATCAAAAAGTTGATACCCCGCTTCACCACCTGCATTGAGAGGAATGGCGACTATGTCGAAAAATAGCTTACATATGTACTACGGTAACCACGTAATTTTTTTGTTGAAATAAAAAAAATTGTAACCTACAAAAATTCAGTACACTTACTTTCTGGATATGCCTCGTACAATGCATATGTGAGTGGAAGGCAAAAATATCTAGCAAGCAGCATGGAAGACGAAACAAAGAGTTTTCGAAAATTAAATACTGATAATGTTGGTTCACGCTTTTTTACGTTTTAAATAGCAAATTCAAATCTCACATGAAAATAATCCAGATAAACAGAAAAAACTAAACCAATTCTTGAAAAAAAGAATGACGTTAAACATTATTCCGAGTAGCTAGAAGAGAAAAAGAGGAAATATGTGAAGCAACAAACCTATTAATATTTTCAATAGCTCCAATCGACAAATTCTGAATTGTTATCATCTAATTCTTCCCTTTAAATGCTATAATTATTATTTATGTTACAAATGCGTTTAATTATAGCATTTACGTCGATGTATGGAAGAGAAACGTGGACGTGAAAAAATACTGAGAGAAGCCGAATAAATGCTGTAGAGATGTGTGTATTGAGAAGAATACATGAAGTGACAATGTATGACAGAATACGGAATGAAGTGATAAGGGACGAACATGAACTTAAGAGTGATGTGTTAAGTAAGATGAAGAAGAGTACGTTGAGATAGTTTTGGTAAATAACAAAACAGATGCAGTGCAAATGAGGCTTTGAATATGTGTTAAGTTAGGAAATTATGATGCCTTGTCTTCTCAGTCTACCTCACCAGGAAAATAGTGTGATGGTATGTATCTTTCTTCATGCAATCTAAATGTGTATTTAATTAAAAAAATAATTTAATATATGCAAGTTCATTTACTTTTGAGAACTGAAAACTTTTTAGGAACTGAAAAGTAAGGTATAGATGTATTTTAATAAAATTTTACAGTGAAACATGCGTAAAATAAATATTTTCGTAGTGCTTGTAAATAGTAGAAACGGTAAATAACCGTGATTCCTTGTTTATAACGTTTCAATGTGATAAAAATTTGAATAAATTTCAATTTCAGGGTCGGATTTACTTAAGTAATTACTTAAATAAAATATTCAGAGGTCACCACTTGTTGCTGAATTTAAATTGCCTTGAGTAGTTTATTTAAAACGATTTATTTTCTAAATGTTTAAAAAAATAAATTCAAGCACTATTTCGTAATGTAAAATGACCTATTCGATAATTATTTTTGTGTGTTATGTATATGCTATTGTGAAAGTTAATGTATAGTGAATATTAACAATTACTAAAACAGTTTGAAAATCATAAATTATTTATTACTTGTAATTATATAAATTATTTATTACTTGTAATTATAATCTCTCTAGTGTTTATTAATATTACTCACTGAACTCACCCATCACAATGCGTTTTAACTCACCTATCACACGTAAACATACTGTTCAGATGACAGAACTAATCAATCTTCTCCAGTTTTTTTGAGATAACCCATACATTGCACACACTTTTTACTAAACTTACAACCATAACTTCTAATTCAGTTACATTCATTTTCAAACCTCATACTCATATAGCTCACTTATCACATGTCTTAAATCGCCTTCATTTTAAGCAAGTGTAACCATGTCATCTGCAAACATGATATGTTTTAGCATCATATTTTAACGATACGAATCAACCTTATCTTTTGGAGGATATTTATAAGTTCTTTTTTTTATAATTGTAACTATGTTATATAAAGAACATTTAAGTTTTGTTTATTTTGTCAATAAATAAATATATATCTTTACAAGTTTTAAGAGTCACATGGCCTTTTGTGATGGCAGCACTCTGAGAGGCCCTACATAGAAAGACACAGAAACTAGTTTTGTGTAGAGTTGGGTAGATGAACTGGAGACGAATCGACCAAGAAGAACAGTCTTAATTTAACAATAAAATAGGCGACGGGAAACATTTTTTTTCTTCTGATTCGATCCTGAATAAATGTGTGAATTATAATATTGATAATGGAATAACATTCTTAGACTAAAGGAAGCTTAAAAAATATTTTGATTAAATAAAATATTCCATAGTTTCAGAGTAAATATTGACATCTCGAGCAATCGTGATAAATGGGAGGAGAACGAGATAAATTCCATATCTGTATTGTTTACTTGGTATTGTAAGTGCTCGTTTAAGAAAAAAATATTTGATATTTTTGACGTTAAACAGATGGTGCCTGCGTATACAAAACTTTTGGTTCCAATAAAATGTGGTTTTCTCACTACACATGTTTTTTTTAGACATATGCAGATGCATGGAATATATAGTACGTACTTAGTCACTACCTTCCTATCTTTGCACTCGGCTTATATATATTTATTTTGTAATATTGTTAATCTATCAATTATAGTGGGTTCGAGTCGTTCGAAGTTTTGCACTCTAAACGTCGCTATATAAATTGTTCTTTAATTATAATTATTGACATTAGAATGTGATTAGAATTAGACGACCTCCGTTTTTTAAATAGGATTCCAGCCTGGTTAACACTTAGGGCCTATAAAAAAAATATCTTTCTGGTTGGTTGGAAGAGATTGCCACATGGCAATAAACACGCCAGGTTAAACAAAAAAATGTGCTTACGAAACTTGGACCTGGCAAAAAAGTGATATAACGAAGATAAATGTGGTAGAAATAAGAGCGAAGCGTATAAAGTATGAAAAAATAATGTACGACAGAAAAGGGAACTCAATTAAATTTTAATTCAAACGACGATTTTATCGAGTTTAAAGAGAAAACTCTCCTCAAGGGAGCTCTAACTCTGGACTTGAACCCACTTATACTAAACAAATCACATCTGGCAAAAAAAGGAGTGCAGAGTGAATCATGTATAACACTGTCTTTGTATACAGTACAGCCTTGTGGGAATATTGTCATGTAAAAATTTCTCCAACCAACCAGATAAAAAGTATGAGACGTTAGAGGTATACCATTCCACGCCATTAACATGGATCTGCAATTGTCAAACCTCTTTCATAACACCCCGTCCTTTTGGGTCTACGAGTAGTTGGTAAAATGTGTGTCTTCTGTTCCAGTCTGGTTTTCATTTAATGACAATTATTTGGCCATAAAGTACTATCAACAATGTAATACAATACAATAAAGAAAGTAGATATTTGTATCATATCTGTGCAATTTGAAGGCAGTTCATAATATATTTTGTCAATTTAAACAGAATTATTTTAAAGAAATTATTTAAAGATGTTATTTTTTTATCACTGTGGAATAATAGGTCACGTTAAATCCACAATGTGTTCGGTCTTTAATTCAATTTGACATAAATCTAAACCAATTAAAAGGTTTCAAAAATATTAATGAAATGGCAAAAAATATTCAAGAAGCCTGGAGCATCTGGACTTTTCGTTTATCATGGGTTTATATATTAACGATATATTGAAGGATAGTTTTCGGATATAAAATGATAATTTGAAATCAATAAGATGAAAATCAGTTTAAACTTTTTTTTCAAGCTAAATAAATAAACAAAATAATGCGGAAAGGTGGAAAGCTGTCCTTTTTTCGCAAGTTTTTGATAATTCTCGCAAAACTCAAGTATTACGCGGAATCCCTGCTGTGAATCACTGTTAGTGAATTATTATGTTTTCAACGAATGTCCAAGTTAACAATGTGGAAGGGTCACGCGTATTTAAGAGGTGTTGATCCATCAGATATACGAGCAAATCTTAACCCACTGTTGATGATTTGTGCTCGGAGTATTGGTCCAATATAAAGACACTTGACTCCTTCATCGAATATTGTGAAACGGGTGTGGGTTATTTTGTTTGGATATTTGGAGTGGTGAAGAAAACAACGGTATTAGAGAGGAAAGCATAGAATTTTGTACATATATTAATGTTATAAAATACATATACTTAACATATTAATATTATTAAATTTTTATATGCCACACGCGTTTATATACGTGTATAAACAGAGATATAGTAAAGGATGGAGATATATACATAAATATAAATATTTTAAATTATAATATACTAGGCGTATCCAGAAAGTAAGTGTACTGAGACTCTCACGACCGGATGGATTTTATTTTCGACATGTTGGCTACACTTCCGTGTAGCCTGACCCTTCTCCTCCGCAACGAGACTGGTTCGCGGTCAGTACGTTGAGAAGTGTCGACGTGACAACACGTTTCGTGAAAAATGTAAATCCAATCTCCCGCCAAGTGCGAAATACGCGGCGTCATCCGTTATCTCGTTTGGAAGGGAAAACCTCCGGTTGAGGTTTATAATGAGGTGAAAACTGCATATGGTGATAAAGCTATGAATCGTACGAGTGTGTACAAGTGGTGTCGCGAGTTTAAAAACGGTCGTACGTCTGTGCATGATGATCAGATGAGCGGAAGACCTTCAATTGTGACTAGCGAAATTGACGAAATTGTTTTGGGACTGTCAAGGCATAATTTTAATTGAATATATGCCTCAAGGGGAGACCATCAACTCTGCAAGATACGGTGAGACCCTAAAAAAATTGCGGAGGGCGATTCAGAACAAGAGGAGAGGCATGCTGACAAAGGGAGTCTGCCTGCTGCACGACAATGCCAGACCACACACGGCCAACGCCACGAAGGAACTGCTCGCCTCGTTTAAATGGGATTTCCTGAACCATCCCGCGCATTCCCCTGACCTAGCACCTTCAGATTACTATCTCTTTACCTCCCTGAAGCTGCACATGGGTGGAAAAAGGTTTTCAACCGACAAGGAGGTAAAGGAGGAGGTGGAGAAGTGGACGGAGGGGTTGGCGGGAAACTACTTCGAGGAAGGCATCAAAAAGTTGATACCCCGCTTCACCACCTGCATTGAGAGAATGGCGACTATGTCGAAAAATAGCTTACATATGTACTACGGGAACCATGTAATTTTTTTGTTTAAATAAAAAAAATTGAAACCTACAAAAATTCAGTACACTTACTTTCTGGACTTACGTAGTTCTACGAAGACGGGGGCAGAGGAATAACGCTGTGATTTATAAGATAAATATTTTAAATGTATAAATATGGAAGGATAGATAAATATATGTTATATTTGTGATCCTGGCAAAATTTGACTACCTTTGCGAATTGTGGGACGAAGAATTTGTTTCGGCCTGGGGCAAATCTTATCAGAAATCTTTAAACATTTATAAAAACCTAATTTAAATGCATTTAATTAGTTTTTTTAATGTTAAAGAGTAATGCGATTTGTAACCTGTAATATTGACATGTTCAGGAATCGAACAAAGGCCCAACTAGGCCACGGCACACAGCATTTTATCAAATTTCACAAGCATCGCTGTCGTCAATTTCTGTTGACCAGCAGTGCATGGCTGTTTCGTTTTCCGATTTAGATCACCGACCACCGCTGAAGAAATATTTCTCATCTCACGCAATTCTGTTTGCTTATCCGAGTTCAATGACTACGATATTGATCAGTCCGTGACTATTCAATGTTACATTTCTTGACATCGTGGTTTAATTTATTGTATACTTTTCCGACTTCTCGAGTTCGATTACTTGCTAGTCTCAGAGTTGTATTAGAAGGTGTATGAATGAATGAACGTATTTCATTCCTAATTTTTCTTTTCCTTTCCTCTCCATCATCCTTTCCTTTTATTTTGATTGATGATATCTCACTTTATATGAAAAATAATGTTCGTTTGATTGTCCGTCTTTGTGGGGTTCGTGGGCATGTTCTCACGTATATGTTTATGGATTTCGTAGGGATGGATAGTCATTTGAATGATTTATGCGACCACGTAACTTGCTTAATTTACTTTTGTCTGGTTGGTTGGAAGAGATTGCCGCCTGGCAATAAGCCCGCCAGATTGTATTGCAATAAAAGTGTTAAATAAATAAAATGAAGAAAAGGCGAAGGATGGGTGTAGATATAGGAAAGTCTAGAACTCTGATTCTCCGGATAGGGAAATAACGTGATGGTATGTACGTATAAATTGTTTTTCGTCTCATTCATCCGGCATCTGTTTGAGTAACGTAACTAAATCGTGATCAAATGCAATTTGAAAATTGAATAACGTCGGTGTTAATACTAACTACGGGCGATAGTACCAATAGGTGTAGCCTGGATTCGTACTTTACAGTGGCAAACAAATTATCTTCCTTAAATATTTTTAAATAAAATTTAATCTCCATGATGACGCGATTTCATTTTAAATATTTCTGTGCATTGTGTTTCCAGCTCTCTGGAGGTAATGCAAAATGTAAAGCATAATGAAATGTTCACCATCCCTAGAGTTAAAGCCTTTTTTGCTCAAAAACAATATGCTTATTTGGCTCCCATTACATACAATGGCGTGCCGCCTTCAATAAAGGTAAAGGTAGGAAAACCATTTAGACAGTCGATCGGAGTGTGGTTGTTATTGCGACAGGATTTTGAGTACTTGGGCTTTCAGGATGAATGACGAGTGGGAAAGATTTGTGTGAGCTCGTGAGGGTGGGTTTTTTCTTGTTGTTTTAATTTTGGTTGC
Source organism: Odontocerum albicorne (assembly GCA_949825065.1). NCBI lineage: Eukaryota > Metazoa > Arthropoda > Insecta > Trichoptera > Odontoceridae > Odontocerum > Odontocerum albicorne. Next base: position 36,210,984 of record OX463849.1, read on the forward strand.
TCTTGTATTTGTGTTTCTGTGTATTTTTTGTTTTAATTTTTATTCTTATGATTGTGTGCGGTGTATTGTGGGATGAATATTTTTGGTCTTTCTGGAGTGATGATGTGTGAGGAGTTGAATTTCGCAAGATGTTTCCAGTTGTAGTTGAGTGTCACTGTTTGTCAGGTTGATGAGAGCGTGCAACGGGGTTTTGTTTTTGTGTAATCAAAAATCGGAAAGAAGTATCGATTTATTTTTTCATGCTAAATATCCTGTGAGATACAGGCAAAAGCCTAGTTTACCGGGGATACGACAAATGAAAGGCAACAAACCCAGATCCATTAAAATTGTATGTCCAATTCAAATTACCTGTTGTTTTTTAGCAAATTGTGTATATTTCTTGTCATGTGTAATAATAATAATAATGAAATGAGTAGTAGGAGTTGTTTGAGAAGGTGTATGGATATAGAATTTGCGAAATATGTGTATCGCGATAGGAAATTATGGCGTTCTTTCATTTCTACCTATTCCGATAGGTGATGGTATGTATGTATTTAGGCTTTCTATCAGACAGTGGCCTTTTCTTGTCCGACATATGACATATAATTCTTCTTGATAGGGGGTGGGGTTTTAACCTGGATAATTTTGTAGGCAGCCTCTTTTTGCTATATACACCTCCCAGACTTTGAGGATCTGATAGGCCATGATATACATTCTGAAAAGAGAGTGATTTCTTGAACGGTTTTAATTATCGAGAATATTAAAACGGAATGCCTCTAATTTTTATTGACTTTCTTTGCAGTCGACTTCCTTGGTAAGTTTTCTGCGGTCTCCTTACCAAATATGCTTTTCACACACATGCTAACGTGAGAAATTACTCAAGCATTAGCCGCCATCGCTACCTTTCGGTCATTGCACTATACAAAGTAATATTTATCCTTCTTTTATTACAACAATTGTACATGTTTTTTTTAAATAAATATGAGTACGATTTCTTTTAAAAGAAAATTTATATTTTACTCGCATAGTATATGTATTAACATTTTAGGTACGTTGCTAGAAAGATTAAAAACGGTCCAAAAAAGCTGGTGATCTCGAGGACAGTCGAGGGAAAATCAGTAAGAGGAACGTATCTTTAAAGATGGATGGACCAAATAAAAGAGTTAACAAGATTCTCGTTTATCCCTAAATTCAAAACGCTCTCCGTCCGAAAAGGGTGGAGACAGGTGATGCACCAAGTTTCAGATATTGCAGAAGCCCTGAACCTCAGTATCGAGCATACGATGAAGAAGAAATACATGGATATAATCACTTCATGACTCTTTTGGGATAGGCTAAAAGGACATATCTCCTTATCTTGGTTGTTTTGTGAACAACGAAAGTGTTATATAATACGATATGATATAAACTCAAATGTGTCAATAGCAATTTGCTTATGACAGTCTGGTTTGGTTAATGTTTATAATGTAAATATTGTTGAGTTCAGGAGAATCCTCCTTCAGCGTTTCCTCAATCTAACTGCTTAACTGAGAGACTTACTATTTATTTTATTTTAATCTAAAAACATTTCTGTAAATTGTTTTTTGTAAAGTTTAAGTATAATATAATTCAATCAAAAATAAGTCTCTAATTTTTTTTACTTTCCGTGTTGAACTTTAGGTTGGTATGTTTATACATTATATTTTAAAAGATACATATGTTATATATAATTGTTATTATTTGTTATACAAAGAACACTTAAATGTCTTTCATTTTGTTGGTAAATAAATATCTTCCTATCAATACAAATAAGCTTCGCCTCGTTCACATCTATACACTGATATTTTATTCTTTTTTTAAACTTCTCACTTATCTCTCAATAAAAATTTAGCCCACTTTGTTCTTCCATTCATTTCTTGGTGTACCTCTTCTCCTCTCTTCACTAATTTTAGAGATACGTGTGTATTGTAATTTTGTGAATATTTCAGAACTCATTCCCTCGATACGTTGAAACCATATCTTCTACCAATTCTACGTGTAACATCAGACTTGAGCAAATGTATAACACTTTAATTATGTACAGTACAACCAGATGGGATTGTTGCCATATAACAATCTGTTCCAACCAACCAGAAAGCTGTAAAAATAGGTCTTAAGAAAGCGGGACTGTAAAGTTTAAATCAAAATGGATTTCAACCCGCAATCTCTGGTTAGAAATACAATATTTTTTAGCAACTAGGCCACGGAGTTATTCTTTTTTACTGCATTGTGGTTTATTTTCTTCTAAGCAAGAGTTTAAAATTAATACATTTGAAATCATATTCGAATAAATCATTATGTCTTTAATTCATATTCACCAACAACTTAAAATTATGTTTTAAAGTGTTACCAACATTTAAAGCAAAACGGCTTATTGATAATATTAATTTCATTAAATAAATAATTTAATGAATTAATTTTGACTGTCAAGTAACATAAAACCAGTTTTGCTGCCAAATTCGGAGCGCTGACTTGCTGATTGACAATAATGTTTTATTAATGACACTCGAAGATGAATCATTCCACAAACGTGATCGTAAATCCGTAAATATTATCTCTCAGTTGTCTGAAACTCTTATCTCATGGCTTAGTTAGAGTTGAAAGATCTATACTAGTTTTTCAGAGGTAACTTTGTAGTCACGCGCTTTATTTTATTCTCATAACAATCAACTTATTATAAGAGATTTATAAACCATTTAAATGTCAGTCAAAGAAACCGTGGGAGTTGTATAGATCTAGAAGAGGCCAAGGATGGTTGTCAAGATATGAAAGTCTGTCAAGATATGAAAGTCTGTCCTCTCTGCTTTTAAATGGCGTGATGGCATGTTTCATACAAATGCTTCAAAATATTTAATGACAAAAAGTATTAAAGTTGCCGACAGCCTCCAAACGTTCCATTGCCTGTGTGTTTTAATTCGGGTGGTTGGAAAATTTATAGTCCCTCTCTATAAAGTAAAAGGTGCGAGATGGAATGTGAAAACTACGGTGCTTTTAGCTTTTTAAGTGTTATTAGTAAAGCGTGTGGATTTTTTTATTGAAATTTTCAAAATAATAACTGAAAAGAAAGTGTAGGACGACCAGGATTGAATTTTTAAAGGTAAAGAGTAAAATAAAAGCTTTATGAGAAGATGCATGGATATGGATGAGGTGATGAAAGTATGTCGGGATAAGAGAGTTAGGTGATCTGTTCTCTCTACCTACCCTAGTAAGAAAAGAGCGTGATGGTATGTACGTAATATTAGTTTATTTAAGTAAACTGCTGTAACATCAATATTCTGGAGTCTGTTGGTTTGGACATGTAGCTCGCATGTCTGATTCGAGACTCCCAAGAAATAGACTCTTTGTTGAGCTGGCGTAAGATATAAAATAGTATGCTGAGAAGTGTAAGATATATAAGAACGTACTATATGACACGTTCAAAAACAGAAATGATGAGTAAAACTGGGAGCAAACAGCGTGTCTAACAATATGACTTAGAACAATTGGTAGTTATCTATCAGCGTCCAAATGGAGTAAAAAGCTGTTTGGCTATGCTATATCCTACATAATATAGCTACCATAAATACATAGTCATCTCCGGTGGCATCAATGTCAAGTATTCTGATACCTCTCTTTGTATTGGGCTTTCTATTATGATATATTCGTCACGGGTAATGAACATTAATTATTTTTTTTGTTCGTAAGGTCACACATTATAAGACTTATAGAATTTTTCTTAGTGTTGTGTTTTATTGTATTACAATGTCTTTGTATACGATACGTCGCATTCGAAGTAATAATGTCATTTAAAATCTCGAGTTCATTTTTAAAAGTCGCTTTTCTTTTTAGCGGCTACGTAAACACGATTTACTAATCGTGTTTATACGTATACACTTGATTGCAATTTATTTAATGTAACATGACTTTAATATCAAAAATAGATCTTAACCTGTTAAAAGAATTCGTCGTACAATAATACTCGAGAGCATTAGACATGTGCAAGTGTTGTTGGCTGTCTACTTGCGGTAATATTTCCAACATGATAGTTATTTACCTAGTCTAGTGGTTCTTAAGCCGAAAGTTTGATTACTGGGACCAAAGACAGTATTGTCTTCCGGCCACGTTCATCAACACGTTCAGACATACCTTACAAATAAATTAGTATTAAGTCGATATTTAATAAATTTCTGGATTATGTAATAAAAAGAATGATAAAAGTCTGGAGAAGTTGGTTATCACGGGGATAGTTGAGGGAAAGCGAGCAAGAAGACGGTGTCATATGAGATGGAAGTGTCAAATAACGCAGCGTTGCATTCAATATGGCCCAGGACCGAGAGGGATTGAGACGGGTGGTGGTGCGCTGAGTTCGAGAAATGTCATTCAGCACTGAGCGCTCGATGATAAAAAAGTGATATATTTTAATTAATCATTTTTTATTGGATTAGCCTCAAAAGAAAACGAGTTCACTTAATTTTAAAACGCATTTAATATTTATGAATTAAGGGCTTGGTTTTGAAATAAAACTTGTATTACGAAATAAAAATAAATCAGACGTTATAATTGATTTTAAGTGCTTTTAGCTTCTGATAAGGAAGTAATTGGATAACATTAGTATATGTAATTATAGATCATGTTTATGTCTCAGTGTAATCTAATCATTGATAACATTTTCGTAAAATTAATATAATTTTAACCCTTTACAACTAACGTTAAATAATCTCATAATGTTGACTAAGGCCGAGGCCACACCAAAGTGCTTCGTTAGGTGCTAAGCTAGGTTTTACGTGACTCGTATACTAGGTGACTTCAAGTCTGGCCACACCAAAGTGCTACGCACAAATTCATTTGACAGTTGGGAGCGGTTGAGTCAACACACGATGTCACTCTCAAAACTACCCAATTTCATTATAACTTACCATCTTTATTTACTTTCTGTGCAACTTCATTTCAAAGTGATTTTATTACAGGTACATTTTTCTATAATTTGTTCGATGGATTCCACAAAGGCTTCATTTTATACACAGCTGTCATTAAAACTTCCGCCATCTTGTAAATTAACCAACACGTCTGTTCGCTAGGAGATTCACTCGATGACTAATCGTCATGCAGCGTGGCGCGAAGCGTGCAGTGTGGCCACTGCGGTAGTATGCGGTACGTTCGTTCGCTAGGATATGTCACCTAACTCGCAACATAGCTCTAAACATCGAGCGAGGCTCCTACCTGTGTTGCCGAGGCCTGACGGAATTGATAATTTTATTAAATATAGTCACAAACACACCATATAGCAATTTGATAGTGATTATTGTTTGCGATATCTTGCTATTGTTGATTTTTGAAATTTTATTCCTTGAAATATAAAAATGCAAATCTCACCTATATCGTTTTTTCTGTCCTTTTCAGTTATTAGAGTATTTAATTGTCACACATGATGAAGTGGTTGATTTAAAACAGGAATTCTTAGTTAGTCAGCCAACAGGTCTACGGTATCTGAGCATAATGAATAAGCATGGTGGGAAAGGGGAAAACGTTATTTTTATGCCAATTGAGATAAATGTCTTTAAATTATTGCTGTTATTACTGATTCTTTTATTATTATGTAAAATAAATGAATAAAAATACATATTCCGCGTTCAGATAAACTGCATGCAAAAAAGCAGTAGATAATTACACTATACATACACATGCATACCTCACGTTATTTCCCTGCAGGGGTAGGCCGAGACGACAGCACGTCAGGCTATGTATTTATTATTTATTTAAAACTTTTATTGTAAATACAATCTGGCGGGTTTATTACAATGCGGCAATCTCTTCCAAATAACCAGTCAAAAGTAAATTAACCAAGTTACATGGTCGTAAAAAACATTCAAATTACTATCCATCCCCACGAAATCCGTAAACACATACATATGTGAGCATACGCCAACAAACCTCACAAAGACGGACAATCATCCGAAAATTCATTTTCACATAAAGTGAGATATCATCAATCAAAAGAAAATGAAGGGATGGGGGAAAGGAAAAAGAAAATCAGGAATGAAATATATTATATCACTGACTACACATTCCTATCTCAACACACATTTTTCTACATGTGTGTTGAGATAGGAAGATTCTACATTCATTCACCTCTTAATAGTATTTTTGTGCTTAATTTGACATATGTCAATAAAAGATATTGTCAGATGGGGACGACAGAGAAGAAGGTTCTGGAACGAACACGTATCCAGAATGGCGGAACCAAGAGCCGTAAGAATGGCCAGGGACAGTATCCCCCAAGCAAGCAGACCTCCAGGACGACTTCCGAAAAGATGGAAAGACAGCTGGCAGTCAACGTCATAAGAGGCAAACAATAATGCAGGACCATAACAGGCCAACAGGCCTTAAATAAGAAGATGAAGAAGAAGAAGCATAATATATTTAAATACACTTCAAAAAACACATAAATTGCAGAAAATATATTAAAGACAGAAGCTATCAAAAGGTCTGGGCTCATCTAATAACATTCCCTCGGCCAAGATGTGCCCAACCAATATATGGCGAGCCCAGCCACGGGGACACCAGATGTTTTTCAGCCCAAACCCTTGCACATGTAGAATAAAAAAAAAGCAGAAAATAAATAGACGGCAAAAAAAAACAAATCACTTATACCACCTCAGATTAATTGAAACAAACAAATAAAGGTCCACCTATCAGCAACACAATGTGTACATATTATATATATAATAAAAACATTTCGAGTATCGCACACACATCTCAAAACAAACTGCAGAAAACACATTTAAGATAAAATACATTAAAGTACAAATATCAGTCTGGTGGTCTGTCCTCCCTGTCTACCTCGAAAGGGAAATAGCACCATGGTCTGTATGAATGTATGTTGATCAAATAGTATTTATATGATCATTAATATCAGATAACAAGAAAATATAAACCGTTGAAGGGTTAATCCAATTTCGGTGATCGTAAATTTTTATAATAATTACTATGCCATACCCACTCACAACGGAACTTAGATTATGACATCATACTCGCGTAAATATTCGTAATGTACATACGTAATATAAAATAATTGTTAACAATTTGCTCGCTTTATTTTTAAATTGTTAATAAACACATATATCATTAACCTCGATCTTATTTGGCCTCGATTTCGATCTCACGAAAATGCGTCAAGAATAGATTCTCGGCATTGAATCGCAAAAAATACAAATCGCATATTTCTGTATGGTCAACTATAATAATTGTAAAAACAATTTATATAATGCCGTTAAGAGATCAAACTCTTCTCATGGGCGATCTAACTCGGCGCTCGGACACACTATTATTGACAGATTAAAAATATTACAAAATAAATGTACATATGATAAGTCGAGTATTCATATACTAAGATTATGTATTAATATAAGTTACTTGTCCACATCTATATATTCAGATACTAAGATTGTGACTGCGGCTATAAGTTTAGGTACTAGTCCACGTCTTTATATTCAGATACTAAGATTGTGACTGCGGCCATTATATAAGTTACTTGTCCACATCTATATATTCAGATACTAAGATTGTGACTGCGGCTATAAGTTTAGGTACTAGTCCACGTCTTTATATTCAGATACTAAGATTGTGACTGCGGCCATAATATAAGTTACTTGTCCACATCTATATATTCAGATACTAAGATTGTGACTGCGGCTATAAGTTTAGGTACAAGTCCACGTCTTTATATTCAGATACTAAGATTGTGACTGCGGCCATAATATAAGTTACTGGTCCACATCTATATATTCAGATACTAAGATTGTGACTGCGGCTATAAGTTTAGGTACAAGTCCACGTCTTTATATTCAGATACTAAGATTGTGACTGCGGCCATAATATAAGTTACTTGTCCACATCTATATATTCAGATACTAAGATTGTGACTGCGGCCATAAGTTTTGGTACTAGTTCACATCTATATATTCAGATTGTGACTGCGGCTATAAGTTTAGGTACTAGTCCACATCTATATATTCAGATGCTAAGATTGTGACTGCGGCCATAATATAAGTTACTTGTCCATATCTATATATTCAGATACTAAGATTGTGACTGCGGCCATAAGTTTAGGTACTAGTTCACATCTTTATATTCAGATACTAAGATTGTGACTGCGGCCATAATATAAGTTACTTGTCCACATCTATATATTCAGATACTAAGATTGTGACTGCGGCCATAAGTTTTGGTACTAGTTCACATCTATATATTCAGATTGTGACTGCGGCTATAAGTTTAGGTACTAGTCCACATCTATATATTCAGATGCTAAGATTGTGACTGCGGCCATAATATAAGTTACTTGTCCATATCTATATATTCAGATACTAAGATTGTGACTGCGGCCATAAGTTTAGGTACTAGTTCACATCTTTATATTCAGATACTAAGATTGTGACTGCGGCCATAATATAAGTTACTTGTCCACATCTATATATTCAGATACTAAGATTGTGACTGCGGCCATAAGTTTTGGTACTAGTTCACATCTATATATTCAGATTGTGACTGCGGCTATAAGTTTAGGTACTAGTCCACATCTATATATTCAGATGCTAAGATTGTGACTGCGGCCATAATATAAGTTACTTGTCCATATCTATATATTCAGATACTAAGATTGTGACTGCGGCCATAAGTTTAGGTACTAGTTCACATCTATATATTCAGATACTAAGATTGTGACTGCGGCTATAAGTTTAGGTACTAGTCCACATCTATATATTCAGATGCTAAGAGTGTGACTGCGGCCATAATATAAGTTACTTGTCCACATCTATATATTAAGATACTGAGATTGTGACTGCGGCCATAAGATTAGATACTTGTCCACATCTATATATTCAGATATTAAGATTGTGATTGCAGCCATAAGATTAGGTACTTGTCCACATCTATATATTGATACTAATATAGTGACTGCGGCCATAAACTTTGTTACTTGTCCACATCTATATATGTTTTGAAAACATATTTGATAAGAACGCCGCAGAAAACTTTACAAGGGAAGACGAATAACAAAGAAACATTTGTATATATTCCGATATATGTAACATTCAGTTTTAGGTGTAGTGTTTATATACCATTATACATTTTGATATTATTTACCGAAAATAGTTATCTTCAAGTGCTTCCTAAAGCTGCACACGGCACTCAAATCTCTAATACTATGATGTAGACCATTCCACGCCACAATACTTTAATTTATAACACGAATAAGTAATAATACGACCTCCGTGGCCTTGTTACTAAGATGTCTATTTCCCAACCCGGAGGATGCAGGTTCAAATCCCACTGGAATCCAGATTTATATCAAAAGGATTCTAGTCTGGTTTTCACTTAAGGTCACTTTAACATCGTTCTGGTTGGCTGGAAGAGATTGTCACATGGCAATAAACCCACCAGGTTGTACTGTATACAACAAAAGTTTAATACAGTACTGTACAAAGAAATTGACCTCAAAGTTCTACTCCTCTCCAAAAAAGTATTTCGAAAGTTACAATGAAGACATTTCATTAAGGGACTTGAAAACAAAGAAACAAAGTTTGAAATCAATTCGTTCGTGACACTTGAGCTAGTGTAGAATTGCTATCAATCAATCTATTAATAATAAAAACAAAGCGTTTTTTATCAACTGGAACATATCATGGTATAAATGAAAGATTGATTGCCTCTTGACGAAGGAATAATTTGCAATAATAATAATTGTATAATATATTTGCGTTAGAGAGGGGAATACATCAATTTGTGAGTGTGTCCGCACCGAACGTGGAGAAAAACACGTAGACAGTACGTGACACAAACGATGTTTTTTATCTTCAGCTAATAACATTCACAATTGCTTTGATTGAAAATGTTAATGCTGCAGTTTCTTGACTTGCATTTGACCACATAAATAAGACAAATGCTTTCAAAGACATACTGTAAAGAGAGGGGCATGACTGTGCGGTAACGCACTGGATTTTCGTGACGAAGGTTGCCGGTTCGAACCTCGCACTGTTTACTCTTTTCGAATGATACATATTTTTTTCCGCTTAGTTTTCGTAGGTATTATGGTACCTTTAACTTAAGTTATATATGTTCTTACGCAACGGACCAATCCTTAAAAGATGAAACCATTAAACATGGTACTTAAATACTGTTGCGGATCTTAGTAGATTTAATTGTAATAGTTCTCGGTTTGAGTTTATATAATATAAAAAAACCTTACGTTAACTGCCGGTATAGATGAACGCCTCTGAAACATTTGAATTTAGTAATAAATGTACTCAGAATCTGCCGGAAACTAATACGCCAAAAAGTATAGTCAAAACGTATTGAGGTTATAAGTACCTGTCTTTACATTAAAAAGGATGGCCTACTTTTGAAAGTTGCTTAAGTCAAGGGCGTGCAGTGATTTATTGTATTAGATTTTACGACTTCCTTTAAATGAATTATCGCGTAACATTGACGGGAGACAGTTTTGCTGATCTTGCTCCAATTTCGGGCGTGAAAATCATTAAGTAAGGTGAATTTCTGATTGAGGCAGTTTATTAGGTATAAATATAGTATTTTACTGTTTTAAAAGTCCGTTGTATACAGGTATAACCTGGGGGGCTTTCTGCATTGTGGTATTTTTTTCAATCGACCAAAAAACGTTTAAAGTGGAAAAACAGGCAGGGGCATTGGAGATCGAACCTAAAACCTCAAGGCAGTAAATAACCATTCTAACAACCAAAGCATACTTTTTGTATTGATATACACTTTTGTTGTATACAGTGCAACCTGGTGGGTTTATTGCCATGTGGCAATATCTTCCAACCAACTAGAAGATATAAAAGAGGCCTTAAATGAAAAATAGATTGGAATCCTTTTTAAAAAAAATCTGGGTTCCAACGGAGATTGAACCCGCAACCTCTGGGCTGGGAGACTAGTGTCTTACCAACAAGTTCGTGGAGGTCGTATAGTTTAAAATAATATGGAACATACAACGACCTCTGTAGCCTAGTCGGTAAGACGCTCTCAACTATGTTCCCGTTTCCCGATTTTCCTTACCTCTCCACCCTTTCTTCTTTTTTTCATTTGATTGATAATATCTCACTTTTATTTATGTTATATAAGTGTATACTGATCATGAATTTTGTACCGGTGAATGAATAGTTTTTGTGATCATGTACCTTCCTTTAATTACTTTTGAGTGTTTAGTTGGAAGAGATTGCCAGATTGTTTTAGAATGAAGTAAAAAAATAATGAATAAGACGCCTGTTTTCCAGCCTGGGAGTTGCGGGCTCGATTTCTGTTAATACTAAATTTTTTCTCAAGTTCATGCATAACGAAGTGTATAGAATTGACATAATTGTGTTAATATATGTAAGAGTATAATAGAATAGAACAAAATGTAGATAAGTATCTTGGCTTTCTCCCAATAGGGACATGGCGTGATTTTTTAAAAACTATTCTTTTGTTACACAAAGTGAGTCTGAGACTATTCAGATTATTCATAAGGAATAATATCAGTCATACTGCTAGATATTTTCATACTGCTAGACGATATCACGTTTCCTACGATTGTTAGTATTGATTGCTACGATTGTTTTGAAGATCTCTACACATACCATCAAACCATTTCCCTGTCAGGGTAGGCTATGAGGACATATCGCCAGATTCACCTACCTCGACACACATCGTCCGCCATTTCTACATCCATAGACCTTATAATACAATTCCTAAGATTCATCTGTCTTTTTATGTGCGCTACCACGCCTTCTACTCAAAGTTGTACATGGTATATTTGATTTATTTGTTTTTCTTCCATCAGTCGTTCCATGTGCCTAAAACATCAACATTGCGTCTTCATGTATTCTTCTCAGTGCTTGCATTTCCATAACATTAAGTCGGCTCTTTTCAATATTTTTCCACGTCACTGTTTCACTCCCATACGTCTAAGTTGGTATTAAAAACACTATTCTTGATTATCATCTTAAATCTCTCCGATTCGAGTATATATGTTAAAGTGCCTCATTAAAGTGACTTCATTTTTTGTATCGTTACACACCATTCAATATCCTTCTTAACTCTTCCATCATTAGAGAAAATGCTACTCAAATTGCAGAATTCTCAACTGACTGCAATCTTTGTTCATTGTTCACCCATACATCGCGTTTACTTCTCCTTTCACGTTTTTCTATCATCATATCTTTTGTTTTTGCAACATTCATTCTAAGCTTTATCTACGTATTTCTCATACAATTTAATTATCAAACTCTCCAACTCATACTCTTCGCTGACACTACCATGGCGTCTGCATATAGTAATCCGCATACGTTTCCATTCGACATTTGTACGCCACCTTCTTCTGTAGTTCTTTCAAAGATAAATTGTCGATATCAATTTCTGAAATATGTTTAATAATAAACGTGTAGAAGAAATTGTTAGATGGACTGTTAACTTCTTTGACTCACAGATCATTTATTCTTAACGTAACAAGTCAATGAGAATTTTTCTAATACAATTCCTCCATCATTTTTTCTAAATTGAATTTACTCGATTCAATCATACTTTCTTTCATACAATAGTTCCTTCCTCGACCACACCTGATATCTATATTTGCAATGTGTATATATATTTGCTTAGTCTTTCTTAATCCATTCAGTCTTTCATGACCTAACCACCGTAAAGTGTTTTTTTTTTCATCTTACTTAATATAGTACATCAGCATAAAATTCACATTCTTCATTCATAATTTAATTCCTTATTATGTTATAAAAATATAAATCAAATAGTAGTCAATAACCAATAAAAAGTTTCAATTTTTTTTTATACGTCCTCAGTAACAGATACAGGTTTGGATTGGATAAGTAACAGATAAAGGCCTGGATTCAAAACAAATAACAGGATATAAACCTAGATCCATACAATTTCAGTGTCCACTTGAAATCACTTGTTCTGTTCGTATTTTTTGTTTCATATACTAGGTTAGTCAAAAAGTTTTGAAAGCGGAAATGAAAATAGATTTTTTTTGGGGGAAAATTACTTTTATTGCTCAGTATAGTCTCCCATAAGATCAATACACTTGGTCCAACGATCTTCCAACTTTGTTGTCCCATCACGGAAGTGACTTTCTGGAAGGCCAGCAAAATACTCCTCTACGACGGCTATAACCTCATCGTTTGATGAAAAATGCTTTCCACGAAGGAATTTTTTGAGGTGTGAGAACAGCCAGAAGTCAGAGGGAGCTAAATCTGGCGAATAGGGTGGATGCTGCAACAATTCGTACCCCAATTCACTGATTTTCGCGATGGTTTTTTGAGCTGTGTGAGCAGGTGCATTGTCTTGATGAAAAATGTTTTTTTTCTTCTGCAAACCGGGTCTTTTTTCACAAGTTTTTTCATCCAACTGGTCCAAAAGGTCACAATAATAATCAGAGTTGATTGTCTTACCAGTTTGGAGATAATCTATCAATAAAATTCCTTTTGCATCCCAAAAAACTGACGCTAACACCTTCTTGGCCGATTTCTGGACACGAACTCGCTTCGGAGCCAAAGTGCCTGGTTCACACCACTCCTTAGCATCTTGTTTTGATTCAGGATCATGGTGGTAGACCCAAGTCTCATCTATACTGATGAATCGACGCAGAAAATCCTTTTTATCCTTTCGAAATTGCTCCAAATGTTGCTCAGAAAGTCGCATTCGAACGTGTTTTTGTTGCATTGTTAGCAAATGCGGCACCCATTGTGCACACAGTTCAGTAATTATGACAGCAGACTAAGCAAAAAAAATGTTTTTACTTATTATCCTATATTACAATTATATTTCAAAAATCTCTCAACGTGAATATCTCAACTTTCTCCAATCATTTATTGTTCACCCATAAATCGCATTTACTTTTCTTTTCACATTTTTCTATCACTATAACTTTGGATTTCGCAATATTTATTCTCTGATATTTTCGCATCTCATACAGTATAAATTTACCCAAAAAAACGTAATTTTCGAGTATATACAAAATAAATAATTGAGATGTACTGTTTTCACATAAACAACAGAAATAGAGTAAATATCAATTGCATTTGTAATAAAGTAAATAAAAAATTCATAAAATAATTAAATTATTTTATTCTAAAAAATTTATAAAACGCGCCATACAAATTTTCGAGTATGAGGACTGTTGCCATCTATATACATTTTCACTAAACTTGTTGAATTGTTTATCTTTCAGATGAAATTCCTAAGCGTGATGAATCGGTTCGTGTCTGTGGTGCTAGTGAGTGTGGCTCTCACCGCGGCGCTGCAGTTTGGCGGAGTCGCATCGCACTCAAAAGATGCCACTGATTTTGAGGTAAATAAAACAATACATAGTTTTTTTTTTTACTAAATTTGATTATTTTTAAATATAAAATATTTTCTCTTTCACTTCAGAATTTCAATACGGTAGAGAATGTTGTATCATTTAAAAAACTTGGCAATTTTCCTAATCTGTTTTAATTTGTCTTCACTGCTTTTAAAAAATATATTTTATTTTTTACGTTTTTATTAGGGCTTAAAACCCTTACCACTCCGAAAGTCAGTATAATGGCTTCAAAGCGATTGGTAACCAGTTCCGAAAGCCATTATAGTGGCTTTGGTGAACGATAACTTTGAAGCTTTATTTTCAATATTTATTGACAATATTTTGAAGATGTTATTTTATAACAGTACACTTAAAATATAATATAATCTATATCATGTATTAATAGGCCAATTGCAGTGAAAAGTTAGCTTCTATGTTGTTTTTAATATTTACCTGTACCGTACTGGCGCATTTTAGTGGGTCGTTTTATTTGGACAGTCTGTATCGGTACATTGTGCCCTACCTAACTATTTCCAGTGTGGTGACCATCATTGCACAAACTGAACGAAAAAACACAACGCAAATTTAAAAAAATCACCCACTCAAATAAAAACTCCATATGGGATTCTTGGAGAAATGTATTATGATTGTTTTTCGACTTCTTCCACCTGCTTATATGCCTTTTTTTAGAAGTGTGTTCTAGCATAGCATCCAAAATATTTGTAAAAAGCGATCTCTTTTGAAGTGTGTTCAAAAAAGATCGCTTTTTACAAATATTTTGGATGCTATGTAGTCGTACATCTCAAAAACAATAAATTAAACTCTTGAGAGTAGAGTCAAAAAGTGAATAGTTTAATGAAGCATTTAGATACCAAGTGTAGACAACATATGATCCCCCGCTAGAGATAGTGGGCGATGAGTCAGTAGTGAATAGTTTAATGAAGCATTTAGATACCAAGTGTAGACAACATATGATACCCCGTTAGAGATAGTGGGCGATGAGTCAGTAGGGAATAGTTTAATGAAGCATTTAGATACCAAGTGTAGACAACATATGATACCCCGCTAGAGATAGTGGGCGATGAGTCAGTAGGGAATAGTTTAATGAAGCATTTAGATACCAAGTGTAGACAACATATGATACCCCGCTAGAGATAGTGGGCGATGAGTCAGTAGGGAATAGTTTAATGAAGCATTTAGATACCAAGTGTAGACAACATATGATACCCCGCTAGAGATAGTGGGCGATGAGTCAGTAGGGAATAGTTTAATGAAGCATTTAGATACCAAGTGTTGACAACATATGATACCCCGCTAGAGATAGTGGGCGATGAGTCAGTAGGGAATAGTTTAATGAAGCATTTAGATACCAAGTGTTGACAACATATGATACCCCGCTAGAGATAGTGGGCGATGAGTCAGTAGGGAATAGTTTAATGAAGCATTTAGATACCAAGTGTAGACAACATATGATACCCCGCTAGAGATAGTGGGCGATGAGTCAGTAGGGAATAGTTTAATTAAGCATTTAGATACCAAGTGTAGACAACATATGATACCCCGCTAGAGATAGTGGGCGATGAGTCAGTAGGGAATAGTTTAATGAAGCATTTAGATACCAAGTGTAGACAACATATGATACCCCGCTAGAGATAGTGGGCGATGAGTCAGTAGGTAATAGTTTAATGAAGCATTTAGATACCAAGTGTAGACAACATATGATACCCCGCTAGAGATAGTGGGCGATGAGTCAGTAGGGAATAGTTTAATGAAGCATTTAGATACCAAGTGTAGACAACATATGATACCCCGCTAGAGATAGTGGGCGATGAGTCAGTAGGGAATAGTTTAATGAAGCATTTAGATACCAAGTGTTGACAACATATGATACCCCGCTAGAGATAGTGGGCGATGAGTCAGTAGGGAATAGTTTAATTAAGCATTTAGATACCAAGTGTAGACAACATATGATACCCCGCTAGAGATAGTGGGCGATGAGTCAGTAGGGAATAGTTTAATGAAGCATTTAGATACCAAGTGTAGAGGTTTCAGCTTTATTCCCAAACGATACTTAGTCTACAGTTTGCGCAAGTGGTGCAGATTTTGTGTCGTGTTCCCAGGCGCCCTCGGAAAGATCCTAGATACGCCACTGTTACAACGAATGAACTATCAGGGTATTTGTCATTGGTATCACCGAATATGACTACATTAGATAATTTGGTATAGACATAACTCGTAGCATTAAGATGTTACATGATTATAACTAATTAAAGTTTATTTAGTAATATATTTTTGCTTTCCAGGCTTTGGAGCAGGCGAAGACAGATTACGCAACAGATGTGATCGACGGAATTTTCAACGTGAGTTGGTACAACCTTGGCTTACGGAGTCTGGTCCGAGGTGCGGTGTTCACCGCCTTGACGGTTATGTGGAACTATCAGGCTGCCAAGCGGCTGCTCTGCCTCATCAGGTACACCGAACGGTCAGCTGTCTTCCTTGGCTGTTTGCATCTCCATCAGTCGCTCTTCATTTCCAAATTACGTTAACAACTTATCTCACCATTTCATACCTCTGCAACTGCCTTCCATTATTCTACTGTTCCAATTATTTAGTAACCGCATTGCACTAAATTCGTCACTGATCTGTAGTTTCACATTACATACCAAATATCATCTTTCAGATCAGTTTTATTTCATTGACAAATAACAGTCAGCTGTCTTCTTTGGTTGTTAGCAATTCTGCCAGTCACTCTCCTTTTCCAAATTACCTTAATAATATATCTTATGGCACTATTTCATACGAGT
Source organism: Odontocerum albicorne (assembly GCA_949825065.1). Lineage (NCBI taxonomy): Eukaryota > Metazoa > Arthropoda > Insecta > Trichoptera > Odontoceridae > Odontocerum > Odontocerum albicorne. The sequence goes on from OX463849.1 coordinate 36,228,111, forward strand.
ACCTCTGCAACTGTCTTCCACTAATCTGCTGTTGTAATTATTTAGTAGCGGCATTACATTCAATTCGTCATTGATCTGCAGCTTCATATTGCATTTCAAATGACATCTTTCAGTTCATTTTCATTTCATTGACAACGAACATTTAGCTGTCTTCTTTGGCTGTTTGCGATTCCATAAGTTGCTCTTTATTTCCAAATAACGTTAACACACATATCTTATTGCACTATTTCATACCTCTGTAACTGTCTTCCACTATTCTGCTGTTCCAATGATTTGATAACAGCCTCGCATTCAATTCGTCACTGATTTGTAATTTCACATTACATATCAAATAACATATTTTAGTTCAGTTTAATTTCATTGAAATGAAACGAACGGTTATCTGTATTTTTTGGTTGCTTATGATTCCATTGACTTTTTATTATCTTTTAGCACAATTTCATTCGTACACAAGTCTTTGTTCTTTCCTCTTCCTAGATCTTTTTTTTAGTTATTTTCACTATTCAACCATTTTCCGTAGCTGCTTTTGAATTTTATTTTATTAATATTTACTATTTAATTATATTCTTTATTACATATAAGAATTCTTAAGCTACGTTTCTCATTTTAGTTATTTGATTACAACTTTACTTCATTAAAACCACTTTCGTATTTCTGAATTGAATCATCTTTTAGTTTTTTTCTTTTTCGAACATTAGTTATCTGTTTTAAATAATTTCGTTGTTCCTCAGTAATTTGATTTCTTATTGGTAATTTAAAAAAACACTTCTCTTTCGACGTAGTTATTTATTTGAATTTTTTAATGTTTAATATTTCTATCAAGTTTCTATGAATTCGAATGGTCGATCATTTGCAGTTTTATACTCAATATTTATATTAAATTTCTTAGCTTTTCTCGGCAATCTCACACTATTTTCGTTAACCTTTTATAATGAGGTTTTTTATAATTTTTAAATAAAATTAAGAAAAATATTATCAATTGATTTAGTTTCTTAGTGATAGCGGAAACGTGGGAATAATTAAATAATTACCCCAATTTCTATTTACTTTCTCTGTGAATTATTTTCGTACCTTCGCATATGAATAAAGTAAAAATTAGTATTAAATTATTATCATACACACACGCAACCATTTTGATTTCACATCATTTGCTGTAGCTACAATTTTAAATAAAAAAAAGATAACATCAAAAGTATGAAAAATGCAAATTGAAAATAATAAACAAACTATTAAAATAACATCAGAAAATAAATAGTTTAAGAACCTTCTTCAGGGCATAATAATTATTTGGATTATATTTTAGATCCCAATCGCCACACTGAACGCGGTGAGCAAGCTCGTCCAGACAGCAGAACCCCTAATGAAGAAGGTGGCGGAACAACGGAGCGAGGCGAGGAAGTCCAGAGCGGAGTTGCTCAGGGCTCGTGCCGAGGACCGCCGTGCAAGGAATGAAGCCAAGGCCCTACGCAGAGCAGATAGGTCTCGACCTGTTGTCGCCATCGTACAAGACACGCCCGTCGTACTGGAGAAAACTGTTATCAAGAAACACTAGATACATAACAATACGATTTAAGATGAACAAGATGTTAATCATGTTAATGTTATTTTTAAGTGTTATTCTTATCCTGAATTTATTTGTATGGATCATGTTGAATTATTATAGAAATGTTAGTATTTAATAAATGCCGATTTTGTACAGTGTGAACTATAGGAATTTTGGATTGAGTTCCACAAGGGTCCACCGAAGGACCGAAAAGCTAAAAATATGCGTGTAATATACATATATTAATCAAAACTTGTTTTTTTATCTCATATTGTGCTAATTTTGTCTCTAACGATTAACGTTCTAAGATTATAGTACACGCCAGTAATAATGTGAAAAAACAATTTTCAAGAAACTGCAATGGCAACGAGCAAAATACGTGTAGCATATCAAAATTATAATTGTTATGCCTTGATCGGAAATTCTTGAAACATTAATTCCTATGGCAAGATGAAACATTTCTTTAAAATAATCAATACTTTTTATGTAATCGATCAAAATATTTGAACTTCACATAAATGATATATTAAATGTTATATTCTTTTAAATAATTGCATTCCACTGTGAAAACTTACTCAATTATTTTTTTACTATAAATTACACTAGGGCAATTTTGAATTTATTTTATTTCCTTTACGAAATGATTTTTTTTTAGATTCCATTATATGTAATGTTTACTTAAAAGTAGTTCGGTTGTTTTAGGTTGAAACTGAATAGATTCATAACAAAAATAAGAAACATTTATTAAATATAATCCTTAAAAATATATTCAGGTTTACATTTCAATGAATTTTTTTTATCATCAAATTATGAAAGTATTATGCCTCGCTCTCTATGAAAATAGGAAATAATCAATGAAGATGTATTAGTCTCATATAAATATTTAAATGTACATAATAAAATATAATCTTCTTATATATAAATAAAAATAAAGCAATAAAAAAAGTTTATAAAAAAATAACTTTTAATGAGTAGCCTTCTTAGATGCCACTTTCTCAGTAAACACAAATATGCTTTTACAAATACTCCCGTTAAAAACTCATTTTGTTAAAGCAATTTTACATATTATCAATACAATATGATATTTTACATCAGAATCTCTTCTTCCTTGTTAAAAACAAATACTTTGATCTTTTTTAAAAGGCATTTTTAAAGAAACATCTCTTTAAATGGTTGTGTTGACTTTTGATTTATTAATTAAAAAAAATACTAATATACTCATTTTTCAAATCTATGACATATTATATTATTTCTGTATAAAAAACAAAAACGTGGCTGAAAAAAAAAACCTTATAAATGTGCAGTATTTTAGTATTAAACGATTTAAAATACAATATTTTTGTTTTATTTCAACATTCTTTTTACGTATGAATCCATTTTACATTCAATAAAATGAATGTGGTGTTTTATACATATTTGGATAATATACTAGTTGACGGTGACGACTCGACCCAGTGAGTGAGGAATGGCGTCGCATTTATACCCTAGGCACTCTCTCTTACTCTCGGTTGAGATCGGTTTTAAAAATAAATTCACCAAAACATAGTACGCCATATTAAACATTAAATATTTATTACACAATCTGGTTGTTTCTTGTTAATGTTTTTTTTTTCATATACGCCAAATATATGTAAATACTTCAACGGGAAAAATAATAGATAACAATAAATTGATTTCCAATTTTCAGCTTAAATATACTTGTTCTATCAGAAATCTATAGAGAAAAAATCAAGAAATGTAATGATTTATTTTACCTTTATACAAAAATTAAATTGAAATTTGATTAAAGATTCTTAGGATAGCTGTAGTACATCTACATGAATTTTAAGTATTATTAAAAAAATATATTGTCAAGAATTTATCGAAATAAAAGTATATATATTAGAAACTAAAATATAATATTTCTTTGACGAATTTCATACATCTCAATGAAATTTAAATTAAAGCTCACCAACTTTTTCTTTAACAAGTATACTTTGGGCAAATAACGCTAAGTCAAGGAAATGCGCTTTTCAAATACTGTACAAAAGATAATGTCGTTAGTTCCGAGTCTAGTATGTTTTTTTCCTGAGTATAGACGTATCGGAAGTCAGGAATAACAATGTATGAAAATTCAACTATCAACTGATAATCCTGACATAAACAAATATCGAAAATATATACCTAATAATGAGACTTGTACATATTGTGACACAACCTTAATGCTTAGTTTAACAGTAGCTTATTCTAGTGATCGTAATAATAAGAATGAAAAGTGTGATTTTTTATTGATTCCGTAATGGCACTTCTAATATTTGAAACATTTACCTGATAAGAAATTGGCCCATGTGTTGAGTTTTAGTAAAATATTTAGTTTTAATTTTATTTTTACGTTAAGTAAATTTTCTAGTTCGGGGGTTGCGAGCTCAATTCCCGTTGTTACTAAGATTTTTTTAGTTTTCGCCAAACAAATCTTTGACATTGTAGCGACCGTATGCGCGGTCATTGAACCCACGAGGCGACCTTTGCTCGCCCGGTCATCAAACTCGCATGCTTCACAATGCGAGACAATCAATGGACAAAGTCCACGCGTCGGTCATTCAACTCGCTACCAACCGAGAGCGCATTCCATGAGGAAAGGAGAAAGCAACACATCTTTCGCGCTGTCTCCCAAAACAAAAAGGATACCTACACGCGACAATAAACGTATTGTAAGCGCAGAGACGAGACAGCGATATATCTCGTGCGCATTCCCGCACACATTAAATAAACATTATAAATACCGACGTTTGTCAATAAAATTCCTCTTTACACATTCCGATTTCGACAAGTTTTTATTTATCAACAATCATCCTCATCATCTCTCCTTTAAGGAACATACGTTCCTGAAACATTTTTCTGGGAAATTAGAAGATGCCAATTGTTAACAGACACACAAGGATGGTTTATTAAATACAGAATTATTTGATAGAACAAAGTTTCAATAATCCAACCAACAAAAATCGACAAACCAACAAAAATCATACGTACATATCACACGCTGTATCCCTGTCAGGGTAGACAGAGAGGAGACAGGATGCCAGATATCCCTATCATGACACACTATTTCGTTTCTTCCACATTCATACCCCTCCACATAAAATTGTATGATTTCTCCATCTTGTTACATTTTCCTTCTTTCATGATATCATTCATTTGAAGAAATGATCTCAAGAAAACAATGAAGATGGTTTAGGAATAAACCAAAGAGAGGTTTTGTTAAAACGAGAAGTCCCCGACCTGATCAGAAAAAGGAAAATAAAAATTGGAAGACGAATATTGAAACTATGTATTTTATCATAGAGTCATGCAATGTCATTGTGCATGAATATAAATAATGTATTTCTGTATGAGAATGATATCTTTTGTGGAAAATCCACACGCGATATTTATGATTTTATACTAACATATTACTAGTCAAACAGGTTCTGTCAGAAGATTTTTGGACTAAGAAATTACTAACACAAAGACAATATAATCACAGGCACTTTATTAAAAAAAATATCTATGAATATTTTTATTGTTTCTAGAATTTTATTGTTTTTATTGGGTTTATTGAGTTGTCGGGAAAGTAAATTCGTATGTTTAGGTTAAATATAACTTGATCCACCAGCTTGCGTACACCATCTTTCGGACAGTTTTAAAATTCCATCTTCTCAGACTTCGCATCTTAATCTTAATGATAATAATAAAATGGCAATTTATAGAGTGCTCAAGATTGCACTTTTCAAGAGTATTCTAACTTGGAATTCAAACCCACTATTATTGATAGATTAAAAAACATTACAAAATATTTATATAGATAAGTTGCATATAAGGATAAAAAGGTGATAGCTGCAACCTTTAGATAAGGTACTTCACCTCATCTGTATATGTTTAGAAAAATACATTTGGTAAGAAAACCGTAGAAAATTTACGAACAAATTACAAACTACAAAAAAACTTCGTAGATCCTTCGATATCTGAATGTGACATACTATATTCGTTATGTTGTTTATAGTTAAGGCATTAACGTTGTGGAGGTTTAAAGACATTGTAATTTATTTTTATCAAACACTGTTTATTCCACTTTTTGTGACGGTATAACCCTACCGGTTTCAAGGCTTTCACCTAATCTTCAGGGAAGCGCAAACAAGACTTAATGTTGTTCGAACTGGTACCGATATACACGCTTCAACGGTTGGGGGCATGGGACAATTTCGGCCAAGAGCGGAGAGATTTTTGGGAAATAACTGTTCAACAGATGTTCGGATCGGTGTACTGACTTAGAAATTTCTAGGGCCTCTAATCTGTCCAATTTATTTCCATTACTACTGATATTTAAGAATTTGGCATCATCGATAGAAAAAGTATGGTTTTCACGGTGACAATGATTAGCCATTTCAGAATACATTACTATATTCGGCTTAAGATAAAGTGCTGTGTCTGTGTGTAGTATTCTGTAATCATATACATTTATTTTGATAAGCCCTCCAAAAAAGAAATTTTGCTTCAGGAAAGTGAAGTTCTCCTTAAAGTAATTCTGGAAGGACTGAAATAAGTGATAATTGGAGGGTGCAAGGTTCGGTTAATACAGCGGGTGAGGTGAGATATCCCAGCCTAGCTGTACCAATTGTTGTCATGTCTAAATAGAGACGTGAGATCTGGCGTTGTCCTGCTGAAAGATGACGCTCTTCCTGTCGGCTTATTCTGAACTCAAACAGTTGATTGCTGCCTTCAATGTATCCAATTGCGCAAGATTGACATACTGTCTTTATTGTATGATATCCTTAACTGCCCCCCCCCCCACTCCCTCTTATCTCACCGAAAACATTCAGATCAGATATGAATGAGAACTGATGTATTGAGAAGGACCAAGTAGGTCACTCTGAGATGGTCTGGACATGTAGAACGTATGAATCAAGAAAGACTAACAAAACTAATATACACTGCAAATGTGAGTGGAATGCGTGGTACAGGAAGACAAAGAAAATCACGATTGAATCAAATGAATGATATTTTGAAAGAAGAAAATTTAAAAGAAGTTGTATTAGAATGTTTTTGGATGAAGAAGAGGCGAAATATGTGTGTTGTAATGGAGAAGTCTGGCGCCCTCTTTTCTCTGCCTACTCGGATAGGGAACGGCGTGATTATGTATATACGATGCTAATTTTGGCTGAAATTTAAAACAAACGTTTTTAACGAATCGATTTTCCTCATTGACCATTTATTTGTAGATATACCAATTCAACACATCTGTAAGATTTATTAATGTCGTACCTTGACCATGCCAATAGGGCCATTAAACTTTTTTATTAACTTTTATGAGAAAATAAAGGCAATAATTAGAAACATGACAGTATTTTTAATTTTTAGAGTCTAGTAATAAATAATTTGACCAAAACAATCAACCAATATATTATCGGTTATACTCGCTATGTGTAATATAATGTGTTATCATAGTCAACGTTTAAGTGATTATTAATTGAAATTAATGTCATAGTTTGAACTTTTTTTTAAATGTCTTGTAAAGAAGTAAAAAAACAAATGTTAAGTTTGAAAAATAAACGACCTTACTTTATATTGTAATTACTCATTCGTTTTATCCGATGGTATGTGTTTAAAAATTTAAATAGTTATTTTGCACAGTAGCTTCTGCTGTTATGTATTTTTCCTTTTCACTTCACGGTCACATAATGTTTTCTTTCATTATCGACTTTACGGCATTAGAGCATTAATTTTTTTCTTGTTATTTGATGTGATTGGGTAAACATATATCAAGAAATAATGAAAAATAAATAAATAAAATATGATGTCAAAATACTATCAGTCAATTACGCTTTCAATACGTTATAGTTTCACACAACGTCAAAAAATCTATTGTATTTAATACAAAAGAATACTTTCAATATTCGAGACAAATTCATATCGTTTTCTATTTGTTTTATTGCAAAATATTTAATCGCATGCTGCTCTGTTCTGCAAATCATCAATATAATAAGGGATGAATATTTTATTTATATTGTTATAATATTGAATCATATCATACTAAAAAAAAGCATTATAATTCTAAAGTTAGTGACTCGGATGAAATTCCAGAGACATACTTCATTAATTACTTATTATTAATATAAAAGCAATGTTGATATCGTGGTATAATGACTTGTATTCATGTTAAGTACGTGTCTGTTACATGTTTAATTACATAATATTACACCTAGACTGTTTTATTCTTAATTTTTTTTCTGTAGTTGATAAACTGCTTTGCATAACTTTAAGTAATAATTTACCAGCAAAAACAAAACGTCATCCCTTAGTCATCGAAGCTTTGTGTTTGATCTGTAAAGATTATATGATTACTGAAGCGCAAAATATAGCGCGCAATTAAGAATTAATACACATGCAACATTTAATCGTATTTGTATGATAGCAAATAATTATCCTCTATCATGATGGATTTTTTTTAACATCGATGTTGACTTGAATATATTTTTAAATATTTTTTTGTGATCATGTAACGCGATAAAAGTGCTCGCTAAGCGCGAAAGCATCTTTCAAATAAAACCATTATCCATGAAAACGTTACAGTGCATTATCTGAAGTAATATTTGTGAATTGTTTAAACCCTGAAAGTTGACATGAATTTATTTTTAAGGAAAATGCCTCGATTCTTCGTGTTTCGAGTATTTCAATGAATATGTTATTAAAAAATTAGTCACAATTCAGTGACGCAAAATGTAGGAAGTTTATATTCAAATTAAAAATCATAAATTATCATAACGAATTATTTACGCTTACGCATCTCAAACTAAAGGATAAATATTTTTGAATTATTTTATTTGTTTATTTAGTATTTTTTTCACAAAATAAACTATTTTCACTTAAATAAACGACATAAAACAAAAGATAACTCAATATGTTTTGTTTTATAATTGTATGACTCAAAGAAACTTTATATATCATGATATCTATTATAAAACAAAAGATAACTCAGTAACATTTCCCGAAATAAGAGCTAACAATTAACGAGCTACATACACATATATACATGTATGTTATACACTTGTATTTTTCAAAATATTATGCAAGAAATTGAAATATTTAAATCAGATATAGCCAATCTGCGGTCCGCCAGAGTGTTTTGTGCAGCCCGTATTCTGATTTAGCATATAAACCATAAATAATATACCAACAAAACATAGTTATTTAATAATAATGATACACCTTAGATTTCCGACAAGAAGAAGATTTATATCTTTATATAAAAATTGTATTTACATGTGACCCAATAAAAAAGGTTAAAAATATATATAATAGGTTAGTCAAAAAGTTTTGAAAGCGACATCTATGGAGCAGTAGAAAAACCAAAATTTCTACGCCATTTTAATATTTCATCTTTCATAAGAACGTACTCAAAATTTCATTTCGATCTGTCAATTCATTCTTTGTTTACAAGCCATTTGAAGTTGACGTGTCAGTGTATTTTTTAACAATGGAAAAATCCGAATATCGTGCAGTGATTGAATTCTTTGTTTTGGAAGGTTTATCGGCTTCTGAGATCCATGCAAAGATGGTTAAAGTATTAAAGGAGTCTTCTCCTTCATTTCCAACCGTTCACCGATGGGTTTTGGAGTTTAAGCGTGGTCGTACAAGCGTTGAAGACGATCCACGCTCAGGACGTCCAAAAAGTGCATCAACACCAGAAATCATAGCGAAAATACAGGATATGGTTTTGGAAGATCATCGATCGACTGTGGATGTGATAGCTGACACCATAGGCATCTCACATGGAACAACATGGCATATTTTGGCTGAAGTTTTGGGTTTCAAAAAACTGTGTGCACAATGGGTGCCGCATTTGCTAACAATGCAACAAAAACATGTTCGAATGCGACTTTCTGAGCAACATTTGGAGCAATTTCGAAAGGATAAAAAGGATTTTCTGCGTCGATTCATCACTATGAATGAGACTTGAGTCTACCACCATGATCCTGAATCAAAACAAGAGGCTAAGGAGTGGTGTGAACCAGGCACTTTGGCTCCGAAGCGAGTTCGTGTCCAGAAATCGGCCAAGAAGGTGTTAGCGTCAGTTTTTTGGGATGCAAAAGGAATTTTATTGATAGATTATCTCCAAACTGGTAAGACAATCAATTTTGTTTATTATTGTGACCTTTTGGACCAGTTGGATGAAAAAAATTGTGAAAAAAGACCCGGTTTGCAGAAGAAAAAAAACATTTTTCATCAAGACAATGCACCTGCTCACACAGCTCAAAAAACCATCACGAAAATCAGTGAATTGGGGTACGAATTGTTGCAGCATCCACCCTATTCGCCAGATTTAGCTCCCTCTGACTTCTGGCTGTTCTCACACCTCAAAAAATTCCTTCGTGGAAAGCATTTTTCATCAAACGAAGAGGTTATAGCCGTCGTAGAGGAGTATTTTGCAGGCCTTCCAGAAAGTCACTTCCGTGATGGGACAACAAAGTTGGAAGATCGTTGGACCAAGTGTTTTGATCTTATGGGAGACTATACTGAGCAATAAAAGTGATTTACCCCAAAAAAAATGTATTTTCATTTCCGCTTTCAAAACTTTTTGACTAACCTAGTTTATATATAGCGCCATTTAGAGAGCAAATTCTTCTCAAGACCGCTCGAACATAAACGGTAGTAATATAATATTATATATAGAAAAAAATAAAACACAAAATAGGTACCTGGTTATTTTTCACGTGTAATACGTAAGTATCCAAAATATTTACGTTATTTATTTATTTATTTAGGTACATATTTATGTAATACGACACTCATAGAACGTGAATTGTATTTATATTCATTAAAAAAATAATCTACGAATTTGTCGACCCTCATGGTTTAGTGGTGAAGTTATATGCCTCACGAACCAATGGTCCTGGTCCGTTTCCTGGTGGTGTCACATTTTTCAAAGCTCTAAAATCCGCCACAGCATCACAACAACAAAGAGCGCTGAAAATTATAATTTAATCTATTATTTATAGTTAATGCATGAACATTTTGGAGGTTTACATACATTCTAATTTGTTTTATCAAACACTGTTTATTCAACTTTTTGTAACGGTATAATCCTGCCGGTTTCAAGGTTTTTACCTCATCATCAGGAAAGCATAAACAGTGCCCATGAACTTATTATAGGCTATCACACATTTTGGCTTTATGATGGGATCTTTTGTCTTCCAGTCAGTTTTACCTGTCGCCATCATTGTTGCATCGTGTGCAGTCGTTAGCATGTGAACTTCGCGTTTATCGTGCCATTTTACTACAAGTTCACAGTCTGCTGCTTTGAAATTGACTTCACCTTTTTTTACGGGGGTGAATTTTGGCATATACTTTCGAGTCTTTTTAACTGTTCCACAGGCGTTTGTTTTTTTACTATGCAAGTAAGAAAATAAAAGGGGACTTGTATACCAATTGTCTACAAATAAGGTGTGTCCTTTACTCAAAAAAATCATTTAACAATGAAGTGACCACTTTGCCTGACACTCCTAGTTGTTTCGATAATGGTTGGGCTATATCTACTGAAGCACCTTCTGAGTTAGCACCGCAATATATAAAAAAAGTCCAGTATATACCCAGTATGTGCGTCACATTAAACAAACATCTTTATACCAAATTTGTGCCGTTTGGCTGGCATATATTGTTTGAAGATTAATCTCCCCTTGAACAGCACCATTGATTCGTCGATTGTCACATTTTATACGGATAAAAATAATATTTAAAGTTAATGCACACAGATTCGATAAAATTCCTAATTTTGTAAATACGGTCACCAGGAATTTTCTCGTTGTCATTTGAAAAATGTAACATACTTAATATTGATAGATATCTATCACGCGGCATTACTTCATTAATAATAGGTGTTATTATCGATCTTCTGTTTGTGATCCAATATTGGTTTATTTTGGACGTTTTCGTTCTAAACATCAACATAATAAGAGCAAAAAATGTGTACATTTCTTCGGCGTTTACGTCTTTCCACTTATGCAGTCTTGAATGCGGTGCCAATTGTTTTTGTTTCTTCACATTCTCATAAAACCTATTTGTTTCCACAACAATACGACTCATTACAGCCCGATTTAAAAATAATTCGAAAAAGTCGCTTTCGCGACTCTCTTTAGTCAATTCACAATTCCTCAATCCTGATTGTTCTTTGAAATTATGAATTTGCGGCTGAAAATTTATATTATATTCCCACTGTGGATTGAAATTATCAGACAGGTTCTACCAATTGTTCTGTACGGAGTTCTTCACTATGGACTATTTCATCATTGTTGTGCACCGCTGTTTCTACCTTATCCAAATCTTGTATTATGTAATCCTCGTCGTCATTTATCGAACAATCAGAATCAGGATCCAAAATGAAGTTGTCTGGTTGCTCTTCACCCATTTCGATGTTTAGGTAGATATTTTCCGAAATAAAAAACAACACTTCTCAAAAAAACACAATAATATAAAATAATGGATGATGAAGGAAAATAACGCAATTTAGTCACTATAAATGATGTGCACAAAATAAATTCCTAAGTTATGTATACATGTCACAAATTAAAAAAAATTACCAAAAAAACTTGATGAAAATTGAAATGTTCAATTCAGCCAATAGAAATGTCGCACGTTTTAGAAATAGACGTCTAATCATTTACGTTCAGTTAACAAAATAAACACCAGAATAATGAAATAATAGCACACGTAATTATTTTGTAAAATAATCAAAACGTTTTATTCTGTCAACAGAATTATGTGCACCCTACAACTTCAATAAATCGTACTGACCGTGACGCATGAACACGTGTGCATACGTCGCAAAAGCCGGGATGAGAGTGTGTAGGTAAAACGGTCGAATGGCGGATATTATTGTAAAGTTAAAGTCGCAAAAAAGATCTATAAAAATTAAACTATCTAGTCAAAAAATATGTTCTTTTGTTTAGTCATTGAGAAAAGGTTCCTACATACAATGAACTTTTTGCAATTACTCTGTTATAGTAACATTATCGAATATTTAGTTGTGAGTCAAGCTTACACCAACCACTGCATATATAGTGTACCGCACCAGTGAAACAAAAATCTTCCACTGCTATAGCAGTGCGCCGATCTCTCAATTGGTTAAATCAATTGTACACTGATTGATAAAAAAGGCCGCTCAGTCTAGTTAACGAATTCGTCTTGTAACAAATCTCTAACATGCTAGATGTGTATGAGTGTTGCTTGTCAACGTGCGGTAGTATTTCCAACACATGTAAAGGTGAACTGTGATTAACTTCCCTACTCCAGTTCTTAACTCGAAGGCCCGATCACTTACGCTGAGTTCAATATTGTCTTCCGGCCACTCTTACCAACAGTCCGCATCATTCATTCGGATATGTCGAAGGCAACCATGCAAATTAATGTCATTATATCAATTAATCTTATTTTGAATTTTAAATAAGTCTTTGACGATCATTCTGCTTGAGAAGTTTTTATGATAGTAAATATAAAAGTCAATAATTAGAAAAAATGTGTAACTTATAAGATTTATTGACCATTGTTTGAGCTAAACACATTCTAAACTTCTTTGTGGATACAATATCACCCAATATTTCTAATAAGCGTGAAATGAAATTTTCCCACTTAATTACGATATTTTCCACTTGATAATGTAATAAAAATATAATATGGATAGTATTTTTATTACATTATCCTATCACAGAAGTTCAATAACTTTATGGTTTCTTATTAAATGACCCTTTGTAACAAATAAAAAGTCAATTAAGATGACCAAGTCGCTGAATCCAGGCAGCAAAATATGAGATTTCTACAAGAGGATTTTTTTTTTTTCGATGATATATCAGTTTGTTCTGTTCGAAACTTTGTTTATTCTGTGTATAACGAAATTGTAACAACAAATCTCTTCTGGCACTTGCCGCAAGAATCAGTCAGATTTCTTATGTGCGTGAAAAGAGAGCATGATTCACATTTAATGGCACCCTATAGATACTCTCCCATTTCTCTCAAACAAATTGCAATATTCTATTGTAAAAATTTCATTAAACGCTGACAGATAAATAAATAAATAACAATACAACCAATTGATTGATTATTAGTGTTAACTTTTAATTTGAAATATATATTAGCAAATGTATTGTGCTTACAGGGTCTTTAGAGCGAGTGTTCATATTGGAAATTGTGAATTTTTCTCGCCTCTTTTACGATGCCACAGATTGAGGAACAGAATGTATGTGTAATATATCCAGTTGATAGATTGAGGAACACAATGAATGTGTACACATCCAGTTGATTTAGGGTGAAATTATATCAATGTTAGTTTGAATATGTGTATTTTGATGCCCTATTGATTTTGTTGCTTGTTCCAACTCGCCATTCAGTATCTGATATTCTATAATATTCCACAATGCTCCAGAACGCGTTTATATTTATTTTCTAGGATCAACATTGATGAAGTTACTATTCTTTTTAATATTTAAATAGTCACCATTTTAATAGAAAATATCATATCTGAGATATAAACAATTAATTTTATTGTGAAATAATGTGTTCTATACTTATTTTTAATGAGGTAAGAAGCATTTTCTACGGAACTGCGATGGCCATGAGGCTTGTTTTCCAGATGTACGTCCAAATAATATAGATGTCAGTACAGAAGATTAGCTCTATTAAATCATCTAAATGTGTGAGGCTAAAGTCCTCGGAAAATTTGCACATAAATGCCGTTCAGGATAAAACATGAACATTTTAGACAATATTTAAGTTTATGTACTACATTATCTTTAAACAATCTGCTAACAAGATATCAAAATATTTTTTGATTATTTTTCAATTTAATTTTTCTAGCCTTTAAATTGATTCGAATGAAATATTTATTAAAATAATAAATTATAATTTTAAAATTATTTCAGCAAATATATCGTTCTAACATTGCCTTTAGAGCGAGAGTTCAAACAGCAAATTGTAGATTGAGATATTGCATAGATTGAGGAACACAATGGATGTGTACATATCCAGTTGATAGATTGAGGAACACAATGGATGTGTACATATCCAGGTGATAGATTGAGGAACACAATGGATGTGTACATATCCAGTTGATAGATTGAGGAACACAATGGATGTGTACATATCCAGGTGATAGATTGAGGAACACAATGGATGTGTACATATCCAGTTGATAGATTGAGGAACACAATGAATGTATACATATCCAGGTGATAGATTGAGGAACACAATGGATGTGTACATATCCAGGTGATAGATTGAGGAACACAATGGATGTGTACATATCCAGTTGATAGATTGAGGAACACAATGGATGTGTACATATCCAGGTGATAGATTGAGGAACACAATAGATGTGTAAATATCCAGTTGATCTAGCGATAAACTGAAATTAAGAATACTTTAGATCCTTCAGTATGGTTTCTTACATTATTTTTCCACGTACACGTTATACTCCCAACATCAATGTTTAGTTTGAATCTGAAACATCTGGTTGCAACTTTCCGTCGTCTGAGAACATTTTTTCCCAAAGTAGCAGAGTTTTCTAATTTGTTTTATTCTTTCTTTTTCACTTAAATGTCACATTTAGTTTTATTTTCACCTTTTTCAGCAACCATGACTCTTGATTTTGCAACATTCGTTCTCTAATCTTTTCGTTCGCATTCCGCCCGCAATTTCCATTCGACAATTCGCTTATTTCAATTCAACGTCACATACGAGTATATTTTTGTTGAGTATGACTATTTTAATTTTAAATAAACCGTGATGAAAAAAAATCAGTTGTTAATTAAAAGGACATTTATAATTTTGATGTACTTGTGTCATATTTTTTTTGTATTGTTCATACATACACGGTTTTCCGTTTTGATGTTTATAATTTTATTGTTGGTTTCCTTTTTTTATATGATGTCTGTAGCCTTTTTTTGATTGTTGTTTTTATTTGAGTTTTATTTTATTTAAAAAAAATGTATGATTGAAATTTTATATTTTCGTAAAGGCTGTTGTAAAAAATTAATAAAAAAAAATTGTTTCCGACTTTCGATATATTACGCGGTACGGGGTTAAAATTTTTATAATAGAATAATATAGAATTTAAAATGTATGAACCTGGTAGAAACGAAATGTGTAGGATAGAATGAAGGAGATATTTAGTTCGTTTGCATAACCCAATAGGGTACTTGGTGTCATGGTAATGATGATTGAACATGGTTTTTTTTCACAGCAATACTCATCTTCAGGTATTATTTCTTAATGTTCTTGTTCCAAATTACTTATTGAAGTCTTAAAAATAGAAAAGTACACATGCCGATGTTTATGGAAGCATAAAATGTGTGCCAGGGAAGACCCTGGTTGGGATATCTACGTGATGGTGATGGCCATTACGAAAACTCTTTTTCTTCATTTGCATCTTATTGTAACATACATGGATATTGCCCTAGCTTGTCCTTAATTTCCCTAAATTTCAACATAAAAGTATTTATAAAATAAACTATTTTACTCGAGAAATAGGTACTTAAGATTTCACTGTTTGTGGGGCCATGTCTGACGGCCCTTCAATTGAACTGAATGGGTCATTATCATTTTCTTACTAAGTGATCATTTACATCTAGATTCTTAAGTGGTATTTAAGAAGACAATGACATATGGTGACAAAGATATAACGTAATATTTTACAACCTGTGTGCTGAATCCACTGTAATGATGACATACTTGGCCAGTTGGTAAGACACTGGTCTTCCACCATGCGGTTAAGGCTTCAATTCCCGATGAGACCCAAAAAAAAAGAAATGAAAAGTGAGGGGTGTCAGTCTGGTTATAAAGGTGTTTCAAATTGAATGGGTTTTTAATTCAATTCTTTTTAATTCTTGAATAAAACATACAATTTGCTTTGATTTCAAAAAACTTTTTATTGGTATTTAACCCGAAGACTAAACTTCTGCAGCAGAAGATTATATATGTAGTCTCATGCCCACGCTTTTCAACATGATCAGGAATGTGCAAGGATACAATACGAATGAGTAAAAATCTAAATTGCGCTGACTAAGACATCTACACAGCGTGCGAGACAATTACTCTTAAAAGAAGTCTCTATTTGGGGCTGGAATGTTGAAGATTGGGAATACCGAAATTGAGATTCCTGGAATATAACATACGACGAAGAATCGTGGCATAATTATTATGATAAAACATTAATACCCTGTATACAAGTTTCGTTATAAAACAAATCACTGATGATTCACAGCAGTATATTAGTGTCGACTTATATGTATGGGAGTGAGACGTGGAAGAAAAATAAAAACTAAAAATAAATTCTTCGGAAATGCGTACATTGAGGAGAGAATATGTACAAAGAAACGATTTGACAAGTCCCTGTATATGGATTAGATATGCATAACCAGAGTATAATGGAATATTTTTAAATTGACCAACATTTTTCCTTTATTGATATTTATTTCTTCATTTCATGAAGCTAACATATACAGGTTAAACCCACTTTCATACAATGCTTAAAGATAAATGTATACAGCACAAGAAATGAAAATGAATAAATATGAAATAATGTTCAGCCGAAATAACTGAATCTCCTTACTAAGAAAGCTCATAATACTTTATTTGAAAAGTATTTTTTGATACGTTGAATATGTCAATATCCAAGGCCTTATTCAAAAGAGATAGTCCGTGAAATCAATGAAGATCACTTGGCAAGTAAGTTTTACTTGTTGCCAGTCTAAATACATTAATATTTCTGTTCTTCGAATAGTAATACAAAAAATCATTTCTTTTCCAAAATAGTTGGATTATGTGGCACCCCCAACAACTCAATGATATAAAAAGATACTCTCATATCCCTCTTTAAGTTTAGAATGTAGTATCTCAACAAACCTAGAATAAACCGTTTAGGATAGAGCCACGGGAAGAAACTGAACTCATGCAGGTAGAGACATCTCAAAAAATTATTTAGGATTTTCTCTTCTATTTGAGATAAATAAATTCTGGCATTCAACATCTCAGGAATAAAGCATAAAAAATACGAACTGAGGTTCAAGTGCAAGAAGGAGAATATTACTGTTTCTAACATTTAAGATAAAAACAAGTACTATGTATTGTATTGTATTATTTTGTAAACACTTCATTGGCCAGTTGAAACTTGATCCAAACAACACACCCCAATAAAAATATTCACAATAAACAAGTTTAGTATATTCACTTATATGTTTAAAGATTTTTACGTTCAAATGCTGTTTTTCAATAGATTTAAATCGTTTTCGGGGTTGATGCCGTGTTGAGGTGACTTAAATAGTGTCCGACGTTTCGAAAACGTTGCAGTCTTCATCTTCAGGTTGATGTCAAAAAACGTAACCGAATATAGTAAGAACGCCAGAAATAATGATGTAGTTGCCGCGAGTGTGAAACAAAGTCAAATGAATTAAGGTATAAATAAAACTTATTATGTTTTATTCCTTCGAAGGTTCTACATTGACAATTTTTTTTGTATCATATATATGATGGTTTATGTAGAAAAAAATCTTATGGACTGACAGAATCACCAATGTTCAGAATCAACTGAAAGGCAGAGTATAGGAAGAGAATTCCCTCATACTTCGAACATGATACTAAAATACATGAAGAACATTTGGAAAGCTGGTAGTGACTGGAAGTGATGAGGAGCGGCGAGCAAGAGGGTGGTATCAGCAAGGTGGGCCAAATCAAATAGATGATTAGTTCCTCAGCGAATGCTGCACTTATTATGGCATCGAACTGGAAGGAGTGTACGCGAATTATCATCAGGGAATCATGACGCTCAGCCATGAGCAACACGACTAAAAAATAGTATTTAAGACAATATATGCCAAAAATAGCGTTATACATTATACTTATTTCGTACAAGGATTTTTGTATGGATCAAAACCCACAGAGCCTTTGAAGGTGAGATTAAATGTTTTTTTGTCTCTTTCTCTTGACTATTTTTTAAAAGAGATGGAGAACTTCATAAGTGCACTAACAACCCGATGCGACCTATGAATGAAGCAAAACTGAACACTTACTAGCAATATAAACTAAAGTGTAAAAAATCGTCCAAAGTCGAAATTCTGTTTGGTTTCTTGTCATTGTCACTTGTCATTCTAAATGTATTGATATTATATCTTTATCAAAGTCTGTAAATGAGGTTTTTAGTTTTTTTCAAATATATAAATACACCTGGGAGTTCGAAATGTGCAAATAGGCTTATTATTAAATATGAGTAGCTTTGTTGAATTTTTTTGTGAAGCGACGGATGTTTTCACTGGCTAAACGATTGCGTTTAGAGCCAGTCAAGTATACGAGTATATTTGACAACTTAAATTTTATTTGTTAATCGCACACTAAAAACGCATAAAACTAAAGATGTATGACGAATTCACTAAATATTACAATTTTGCGTCCTTTTTTATGATCGTGTATAAGCAGCTAAATAGTTCATATAAGGTAGCTGAAAGGAAACATAATTTTTGGGGAAATAATCGAGGTCTAACTTTTAGACAAAATAATGACTAAACTGGTTAATTTTGACTATACTTATTCAAATTATACATACGTTTAAACAAATATGAACACCGATGGACAGATATACGAGTATGTATATGCAAAAGAATTCAATATATAAAAGACACACATACATATATACCATCACGCTGTTACCCTATCGGGATAGGCAAAGAGGAGACAGTGCCAAAATTTCCTATCGAGATACATTTTTCGCCTCTTCTACATCCATACACCGCTTCAGATTTATCTTTTTTTATGTTTCCTTCTATCAAAATATCTTACACTTATCCAACCACACTTTGCTTGATTTTCCTCTATCCCACCCTCCACTCCGTCTCTCTTAGTTGTTTTTTTTTTTCGTTGCCTTAACTTTTTTTGTGTAATTACATACGACACTGTTATAAAGTAACTTAATATTTATTTATTCCTGTATAATACTTCGAAAATTGAGGTGTTCCCCCACAAGAAGTCTCATGTCAGACCGACGGGAAGGAAGCAATTTCATAATTCTGTTGGAAAGGTGAGGGGATCCTTGACTTCGAGGTCCAGCGACTACTACGACTTGCAGAAAGATTTGACCAGTTAAGTTTACATTTAATGGTTCCATATAAAACTCAAATATCGCAGAACAAGTAAAATTTAGGTTGGGGTTTTTGTATATATAGGGTCATATACAAACCGTTGAATTTATAGCAATGCCTTTGTCTGATGAATTTCTTTTCATCCAACTTCTCCATCCTTTGTAAATTCACTTTTAGGACATTTTTTTAAAATATGATTTTCATTTAAATAACGTTCGTGGACTAATTGACAAAATACCTGTGTCCGCAGCCTGAGAGTTGAGTATCACAGACATACCCTATACTAAACATAAATCTGAATGTGTTATTCATTACATATTGGAAGATCTACGAAGATTTCTCTGTAGTTCATATTCCCTTAGTAAGTTTTCTACGGTTTTCTTACAAAATATGTTTTTCTTAACATTCATACATGCGGGAAACTATAAAATATAATGACTGTAGCCACTACCGTCCTATCCTTATCGTCCTAACTTATAAACATTAATTTAGTAATATTTTTAACCTATTAATAATAGTGGGTTCGAATTCCAAGCAAGAGAGTCTGTTTTCTAAACGGCGTTATATAAATTGTCTTTCATTATTATAATTATACGGAACAGGGTACAAATAACTGTAGATAGGTGCGATGGTTGCTGCGCAATGCTCGGAGAATTCAGTTGCGAATTCCAAAAGGCATAGATCGATGAGAAGGTAGCGGGGTGAAGAGATTTCTCTTAGGCAGGTATATCAGGCTCAAGTAAAAACACAGTAGAGTGGAGTGTACTGAGAATATATTTAAAATTAAAATGGACCCCTCTAATGAACGGTCAGTCGGTCATAGCAAGCGCTCACACCTCGCGAAATGCAACCATTTTCGGGAGTTTTGCCCATTGCTAAAACCAACCGGTCAGTGATCTAGTCACGACACCCGTCCATAAGTCCCCATTTAAGCTGGATATTGGTCTGTTTAGATATCACGATACTCGCTTGCGGGTATAGAGATCGGGGATAACCCATCCAGTATTTACGGGTGCTGTGTGCCGTCTGGGCATACCGCGATATTGTGCGCGCTGAAAGGCGGGCCTTCAGGGCCGTTTCATGTAGTCATTCAGTGGCTATAATCAAGTGATCAGTGAGAGCGAATCGAACGCTAATTGTGATCAGTGCTAGTGCCGTGAGTGCGGGTGTTTTGATTGCGGGCTGCGCGGAAAGTCGTTAAGATGCAGGACGCAGGTGTTGTGTGCGAACTAGTGAACGGTGTTTATGTGCCGCTAACCCCCGCGGGGCCAGTGGCGCGAAAATGGGAGACCCCGCGGGCACCTGCCAAAAGACGGCAGGTTGCCGGACCCGACGAGGAGGTCCAATCTAATAAGTACACGTGCCTCCGTGAGGTAACGGAAGAGGCACCCTGCGTAGCGCGCAGGGTGAATACAAAATCGAAAGTACCGCCGGTGGTAATTACCCTCGGTAACCTAACGCACGGAAATCTTATTGGCCTGATCCGGGAGAACGCGAAGGGCCAATTTGAAGTAAAATATACCGGGAAGGGGACCGCGAAAATCACGGTCCACTCCGTCGAGGACCATGACGGCCTCGTAAAGGGACTCGATAGAAAGAAAAAAGAATTTCATACGTTCACAAAGATGGACGATAGGACCAAAAGGTCAGTAATCCGGGGATTACCAGAAATTCCCACGGAAGAGATCGCCGGCGATCTCGCCGCGCAGGGTTTTTCAGCGCAAAAGGTCGTCAAGATGACGACCAAGACAGGCGTGCCCATGTACCTTGCCCATTTTGGGAAGGAAACCGATATGGGGAAATTAAAGGCGACTCTGAGGTTCCTCTGCTACTGCAGAGTGATCCTCGTCAAATACCGACCCAAGAAAGGTCTCGGTACGCAGTGCTTCCGGTGCCAGTCACTGGGGCACGCTTCATCGAACTGTCACCATCGGGCCCGATGCGTCAAGTGCACCGAGTTCCACCTGACAGCCGAGTGTCCCAAGACAAAGGAGACACCGGCCACTTGTGCAAATTGCGGTGGTAACCATCCCGCAAACTATTCGAAGTGCCCCACAAGGCAAGCATACGCGGAATCAATCGCCCGCCGGATGGTACCGCGTGTGACACCGGGTCGCTCATGGAGCGGCGTCGTGACGGGCGCGGGGAATACGTTTCCCACACAAATTAATCAGGCCGCCGCGCAGAACGCCCGCGCTTCGCGGCCTATCGCTGGCGCAAACACTCACGAAACCGCGCAGTGTGCGAATATGCAACAATTGAGCGCGCAGCGCGTAAATTTCTCTCACCCGAGGGATCCGAGGAGCGGCCGCCGACCACCGTTGCTGCCGACTCCCGAAACCATCGTCACCAAACCGAGCTTCGCGGACGGAGAGGTAGCAGAGCTGACCCATATCGTCCGCCTACTCATGAAAACGAAGACGAGGCTGGGCCAATGCAGGGATAAAATCGAGAAGGCGTTTCTCATCGCCGAGATGATGGAGGAACTCGAAGGCTAAAACTGAATTTATATTTTCTCTTATAAATTTTAAATTTTTATATATATTCTAAAATTCCAAACCTAACCGACTTTGCAAATTAAATTCACTCAAAGAGTACCTAAATCTACCCGCTAAATTATAAAGTCACAATAAAATTGATCAAATGCTATTACTATTAGTGTTAAATAAACCTTACGCTTAATGCACCTCAAAACCATACTCTCTCCAAATTTAAAGTCAATAGTAAACAAAAATCGCGTTTAACAAATGAAAACCCGATACTGCCCAGCGTTTAACATTACATTACAGATCCCGAGGAGCGGCCGGGACACGTCACCAGGACCAGTGGGCGGCACGCGGCTAAGAGAGGACAACCAAGGGGGACGAACAACGCCCTGGACTTCGAGCTACATTATATACATTACAACACTCACACTCCACAAACAAGCCGAATGTGTTAATATCGCATAACGGAAGAGCCCAGAGGTCCTCTGAAGCTCGACTTCCCTCGATGAGTTTTCTGCGGTTTTCTCACCGAATATGTCTTCAAACATATGCGAATGCGGGGAAGCTCCAATCACACAGGCCGCAGCCGATACCTTTCCATCCCCACACTCTACACATACACCTGATATAAATAAGATGTATATATTTCCCTGTTGATTGATTGTCGAAGGTCTATGCTATTGACGTCTACACATTTCGGTCATCAGCCTGCAGTCCCCCAGACGGTAGTGAAGTACGGGATAGAGATCAAAGAAAGCTCATGAAGCCTTGCCGCACGCTACGTCTTTGCGCCTTCTTCGCCGTCTTCTCCAGCATCGTCACCTCAACTCCACCGTCTTCATCATCGTCGCTTCACTGAGACCCCCGGGAGGGGCGGGAGGACGCCTAACCTGAACTGCGCCACCAGGGCCGCCGACATGAGCTGTCGTATCCCTTTGGGTATAGTCGCCATGCCCAACTATGGTTGATTTAATTCGGATTAAGGATGGCAAGAGAGATCAAAAGGCTCATCGAGCCTAAAAATAAAACAGATATTATCACACAAATACTTAATATAAGTATACATAGATAAATAACACAACCACACATATGACACAACAGTGGAAAAGGTATTCCCTCAAATCACTGACAAAAGATCGACGACGCAGTAAAATGCGCACGTTTAAAAATTTATTAAAAATTAAAAAACTCGTTTTCGTTCGTTCGTTCGTAAGTCCCCATTTCCTCTGCGGTCGCGACAACGATCGGACCCAAAAATATTTACATAGAAACCAAACAAATATTGAATTATAACAAGAATCTATGCACATACAAATCAAACTATATCAATAATTTACGCTTCAAATTACTAATATTATTCACATGTAAAAGGGTGACGCATACGTCCAATACAATTATTATTAAAGATTCGAGATACATACCTAACTTTTTTAAAAGGACTTCAATATGGTTGTTATTTTAGGCCTTTTTAACATTTTTCTGTTTAGATGAAATACTATTTCTATTGTATACTATCCTTAACTGACCCACCGCCCCCTCTTATCCTCCTGAAATTTTTTATCGTCTTTCAGGTCATGGACTTACGTTTCGCTCAAACAGAGATTGATTATTGGCTTTCCCAGTTCACTGCTCTAATTTTTTTATGTCATCCTTTACCGTCCATGCAGTAAGACTTTGCAACCAGTTGCAAACTTATGTTAGACTCGCTCCGTTCTTAGCATGCTTTAAGAAGCGACTGAAAAAATATTAATGTCTAGTCAGTAATATAACGTGAATCTTTCCTGATTTTTCATTTCTCTTCACCATCCCTTCGATCTTTTCTCTTCACCATTCCTTCGTTTTTTTCTCTCCACCAGCACTTCAATCTTTTCTCTCCACCATCCCTTCAATCTTTTCTCTCCCCCATTCCTTCGACCTTTTCTTTCCACCATCCCTTTGAAGATGATATGTAGTCTTTACTTTAATTATTTACATGTTTATAAATTTCAAAAAGATGAACAATCGTTTGAATATTTTTTGTGATTATGTAACTTACGTTGTTTACTTTTGTCTGGTTGATTGGAAGAAATGGCCGCCTTGCAATAAGCCGGCCAGATTGTTTTTACAATGAAGTCTTCGATAAATAAATATATAGCTACATGGCAATAACCCGTCAGCTGGTGTTGTGTTTAACGAAACTAAAATTAATTATCTCTATTTTGTAACATTGCTTATTCGCTTAAATCGAATCGCAAATGCTAATTTATAACCGCATATCGTTTATCTCGAGGTACGTGGTAGTTTTAACCATTTATTAAGATTCACCTGTGGTGGATCCCGCCAGTTAATAGAGGGTCTCTAGTGGATAAACAACGTCATTATATAAGGTTAGACCTCTCTCTCTTGCCCCATCCAAGTCTTGTATATCTTATAGTAATCACGGCCTTGTTTTCAACGTCAGCCACTGCCAAGTACACAACCAACTTTTCTTGATTACAGTTTATTGTAGAACGCCGCCAAAGTCGGTTCTTTAAAATCGTTATTCAGTTGTTTTATTATTTTTGTTTTATTTATTTTCAAAAACAAAATTGTTAAGACAAGGTACGTGTTTTTATTTTGTTTTTTTAATCAGTTACCGTAAAACATGCAAAAATTGTGATCATGTATTTTCATATTAATTTTTTAACAAAATCCCTTAAGCAAGATTAATGGAAAAAATAATGACAAATGTGTTTTTAAAGTGTTTTTCATACATTTGATTTCCATATATATTAATATATCTAACATTCTCTGCGTTAAACAGTTGTTTTAATGATGCAAACATTAATTTTGTTGAGATTTCTAACAAGATTTGTTAAAAATAATTATTCATGCACTAAAAAAAATTTAAATATCTTCAGTCTAGTTTTTACTTACTGCCTCGTCAACAGCTTTCTGGTTTGTTGGAAGAGATTGCCACATCACAATTAACTCATCACGTTGTACTGTATAGAAAAAAGTGTAATAAAATATAATACAATACAATTGTTTTTTTAAATACAAATTTTTATAACATATAAATACGTAAAAGGTTTTAAGATTTAAACTGAGATTGAATTTTATATTTTGTAATTTTTGGGTGTTTGATTTTTAGTGATATCATTTTTTTTGGTTTATTTTACAATAAAACCTATTTTGGAAAATCAATAATGCATTAAACAAAATATTTATCCAAGAAAGATCATTAAAAAAATCGTGATTGGGCAAAAAATAGAGGAATAACATTTAATATTTTTTTAATTTAGTATTTTTTTTTAATCAAGTAATGTCATTTTTCTTTTTTTACATTAATTTTAATAATTTTAGTAATGATACGTAAAATAGAGCAGCCTCCGTGTCGTAGTTGGTATAACGTTTGTCTCAGAGATCGCCGGTTGCGGGTTCAATTCCCTGTGGAACTCAGATTTAAAAAGGATTTTAGTCTAGTTTCAACATTTTCCTGGTTGGTTGGAAGAGACTGCCACACGGCAATAAGCCAACCAGGTAGTACTGAATACGAAAAAAGTGTAATACAATACAATATATATTTAACATTATTTTATTCTATATCATTTGATTGTAAAAGGATAGTTATTTGTTAGTGCTTTAAAATAATGAAAAAAAAAATTTTCATTAATATTTCATAAATTACTCATTTCAAACAAAAATCATATTTACAAGAATCAAAGAGCTTTGGTGGTATTGAAAAAGTATTTGTAAAATCTGATTTAGAGCACTTATTTACTTTTAACAAGAGTTACAAATTTTTGTAGACTTGATATTGTAAATTCATCAGAATGAACCGAAAAATGTTTGATGTACTATAATATGAAAATATTAATTGATTAGGAAATTAAAAAAATTAATTGAAAAGAAGAATCAACTGTAAAATAATTCACACATAGCATAACACTGAGATGTCCCAAACAAAAAATAATAATTTAGATTTATAAACAGTTGAATTTGTTCAATGTTTCTGGCACGTTCCTTGAGTATTAGGTCAGAAAAATAAGCTTAAATTGTCCATGCTAATACATTCTTGATGATTTGTTGTACAATATTTTTACACGGTTGCATTTTCAAATATGTTTGGACAAAAACATTGTATATAAATATTAAACACACATTTTGTTTTTTTTTTGTAGTTGACGAAGCAGGTTTAGTCTTCTAACAAAATTTAATTTAATATTGGTCCGATGGTGCCAATATATTATATATAAAAAAAAAATAACAAATAAATTGGTCACTATTCAAATTACACAATTTTCATTGAAATTTCTTGAGGTCTCTATTGTGTGATTTAGTTCAAATAGATCATTTTCAACTAGAATATATTATATGTCGACCTCAATAATTCGACCGTCGGATACTGAAACATTTTGGTTGTTTCTGAGATTTCTAGTTTTTCTTCTTTTTAGTGTAGACAGTAAATTAATTTAATATTGTCCAAATAATCAATGTGTTTGGGATCCCATACCGATTTGATTGCGAAAAGAATGTTTGAATATTTATTGTTTGTAATTCTGCATTAAATGTCACTTGCAGCCTTTTAATGCCCGTGGCGCTAAAATCTTTAATTGTTACTTCAGTTTCTAAAATACAAATCTAGATCAAAATAAATTATAAAATTTTAAATCGGTTTGTAATTTACCGATTGAATTGAAACTTGTTGAAAACAATATTACCTCTCATATTAGCTCATTTATAACTTTAAACTAAATTATTTCAGAACATTTAAAAATAAATTACTTAATTTATTACATTAATCCCCAGTACAGGTGTTTCTACCTCCTATCCCTAACCGGAATCATGTGTTTCTACCTCCTATCCCAAACCGGAATCATCAGTGTTTCTACCTCCTATCCCAAACCGGAATCATCTGTTTCTACCTCCTATCCCAAACCGGAATCATCTGTTTCTACCTCCTATCCCAAACCGGAATCATCTGTTTCTACCTCCTATCCCAAACCGGAATCATCTGTTTCTACCTCCTATCCCAAACCGGAATCATCTGTTTCTACCTCCTATCCCAAACCGGAATCATCTGTTTCTACCTCCTATCCCAAACCGGAATCATCTGTTTCTACCTCCTATCCCAAACCGGAATCATCTGTTTTTACCTCGTATCGCAACATACGTAATTACGAATAGGTATCTACGAGTACATGTCAAACGAGCATGTTTTCCTTAACAAATATCTTGAAGGAATTTATCGAGGGTACCCTGACGCGTTTTCTTTATACTTTGCAACAGGCCGGAATCAGCGCGGATATTGGATGCAAATATAGGACTGCCTTCATTTCCATCTTGCATCACTTATCACTGTAATTCAGCGATACATTTCCTGGTTTCCTGGTTAGTCACACGATCTTATTCAAATCTGTAATCCACACACATTTCCCTATCTTCTAATGTCGATAATCACTGTCCCGATAAAGCGACGATAAATTCCAAATACGCAAAAAAAAATGGTTATATTCTCGTTATGTTTATTTTCTTCAATATGCTTTTCAAATAAATGGATATCGTAATTAATCGATGATCCCATTAATCGAAATCAACTGTATCAAAGATTTTTCTTTCAATTTTCTTTCGAAATCAACTGTATCACAGATAACTATCTCACATTGAGTATGACCAACCGAAAAAGGTCTGCTATTGAGAGATAAGTGGTTGAGAATCTTGTAGGCAGCTTAGACCCATCCTGGGTTGTAATACTGATGAAGAACTTTGCGTTTCTCACTTGTTTAGTCCAATGCTTTGTCACTCTTTCTCTTCTGCGTCGTCTTTCCACGTTTCCAGTATCCACAAGCCTCTCCAAACTGTCTCATTGTCCTAAAGAATTGGAGGATTCTAAGACAATCTGTCAGTGATTCTCAGTTCTTCGAGAATGGAGGCGTTAGTTCGCCTTGCTTTCCATGGAATTCGTAACATCCTGCTCTAGCATCATATTTCGAAAGCATCTATTCTACGTTTCTTGCTTACTCTCAAAGTCCCAGTCTACGCGTCATACATTAATATTGCGAAGACGAGAGGCTTAACTAGGCGCATTTTCGTGATGTGATATCTGTTCTTTGCAGAACCAGCACCATCACTTCTTTTGGTCTCTAAACGGTGCTGTATAATTTATCCACTTTATCATTATTAATCGATGGCGTCTTGTAATTGAATAAATACGAAATTTGTTTAAATTACAAAGAAAAAAATAATAAATAAACAATTTATTCTTTGACTCTGAGAATCTGTCGAGTGTTAGTGTTATATATATAAAAACGAACTGGTTAAGTAGTTAATTATTTTTATACTGCTTTGTACTACACCATTGCGTAAATCCGTAATTATAGTAAGTTGTTCTCAAGGCAACTTCAGAGGTGAATGATTTTTTATTATAATTTCAATGTCGTAAATCAATGAAGTATCGTTTTTCATTTTGGTTTAGTTGAAGGTAAAAATTAACTTCGATTTACTGTTTATTTTGGTGATGTTATGATGATTAACAAGAACAATTAAATATATTATTTTTGTTATGCTTAATAACTCTTGAGTTATTACAATGAGACGGACATTATTACGATTAATGAATGAATTTTGTAATTTTTTTGAAAAATCGTCACGACTGTGAAATTAAATGAAAAATACAGGTTGTTTCAAAAAAGTATATGCACTTTGAACGATTATAAATTCAGCATTTATCAAAGTATGAACGATTATAAATGCAAAAAGCATTTATCAAAGTATGAACGATTATAAATGCAAAAAGCATTTATCAAAGTATGAACGATTATAAACGCAAAAAGCATTTATCAAAGTATGAACGATTATAAATGCAAAAAGCATTTATCAAAGTATGAACGATTATAAATTCAGCATTTATGTTAAAACTCCAGATCATATAAGATAAATGTAATTTTTAGCTATCACAAATGCTCAAATTGAGAGTAGAACAGTCTGTGTTATTGCAGTTAGACCACTTTGAATATTTGATTTGGTTGCAAAATAATATTTAAAATTTTCAATAAATATTCAATGTGTTTTTTTTTGTTTTTTTTTTTACATGTGGCATAAAATTCAAAATGAACCAAACAGAACTTGTTTAAACAAATTCTAATTAAAATAATTAATCTATATGGAACTTTTATTGTTGAAACAAAATAACTTAATCATTTATTTCATTAGTGTATTAAATTAAAAGCGAACTGCGTTAAAAAGGTACTCTGGTGAAGGTGAGCTTGTATGGAAATTATCAATAGTATTTATTGCAAAGTTCGATACAAAAACTTTATTTATTAGATTGTGTGGATAAAAATGCATAATTTGTTTTGAATGTCCAATGCTGAGTGATTACAAACATTCAATATTTGAAGTAAATATCAGAAATATGGTGCACACCAATTTTTTTTAAACCACCTGAATAAAATGTTTTAGGTAAGATAAAAAAATGAGCTTTAAGATGGTTTGGACATGTGGAGAGAATGCATGATGAAAAACTAACTATGATAATATACAAGTCAGCAGTGCAAAGTGTGTGTGGAAGAAATATACCTAGGAAAACGTGGCTGGACCAATATAACTAGATTTTGGAAGAAATTTAAGTGAGAAGTATGAACAATAGAAGATTGTGCATGATTAGATGTATGAATGTGGGGAGGTGAAAGTTGTGTGCTTGGATAGAGAAGTTTGGACATTTTTTCTCTCTGCCTACACCGCAAGGAACACGGCGTGATGATTTGTATGTATGATACGAGTATGTATAAAATTCACATTACGGAGAGACTTAACATACATGTGACAGTAAACCCTTGATCACCGTTTCTTTAGTATCCTCAATGCTCTGCATTTGATCTTTACTCAAGTATAAACTTCTTTGAACACAACTTCACCATAAATGGATGCGCGCCGGATACCGTTTGGTCTACAACAGAGTCTCAATCGTAACGTGAGCGCATGATAGCATTCGATTTGCGACCGTTTTGTGAGCGCGTGGTTCCATCCTTCCACGGGGGAACAAGCGTAAGGCTTCCACAAATTTTGATGTTATTGTAAATTTTCATTTAGTTGTTTCTTCGTTTGAGTATGGGGTACCATACTGATTTGAAGTGGAATTCGTCGTCTCCGTTAATATTGTTTGGATATTTCTATTGCCTCTTTGAATAATCAGACGTGATATCTACCAAGCCAAAATCATGTGGAACAACACTCTTATAGACCTTATATTAGTGATAGTATTACACATATTTTTACACAACATAATTTTCTTTAAATTTTCATTGGCACAAGTCACGCTCTTTGTGGCACGGTATGCTAAATTAATAATAATATTATTTTTCATAAAATGTTTTTTATATTTGTTTTTTATTGTGCATAAAATAATATTTCCAACTTAGGTTCAAAAGATTCCGGTCTGAATAAACTAGAGCCAGTATGAACATTGACCACGCTGACAATGTCTACTGCGTGGTCAGGTGATATTTAAGTTAAAGTTTGATATATCTACCGTCAGTAGTATGTCAATTAGAAAGGACGTGTTGTTTCGTTACAGTCTGAAATGTAAAATATTGCATATCACGCACTAATCAAGTTTCTTTCAAATGAAGGAAAAAAATCCGTCAGAAATTAAATTACGTTTACATGCTGTCTAAAGGAAATCTTCTCCACAGGGCATTAACC
Organism: Odontocerum albicorne; assembly: GCA_949825065.1. Classification (NCBI taxonomy): domain Eukaryota; kingdom Metazoa; phylum Arthropoda; class Insecta; order Trichoptera; family Odontoceridae; genus Odontocerum; species Odontocerum albicorne. The sequence goes on from OX463849.1 coordinate 36,258,932, forward strand.
CTTGTAGGTCTTTCACATATGAATTTATGTAAATAACAAATAACCAGAGTGACAAAAGAAATCTTCGCTTTATCGACTTTTAATATTAAATTACTCAGTCAAGACACCGTTCACTCTACTGCATGCTCTGCTTTTGGGATTTAATGACGTAGTAGCACGTATTAATTTACGTTCCACAACCATATTCATTATTTTTTTTCCATAGCTTTTCTGTTATCGCGCTGTCATATGCTTTTTCTAAGTCCACGAACGCACGTTGAGTAAGTGATATAAAGTAATGTATAGTATTGAACTTTTTATATTTCAGGAATAATGGATACATCTGGAGTAGTTGTGCTGATTGGACTATTGTTCTGCCAGATGGGGGGAATAATAACGGCTCCAGCTGGAGGAGGGGTGAGTAAGATTTAAGTCTCTTATCCTTCGCAGTATTTTATATTTTTAACTTTATTCATTTAACCCGAATCTCAATTTTACGAAATTTTTGACATAGTTGGTAAGACATATATCTGCCCCTGGTGTTACAGGTTCAATTGTTGGAATCAAATTTATTTTAAAAAGAGTTTCGGTTTCGTTTTCACTTTCTATCATCTTTCTGATTGGTTGGACGAGCATCTTCAGGTTGTGCAGTGTTAAACAAAAGTCACCATCATGTTATTTCCTTATTGGGATACGCAGAGAAGACATAGCTCAGATTATCCTATCTTGACATACACATCCTTAGCCTCAGCCGTATCTATACACTTTCTCATACAACTCCTACAATTTTCATGTCTTTCTTTCACAATCATATTATAAATAGGCCAAAACCCGTACGACAGAAGAATTTAATTTTGAATACAAGAGAGCGAGAGAGGAAAACTTGGATTCTCTCCGAAAGTAATTTGAAATTTGAATCTCGGTGGGTCCGTGATAAATGAAAAGATGGAAACTATACTGAACGAATTTTAAATACCTAGCTAACAATTTTTGAACCGGTATAAAAGGGGACGATGTATAAATGATAAACATAAACAAATTCTACATTTATGAATATATATTTTCATAAATGTAGAATTTGTTTTACTTCCGTGAATATTTCACGGGAATATTTGCAACTAGTAACAATAACTTGATCCAACAATACTTTACTTGGTCTTTATGTGTAACGCTTTCCACTCATATTTGCACTATATATTTGTTTTATTAGGTTTTATTGATTAATATGTTCTACATGTCCAAACCATCTCAGATAACTCTTCTTCATTGTTTAAACAAATTAATTTCAGTTTCATTTTCATCTCTAATTACTCCAGTCATTACAAAAATCTTTCTTGCGAAATGCCGCTATTTTTATTAAATGAAATTTAGTTGAAGCTATATTTCATTGACTAAAGGTCCTGGAAAAAAAACATAACTTTTCAATTAATTATACTTTAGTTATCAAGTGATGGATAGCTTGTTCGGAGTTTCGGTCCGATGGTAGGACACCTTACTCCTTCATCGGATAAGTTCTGACTGTTAAGATATTTATTGGAAATTTTTGGATCTTTTTGGGAATCGGGAAAGGATAGGTTTGTGGTAATTGTTTTGATTTTATGAATGATTATGAGAAATTATAAACGATTAAATACATATATAAATATGATGATATGTACATAATATTAAATACAAATATACATAAATTTGTGTCGTCACACACTGTTTTATATTGAATGGGTGAAAAAAAAAAAAAAAAAAAAAATGAAAAAATGAATTGTGAATAAATTATAAGAATGAATATAGTATATGTAGATAAGTAAATGAGTGGGGAAATGTGTGTGACTTTTATAAATATATTAAGGTGTAGAAAATGTTTATTGAAGGTGAGAAATGCGGTTGCCTATGGGGGTAAACTGTCTGCCGGAGGAATTATCGATGATGGGGTTTTCAGAGTGACAATCGGGGGGTCATTTGGGGGGATGATTAGAGTTAAAGAGGGGGGGGGGTCGGGGGGATGTTTCGCAATATTGATTTCGGACGAGTGTGTCTGTAACTGGTGTTCGCGTTGTAGTTATCTAAGGCTTTTATGACTGGGTTGGGATGACGGGATATAGAGCTGTAGAACCTTTCGGCCAGAGCGCGCATATGTTCGGGGATAGTATGTAGTTTGGTATCTGCGTGGAGTCTTGAATTACGGACGATGTAGGATGCTTTTAAAATTATGCGTAGGGCTTTGTTTTGAATGATCTGAATGTGATGTAGCGTTGTTTTCTTCGCGTGGCCCCAGACCGGAAGGGCGTATGTCAGTTGCGGTCTGACGATCGCTTTATATAGGTGGAGTTTAGTGCGCGTGCTAAGTTTGCTGTATTTACTGATCAAGGGAAATAATGATTTGAGTGTTCCGTGAGCTTTTGATTTGATATTGAGGGCGTGTTTATGCCACGAGAGTCTACTGTCTAATGTGAGGCCTAGGTATTTTACGTGTTTTGACCATGGGACGCTCTGGCCGAAGAGTTTAAGAGTTCTGATGGGTTTGATGTATCTGCGTGAGAAGCGGACTGCTGTGCTTTTGGTGGGATTTATTTTGATCTTCCATTTGGTGCACCAGTGCTCCAGAATGGGAATGAAGTCTTGCAGTCTGTTGTGGGATACGGACTCATATTTCGATGAAGAGAGAAAGGCTGTGTCGTCAGCGTATTGCGCGGTGATACAATGTGTACGTGAAAATTGGGGCATATCGCTCGTGTATATGTTATACAGGATAGGGGACAACAGTGCACCTTGGGGCACACCTGCCAGAATGGGGCGAGGGGATGAGTTTATACCGTCTATTTTGACGGAGAAGGAGCGATTTTCAAGGAATGATGCGATGATTTGCACTAGTCTGAGGGGAATACCTGACTTGTGCAGTTTGAATATGAGTCCGTTGAGCCAGACTGTGTCGAAGGCTTTCGCCACGTCTAGTGAAAGGAGGGTCGTGAGGCCTTTGGAGCTGAAGTATTTGATGATGTGTTCTACAACGCGAAGAAGCTGATGGTTGGTAGAGTGTAATGGCCTAAATCCGTGTTGCGAATCTGGGATGATGTTACGTGAGTAAGTTTCTAACGAGAGACGTTCTAGGATTAATTTTTCGAGCACTTTACCTAGAGTCGGGAGCAGACTGATCGGTCTGTAATTTTCAGGGATAACGTGGCTTTTACCCGGTTTAGGGAACATGATGACGTCGGCGTTTTTGAATGGGGTTGGAAAGAATTTATGTCGAAGGCAGGCATTGTAAATGGCGGTAAGGGCGTAAATGGCTTTTTTTGGAAGTTTTTTCAAGGTGAGATTATTGATTTTATCGGGGCCGGGGGCTTTTTTGTTGATGAGATTTTTTATGATAGATTGAATTTCTAACGGTGAGAAGAAGTCTGTGGTGGGGGGGGTTTGCTCATTTAATATGTCGGCAACTGCGTTGTCGACCATTATTGAGTGAGAGGGGTTAGAGAAGTCTGCATTTGGCGAGAAGATATTAGCTAGAGAGTCAGCAAAGGTCTCTGCGCGGTCGCGAGCAGAGAAAACGGGACCATTTGGTCCTTGAAGAGAGCTGGGTCGGGAGGGCGTATTTCTAAGGCTACGCGTTAGTTTCCATTTGAGTCCATCATTGTATTCGAGAGACTCGACGAAGTCTGACCATTTGTCATTGCGGAGTTGCTGTAGGAGGTGTTTGATTTTTTTGACTAATCTGTTGTAGTCGGTTTTGTAAGAGGGGACAGCTGTGTTTTGCCACAACTTTCTGGTTTTGTTTTTTTCACTGTTCATACTTTAGTTATGAACAGTACAACCTGTTCGGTTTATTTCTATATGACAAACTCTTCTAACCAACCAGAAAAGTAAAATGCAATTTAGAGAAAACCACATTCATTTGCTTTTAAAAATCTGGTTACCACAGGGAATCGAATCCGTAACCCCTTGAATTAGAAGATAGGCATCTTATCAACCAGGCCACGAAGGTTATCTGGATTTGTATTTATTTCTAGACCATTAACCAATACAATGGCGGTTTTCGAGTTTTTTTGTAACGTTTCTCTACTGTTTTGAAAGTGTTACGTCATAAAATAACGCTAGTATTTAAAATATTCTCAGAGTCAACTACTTCCTTCAATACATTTTATACCAAATAAATAAAAACACACTAAACACAACAAAACCACCCAGCTACATCAACTGACAGCTGAATGTCAAAACTTTTAAAATATTCACTTGCTAATATTATTTATTCACTAATTAGTACGTTAGCAAAAATAATATATATTTCAATTTCATAATGAAGTTTTTATAGGGCTCGCCTCATTTTATTTACAAAAGTGAAAAGAAGTAGTGTGACACCTGTTATACGTCAAAACTATCTAAGTTATCGACAAAATATCCCGTTTGAAAAGAAAAAGTGCGACATTTCGTATTACACATTAAAACAATCTAAGTTATTATTGACAATAATGTGTCGTTTGAGCGACATCTGTTTAAAGATTTTACTATTTACTCGTATTTCCACTTCGGACAAACTTCAGAGCATTGCTGATCTATTTGGATTATTTTTATAACTATTCAAAATGTATTTTTTCTATAATTATTCATCACCTCTATGTATCAGAATTCAGTAGACATATTAATATTATCTTATTTGGGAACATTTTGAGTACAATAATTATGTAATAATTATAGAATTTTTACATTGCAGTCAAATATATATATATTTTTTCATAATTCATGGTATAAAACATTCTGAATAATTCATTGTGAAATTATCTGAATAATTCATAAGAAGTTATGCATTAAATGGAATGCGAGGTTTCAATAGCAAAAAAAAACAAAGTTACAACAACGCCAGCAATCGAACATAATACGTTTTTTTGTTTATCGAGTCATACACTTTTTTAGATTTACTTTAAAACATATGATTTGTATACCAAAACATTTGCAAAAACAATTGTTGCGTGTTTCAAATACAAAGTCATGGAGATGGAAATGTGTGACAGGAAAAGTAAATGCGATATGTAGAGGAGCAATTAAATATTATAGGGTGTTTTGGCTGAGGGAAAAATATCAAACGTCGTGTAATGATAGGAATTAAAGTCAATGGGGCACAAAAACATACATACTTGAACCGGACAGTATCAAAATCTGTTAAAGTATCCCACAACAGTATTTTATTGTATGGGAGGGAAACCTGGACGTTGAAAAATACTAAAACTTATTGAATAAATGCAGTAGAAATACGTGCATCGAGAAATATACGTGGGTTGATAATGTATGACGTAATACGGATAAGGGATAATTATGAACTTAATGCTGATGTGTTGAGTAAGATGAAGTGAGCATTCTGAATGGTTTGGCCATGTAGAATGAATAAATTATAAAATACTAATAAAACAAATATATAGTGCAAATGTGAGAGGAAGTCGTGGTAAAGTTAGAAAAGTATAGTTGTATCAAGTAATAACTAAGTTGAATCAAGTAATAACTTGGCGGGCGTATTGCTATATAGCAATGCACCATGTGTAACCATCTAAACAAAATAATTATAAATTGTACGAGAAAGTGTATGGATGTAAAAGAGGCGAATGATATGTGTTGAGATAGAAATATTTTGTGCTCTGTCCTCTTCGCCTACCCCAACAGGGAAATGGCTTGATGGTATGAACGAGTATATAGTACATGAAGTAAGTGATGTGGCATGGGTAACCGTTAAGACAATCAACGCCAGTGTTGCTATTGTACCTATACATGTATGATACTTCTCGAGAATTATATTAAAATATATGTGCTGAACGAGAGAGGCACAAGTGAGGCTCTATAAGAGAGGCTTCGTTTCATATTAGTCGAATAATTACACCACAAAAAATGAGCTCCAATTTTTGTGGCGTAGTTGACGTTGAACAAGTCCTGAAGATGAAAACTGGAATTGCTTTCGTAACGTTAGCATTATAAGCATGTAAACTGTACGATAAAATACAATGAAAGATCTTGTACTACTGATAAAAATAACGTTTTCATAAAAGTACCCTCAAAAATGAGGCAGAGACTTTGATCTTATAATAAAAAAATGAGCCACCGACCGAATCGGTTTTTTAACGAAAGTAAGCTACATATATCGAAATTAAAAGGAAAATGAATCACAAACATCGGCCTTGTAATAAAAATGTGTGATATACTCGTATACCAGTCTTATTTATTTCAAAAAATAAGCTCAGTACATTGATTTTATAACAAAAAAATCCATCGACATCAGTTTTATATTTAAAAAAATCAGGCATAAACACTGGCTTTATAAACAAAAATGAGCTGTATACGAGTACACAAGACAAAATGAGATCTATATATCATTTAAATAACGACGATGACAAAAATCATAGTTTTCATAGTGAGAAAAAAAGAAATAAATCTAATTAGGATACTACAAAATTCGTTCTAACGATGCTACTAAAACGAAGCAATATATATTGTACTAATAATGATCACATCAAAAATAACTTACGTACATCACTCTTATAACGATATAATCAAAAGCTTAGTTGTAAAAGAAAATGGAACTCAAGATGATGTTAAAAAACATTTACAAATACACAGCAACAACTCCAAAAAATATGTTCATTAGTGGAAAACAACTGTGAAAATCTTTGAAAATTTTGAATGGTTCTTGAGTTTACAAAGCTTTCTGATATCATTGATTGAATCCCGACGAATTCCTAGAATGGTTTTTTATCAGAGCATTTCCATCAGAGTTTTTTTTTAATTATTGGAGTGACCTACGTCTGTTAGGCCACGTACAGGAGGTCGATATTTTAAAATGCCTCGAGGTTCTTTAAATAAGCCTCTTCAGACTTGCTATCTTTCATCATTATTTGTTGTGCTATCTAAATATCAGAGGCAACATTTTCGATGCCAATGGCGGGATGGGATATGGTTTTGTTATTCATGATTGACATCCTGGTTTTTATATTTTATAATACGACCTCATTTCATTTGAATTGATTTAATGTAACTTATGAGTTACTTTTTATTACTTCAAAAATTCAGTGATCTCGAGGTATTATTTTTCTACAAAACGACCCTACACAAGACATATTTTAGCTACTCGTATTTTTCTTGAATTTTCACTTTTGAACAAGATATTTAACAACTGTTTCAATTGTCAACATCTACTGAATTCAAATGTGAGTGAACTAAAACATGAGATACTCGTACGTGACATCTATTTAAATGTCTTTTTAAGATCTATAAACCAAATTGAGCTATGTGAGATGTTAATTTTTATTTCAAGATTCTCTCTTCAAGAACTTATTTTTAAGGTCAAGATTATATTCCTGGCTATAATACACTCCAAGCCTTTGAGTTATTTATTCTCGGAAGTATTACATCTCCCTGAAAAAAAAAACAAGGGGTACAACTAGTTTTCAATTTAAAGTAGCATACTACTCAAGTAGCAACTCATGTCAATACTTTACACCTACTCTCATCTATTGCTTCCCTTGAAAATTTTGCTTTACAGTTTTCTTCAGTAATAATCATTTAACAAATTTATCTGAAAAAGTTATTTTTTACGGAAACAAGAACTACATGCTTTTAAAATATCACATGGCACAAGCATTTCTCAATTTAAAATAAACCTAAATCATTGAAAATTATGTATTGTCTACGAAATAATGAATTATTTTTTTGTGTCTGGACTATCAATAATTAATTATGCCATGTGTTACTAGTAAGAGAGAATATAAAAAGCCTTGCCATTCGCGTAAATCAGGTCTTGTCCGGAACAAGAAGTCTCGACGTTTTGAAAAGTTAACATGCGCTCTGAGTCCTGTGTAGCCCCACAATTATATTCACTGCTGATTTCGTTCGGAAATTCCTATTTCTGTTTATTTACCTTGTATATTCTCAGAGTCTATTCAGTGCTCTCCGAGTAGACCAAAGTATTTGGTCTTTAGTTACCAATTTTACCTAGAGCTGTCAAGTGTTTTTCTTCTTCTTTAGAAAAATCCCTTTATCCGGAGGAATTGTCAGTTCTTGCGCTCTGTTCGTCAAACTATTTCTAGATTCCGATCTCGATATTGCTGGCTGGTGATCATTTAAGGAGTGATTTGGGTCCTGGAGTTAATTTGTTCTTTGTCAGCGGCAACACATCGTCGGATGTCCATGAAATGTTGCACGGAAAACATAAAAATAATTTACAATTTGCAAGTATGGTTTCCCTTTGTGATGCAGAACTCCATTTCAAATAATTAATTATTTTTAATTTAAACATCTACACCTTGACTCCGTCTACACATTTCTCACCATTACTAGCACTCATCACCTGACGTAGAAGATATAAATAGTTGAAACCGGTATTTAAACTAGATTAATAAAACAGTAGTGAATACAAAGAAAACTACTGTTTAATTAATTTTATTATACTAAAAAATCAACTGAAATATTGCTATAAAGTAAACGAAATATCTCTTGATATTTGATATTCATGATACGAATTTAGCGAGGATGGGTAATTTTTTTTTATTTCGTTTATTCATGTTCCCAAATATTTATATAGATTAACGTTGCAAATTATTAGATTTGAACGTGGTGAAAAATCTCTTAAAAATTTGCGCGATTTAGATTTTTAGAAGTAAATTTAAAATCTATTTAGATTATGAATATAATTTATTTTCATCAGAATATAAAAACGAAATCAGCATATTATGATGTCAAATGGAAGGTAAATATTTGCATACTAGTATTGACAATAATTAAAGGCAATAAATACATCTCCAAATTAGGAGTTACAAATTATTATCAAGTTTTTTGAAGTTAGTATGCATGATTAGCAACATATTTATATTTTCCAGTCCATGCACATTTCCATTAAACGATTATTTTTGCAAAGCGCAATTTACATTATCTCAGTTTTCGACGAAAATAAGTTAGTACTTTTATATTTTTGTGATTGCTGAATTAAAATTTATATTACTGCTAAAGGAAATTAGTTGAAAAGATGAATCCAATTATTTTAATCTATAACTCGTTCTACTCACACTAAATTCACCGATACCACGATATCATTAGCATGCAGCGATCTGCATACATTCCCATTCAATATATATCGCCTCTCAATATTTAATTCTTTCACACATTTTACATTTATTCAAAATGTTTACATTAATTTATTTTATTAGTTAAAAGAGATAACCATGTTAAATACAATACAAAAATTGTCCATTTAAGAAATATTAATACTACTGTGATTATTATAAAAAAAATTATATGACTTGTATAACGCTGTTTCATCAAATATCACCATCTAAAGAGCTTTTTCAACTACGGATGTCAGTTTATAAGTATAATTAAACAAATTCAGATGAAAAGATGTCTGAAAGTTTATTTCGTACTAGAATGTCAGTCATGAATAACATGTCTAGTATTCCAGACTATGGGCACATCAATTCAACAGCTTGGTTAAGAAAAACTCGATGGCAATATTTAATGACTGATTTTTTCAACATGTGTCCATAAAATTGTACTGTAAAAAGTTTCAATTAAAGGGGTTAAAATTATATTGTTTCTAACTTATTTAAGAAGAGTAAGATCTGAGGAGAATGCTGCAAAACCCAAAATAATAGTGATAGAAAAGTGTGAAAGGAAAATAGATATATGAGTGAACAATGAAGAAGGAAACAAGTTGAGGAATTTTGCTATTTGGGTAGTATTTTCTTCGATGATAGAAAAATTATGAGATATATCAAACGGCTTGTAAAGAACGGAAACAAATGCAATGAGGGTAGCAACAATATTTTAGTACTAATTTTGATATATGAAAGTAAAAGGTAGACGTGACAAAAGACTGAACTGAGCCGAATAAATCCATAAAAATACGTGCACTAAGAATAATACGTGGGGGGAAAATGCATGAAAAAATACAGAATGAAGGGATAAGAGATGAAAGTGGACTTGGATTACGTTGAAGAAAAGCACTATGAGATGGTTAGGTCATGTATAAACATAGAAAGAATAACAACACAAATAAATAGTGCGCAAGTGAGTGGAAGCCGTGGTAGAGAAGGATCAAGAGAATAATGTTTTGATCAAGTGAATTGAGAGAAGGAAATGTAAAAAGTGAGAGAAATCGTAGGAGTTGTACGGGATCCTAAGTAGGGAATCAACGTGATGATATGCATCTATAGAGTTTAGGAAAAAAAAATTGTAAATTTAAAAATAAATAAATTTTAAATTATTAAGAAATATAAAATGCACTTCACTGAATTAAAAAAAAAGGTCAATTTTCTTAAGTTAAGTTCTATAAAACACCAATTTAATTATTTGTGTTTAATACGACGAGTAAGGAACAAGAGTAAATATGTTTGTGAAGAAGAAGAGAAAAGTAGTTAGAAATGAATAAAACAGAAGATATAAGGAAAGAAACGTTTTAGGATTTTTTTATGCAATCGAAAATATAATTTAAAAAAAAATACTCGTAAAAAACAAACAAAATATAATTAATCATAGAATTGATCGAAAACAATCGGAAGGAATTCCAAAACAAAAAAAAGAAACATTTTAAATAATTGCTTATCAGTACAAATGTTGCTGTTTTTTGGTTTAGTCGTCACGTCATATACGAGTATAATACTTCTTAGAATATCATCGTCCACTGAATTCACTTGAATAATTGCAAAGGTCGGTTTCCAATGGAAGTTTTTTGTAACATACTTGACTTGGAAAAACCATGATATTTTTTTCGCTAAATAAGTAATGTATGTTTGTCGTTAAGACATGAATAAAATGAAATATACGATTACACTTTAAGAGGATTCGTGATTTATTCAAATGTCATTTATAATATTTTTAACAGTCAGAAAACAAATGTATTTTTAATAAAAGATAATTTTTATTTTCAAACCGTTGACAAGAACGTTTAAATTTTGGAATGATGCATGTGATCACTTTTTTCATATGAAATATATGTTTTTCTATACACATACATCATTTGTTTAAATTTTATTCATTTGTGTATATGGTTTTATAAAGGGTATTTCAAATTGAGCTGTTTTTTTTATTATAATTTTTTAAATTCTTAAATAAAATACACAATTGCCTTTCATTTCAAAAACATTTTATTGGTCATTGAAGTATAATGTGTGACATTTAAACACAAAAAAAATACCCTCTAAATGCCCACTTCTTGCAGTTCCACAGATGTCCACTCTTTTGTCAAAATTTTCGATGACATTTTGGCATAATTGCGGTTCTAACTCACCAATAACGCTAATAATTTCGTCCTTCAGCTCAGGAATTGATTGGGGGTCATTCTTATAGACCTTGCTTGTCACGTAACCCCAGAGAAAATAGTCCAACGGTGTCAGATCACATGATCTTGGTTGCCAATTGATATCGCCGTTTCGGGAGATTACAATACATAAAATAATTCAACAATTTGAACGCGTTGTTGTATTGTATACGACTCCATTTTTGTAAATGTCATACATAGCACTTCTCAAATGTCACAAGGTAAATGTCATACATAGCACTTCTCAAATGTCACAAGACCCAGTCAATTTCGCGACGACATTGGTGTTTTATCCAAGAATTGAAAAAACCGCTCAATTCGAAAGACCCTTTACATGGTACATTTGGCGTGCTTTCTGCTATACAGCAATTTCATCCAATCAATTAGGATATGGTAAATAATTTTATTAATGAACTACACTTTCTTGGTATACAGTACAACCTGGCGAATTTATAACCACGCGACAATCTCTTCCAACCAATTGGAAATATATTTAAGATGCCTTAAATTAGCCTTGAATTAATAGCTGCACCTTCAAAAATACTCTGAAAAACTACCTTCTAAATAGTTAATGATTTTTTGTTGTGATTTGGACCCTTATTTGCTTTTTCTCTTTTTGCTGGCGGTGAATCAGCGGTTGTGTGTGCGTTCTCTGTTCATTAATTCTCATATAACTGCTTATTTATTCGAATTTTCAGTTTTATAGTTTGTATGTATGAACATAATTTTATATTTGTGATTTTATTTTGAAAAAAAAAAATAGACTCCTACCAGCTTTTTTCGGCGATAATCAATCTGAGGGGGGTTTAGTTTTTTTATTTTTTCATTTATTTATTATTTTTGTATTTTTTCTCAATCAACAAATAACATACAAGGGTGTGGATTGAAAAAAAAACATCTGATGTCTTCGCTGCCGGGCTCGCTTTATATTGGTGGAGTGTATCTCGATCGGAGGGAGTAATATGAGATAATCCCAGACCTTTTGAAAGCTTCTCTCTTAATTGTATTTTCTGTTACATATCTTGGATATAAGTGTATTTCAAAATGTATTTATATATTTACATACTATGTTGCTATCAATAAACCTATGTTAATTTATTTAAGTGGCTGAAATATATATGTTTTTCATCTAGGTTCCAGCGGGAACCTAACACGTAATCCCCAGATTGGAAGATAAGCATCTTATGAGCATACTGAGCCACATAGAAAACTGTGCAAAGAACGCATATAATTTTGATTACATGCATTTTTTGTGCAGTTTTTTAAAGTTAGAACGTATTATTGTTTTTATAACATTAGATATGTTCCTATCGTACAAAGTCAGGTTCCTTTCTGCACTGAAACAGTTCTTAGATTCCTTGCATTCCGGTCAACTGTCAAATATTCTGCATTTGAGACAATCTTATTCCAGCACCGCGATTCTCTTAATGTTTTCATTATGATGTTCATCATGTTCCAAGTATGACTACTTTAACGTTTGTCAGCAGCTCTCTTGTTGTTGCATAGTAATTTCTTTGGAAATATTATAATAATTGGAGTGGTTTTCTATAATCTTCTGAGAATTTCCAGTTACAATTATTTCTCCTAACCCATAGGTTAGGTTACGATATAGTTTAATTTATTTTTCGGTAAAGATCAATTTGTACTAAATCTATGTTAAAATATAAATTTTTTGAGTTTCTCGTTAAAAAAATTAATTTAAAAAACACGACGTACTTTCTGATTGAGGGTTTGGACTCTTGATAGCCAGTCTATAGAATAACGATGGAAGATAGTTTGGTTTGAAGAATATGTAGGAAATAACTCACTTGCGCAAAAGTCAACGTATGCTCAACCATGGTTGCTGCGCTTACCTCATGTATAGATATAAGCTTGTGGAGTTTTCCATTTGTGAGTACAGTGTTCTGCAGACCATGCATCTCACCGTTGCGGAGTACCTGTTGTACTGGTTCCCAGGCTGATTGCTGGAGGTCAACAGAGCGTCTCACGGAGCATGTGGTTAAGACTCCTGCCTATCATTTGTATTGTGTAGATTCCACACGAGAGTAAAAAATATTGCTGTAATATTAATTAATAATTTAAAGATATTACTTGGAAATTTATAAAACATTTGTTGATCTCAGATAAAAGAGTTTATAAAAAAGAATGTGTGTTTAAAAGTGTAATATTTGTAATAGGTTAATTTATTTTGAGTATACTACTTGATATTTTCAATGTGGATTTGAGTGATTTTATTAAGTTTTCATTATGACAGTATATTTTATTAAATCAAATGTATTGACTGAATATTGTTTATTTGAAATAAACTTGATAACAGTGAAATACTTAACTATCAAGATTTCAAAATAAAATGAAACAACACGTCTTATTTCGGTCTTAAGGCCTTATAAGACATACTCCAGATGGTAATGACATCACATTTTAACTGAAACATCGCCTGACTATGTGATGTGTCCCGCGTCTACACACTCCGGAAACTTTTAAACCTTGGTTGTAAGTCTAAAAAATAATTGAATGTTTGAAAACCATTTAAATTCTTTTATCGATTTACAATATGTATTCAAGCAATAAGGAATTAATTTAAGTTGACAATAAATTCCAATGAAGTGATTTATGGTATGTTTATAAGTAGTTTTGATGCAGCCTGGTGGCAGGTATATATCGGCCATTATAATTCTCATAACAAAAGAATCTGCGTAATTAGTTATATAGTCACCTTGGTAGTGCAAGGGTTATGCAGAACGTTATTTAAATATCTATTTTTATTGAACATTTAACATTATTCACAGACTAAGTAAAAAATTGCGAAATATTAAAACGGTGTACATTGAAAGTTTTATAACTTCAACGAACTATTTGAAAAGTACAACAAATTTATATATTTAAATATTCCTCTTTTAAAACAACAACCAAATCTGACATCCACGAAATATTTTGGTAGGAATAGTTTGGTATTTTGGTTCGGACGGTCGATGAGTTAAAATAAGTCATTTTAAATGACTGAAAAAAAAAAATGTACATGAAATAGAACAATGAAAAACAATTTTGTCCTTTGCAAAGTATAACAACAGTTACAATAATACTGTGTGGGAGAGAAACATTATATATTTAAAAAAAAATGATTGAATTAATTTTCATTTTCGTTGCTTGTATTTGATTGATTTTATTTCAGTGTTTTTTTCTTTGTTATTGTACTATTGGTGATTTGATGCGGCGTATATATCGATTTTTTCGAAGATTTTGATGTATTATCTCTTGTTAAGTAAAATATTGTTATTATCTGTAAAATACACTTTAGTGTCGTTTCACTAAAGTGTATTTTACAAACATTTTCCAAGATGATAGTTCGTAGCAGTATTTTAGTAACAATTTTGATATAGGGGAGTGAAACGTGAAAATGGGGATAAAGGCTGAAAAAACCTGAATTCATACTGTAGAAATGTGCGCACTGAAAATAATGCATGGGGGGAAAATATATGATAGAATATGGAATGAAGTTTACGAGTATTTATTTATTTTTATTTATTTAACACTTTAATGCAAATACAATCTGGTGGGTTTATTGCCATGTGGCAATCTCTTCCAACCAACCAGACAAGAGTAAATGAAGCAAGTTACATGGTCGCATAAATTATTAAAAAGATTATCTATCCCCACGAAATCCATAAACATATACGTGAGCATATGCCCACAAACCCTACAAAGACGGAAAATCACCCGAACATTCTTTTTCATATATATAAAGTGAGATATAATCAATCAAAAGGAAAGGAAGGAATGGTGGAGAGGAAAGGAAAAGAAAAATCAGGAATGAAACACGTTATTTTACTGACTAGAAATTAAGAGTTTTTTCAGTCGCTTCTTAAAGCATACCAAGGACGGAGCGAGTCTTATATTGGTTTGTAACTAGTTCCAGAGTCTCATAAGGGATCAATGTAAACTAAAGGCTGGTGTATTTAGTGAGATAAAAAAACACCATCAGATTGTTTGGACATGTTGAACGAACGAATGAAAGAAAACTAACAATAAATATAGAGTGCAAATATGAGTGGAAAGCGTGATAGAGGAAAAATACGGCAGAATCAAGTGAATAATATTTTGAATGAAGAAAACGCAGAAGGAAAGAAATCAGGCAAATTGTAGGAGTTGTATGATAAGGTGTATGAATTTAGAAGCGGCGAAGAATGTGTGTCGAGATTGAAAATTCTGGCGCTTTGTCTTTTCTGCCTACACCGACAGCGAATGGCGTGCTGGTATGTATGTGTGTACAAATAACATCTAGACATCTTTGAATTGATGATGTGGACATGTTGATGAGCGTGGTCGGGGGACAATAATACCTTCATCGTTGTAAATGTTGAAAATACAAATGCACAAGGAAAGGCAATTAACGCTCTACCAACAAGGCCACGGAGGAAGATAATTTACATTGTGTATGTCAATAAGAATTTTTCACTTTCTTTCATATTTCAGTTTATTTTGAATTGATTTGTTTTATAACGTTATGAATTGTTATAATTGTTGTGTTAGCAGCGGGAGTGTGGAAACCGATTATAGCAAATATATCAGGAATATCAAAAATATTGTGAATAATCTCATACAAAAACATCTAATCGGATATAATCCTTTTTAAGAGAGTTAAAAGGTGGATGTTATTCAAAAACAAATCATAGACAAGCATATCAGATAGGATGCCGAGACAAAAAATATTATATATCATAAATTCAAAAGATACTTCTATTGACTTCACGCCTAATAACTTGAAGAAACCTTCCAACACCACATCCTTCCTTGGACCGTCAAGTTATATAAAAGCCAACAGAACTATAGCAATCCTCTAATCGCCGCCCTGGGAGCTTAGAGTAAGTCAAATCTACCTTTCCGTTATAAACACAGGCTTCCGAAGCATCATCTGTTACTTGACTTGTCGACCTACAGTATTAGCTGGGAGGACCAAGGTCTGAGTTAGTGTGATGAAATGCAAGTATCCTGAACAAGTGTATATGAACGTGTATATAGAAAGAAATAAGTAAAATAATTAGTTGTTAGAATGGTTATCTAGTTGTATGTAGGTGTTTGTTGACTATTTCTAAAAAGAATAATATGAAGATTATTAAAAATAAAAATTTCACATAGTAATTAAAAATTAAGTTAGTTCACACTTCAAAATTAAGTTACTTCATATATAAACCGTTAATAATCTAGGAGTGCTAATGGATAACTCTCTCATAGCGATATCAAATAAATGAGGTAAGCCGAAGGATTTTCTTCAGTGTTCATTCCCTAAAAACGTTACAAAGATTCCTACCTACTCAAATGCAATCTCTGCCTTTTCCGCTTTCGGACAATGCGGACGTATGTTATTTGGATATTACGGAGGAACGGCTAGACATATTACAGCGTCTTTAAAATGTTTGTCTTAGATTTATTTTTAACTTGAGAAAGTACGATCACATTACTTCACACCAAAAGGCGCTGAACTTGTTGAACGCAAATTCAAATAATATCTTTATTGTATAATATCTGTCCCGCCGCCCAAAAAAATGATGCGTCTTTCCGATCATAGACTTGAGCTACGCTTATACAGAGATGTTTTACTAGCCTTCCCAGTTCACCGCTTTTCTTTTTTTACGTCGTCCTTTACTGTCCATGCAGTGAGACTCCGGAACCAATTACAAACCAATGTTAAACTCGCTCCGTCCTTGGCATGCTTTAAGAAGGGACTGAAAAACTCTTATTTTCTAGTCATTAATATAATGTGTTTCATTTTTTATTTTTCTTTCCTCTCCACCACCCCTCCCTTTTAATTTGATTGATGCTATCTCACTTTTACTTTAATATGTTTAAGTCCATAAATTTCATAAATATGGATAATCATTTGAATATTTTTTGAGACCATGTAATATACTTTATTTCCTTTTATAGTATCTGGTTGGATGTAGGAGATTACTGCCAAGCAAGAATTCCACCAGATTATTTTTCAATGAAGTGTTAAATAAACAAATTAGATTAGTTCAAGATATAATCTTGCATTTCGATATAGCCTTTGGCGAATGTTTGTGTTATAGATTACTTTATTCAATAATTTTTCTTTTTAAAAACATGGTAACCGATGCGTTCTCGAGATGATCTTGAACATTTGATGGCGTAAGAAAATTACATTTTTTTTGTTATATTATCGTTTAACACAACATAAAATTGTTAGAATGTTTTGTTGCAATTTAACATATCAATAACATAAATTTATATATTAACACATTTTATCTTTTATAATAATTCTTTATTGTACTTTGTATCACTAAAGTGACTGGACAAGATAAGTGTTTTCAGAACGAACCTCACAGTTACATAGTTTTACGTGGTTCTCAAGTTGTGAATAGTAAGTGATGATTATCGTGTCTTCACACAATCAATACAGACTCAGACCATCTCATTACATTGCGCAACATAATCTTTTGTCTCTGGGTAGAACGATTATATTCCGTTCTGATATAATCTTAATTTTTTCATGCTGAAATCTCAATGTATTCGTTCATTAACTCACTAGTAAATAACCATTTTTTATACAGAGTTTTCAATTTACTGGTTTAATCACTCTTAGGACCACTCACAACATTTCGAAAGATATAATCATCTAAGTCAGTCCTTAGCAAATTATGGTCCGTGGGCCACATATGGCCCGCTTTGTATTTTAATGTCAGCCTTAAGTATCACACTACTTACATGTTAATTTTATTATTTATTTGTTGTAGTATTTTAATATTTTGTATCAAAAAAGACCATTGAAATAAAATGAAATAATAAAATGATTTAACAATCTTGAAGGCTTATTGGTAGGTGGCAAATTGAGAAATCAACAATCCAAGGAAAAAGGAACGGATGAGTGAAAGAATATTCGGAATGTAATATAAAATGTTATTAACTTTAAAAGTTTTTTAATCGCTTTTTAATATGACGTCTAATATAACACTCAGAGTAAGTTCCGAAATATTGAATGTGAGCCGACAATCTTAAACAACGTTGTAAGGTCAAACATTTTTTCTATATCTGAAAGGGCTATAAGAATCATCATTTCCAATATTAGACAATAATTCAACTCTGTTATGGTGATTTGTAGTTTAAAGTTTACAAATTGACATATTTCCTTTGTACGCTATAAATTTCTTTCCAAATGAACACCGTAGTGCAATTTTAATTCAATAAATAAA
Source organism: Odontocerum albicorne (assembly GCA_949825065.1). Taxonomy (NCBI): domain Eukaryota; kingdom Metazoa; phylum Arthropoda; class Insecta; order Trichoptera; family Odontoceridae; genus Odontocerum; species Odontocerum albicorne. Next base: position 36,277,400 of record OX463849.1, read on the forward strand.
AAAAATGTGATTCTGCAGTAATTTTTCAAATAAATTAAAATATAACGAATATTTTCCTTTAATACTCGATAAACTATATTAACTACAACTTATCGTCCAGTCGGATTCAGTATTAATGAATGCAAGAAAATAAATATTTTTGCACTTAAAATAATCCTTTATGTCAAGATATTTGGCGATCCATAACAAGTGTTTGCTAGCTCGGCTATAAAACGTGTTTATATTGTTTATATAGAATTCTAATCACGTTGATTTACTGCCAAATAGATTTCCTACTTAGAACTGGTTTACTGAGAAGTTTGAGAGTTATTTTCCTTAAAATAATAATGAATAATCAGGATAAGATCAGGATTGGATTGAAAATATAATAAGTTAACGTGTTCATGCAATTAAATTTAAAAAAATAAACAAATATCGTTTTTTGAGGTAAATTTTGAAATGTTTTTGAATATGAATGTCTTTTAGCTGTGAGGAGCGTGATAGATGGCATAGTACAATGTGAGGGGTATTTATTTCCATAATTTTACGTGGTTATACACGGTACTCGTACATCTGGCGGACATATTGCCATACGTCAGTTTCTTCCAACAAACTAGTTCATCTTGAAAACATTTAACTATTTTACATTTCTAATCTCTAACAATAATGGTAGAAAATTAAAAAAGGAAATCGTTGAAGGACCAGGAAACAAAGAAATGAAGATTAGAAAGGAAAATTATGATGATGGAATATTCTTAGCAATGTAATATTTTTTCCCATTCTCTCTTCAATGTCAACACAAGCGTGGTGCATATTTGATAAATCTCGGAAGTTCGTTCGATAGTCGCGTAGTGAACCACAAATGAAGATATATTAAGAGAACGTCCGTGTTCTAACAAAAAAAGGATTTTTTTTCGATAATATGAAGGAGAATTTGGGGTTGTTAAACACGCAAAATAATATCTACAAAATGTGAAGGTTCCTTCCTTACCAGATTATAGTGACACATAAGCCAATTTATAATAAGCATATCCTGTTGCATATAGAGCAAAGCACTTCAGTACTTGTCAGCATCATCTTCCTCCACTGGGTCCCTGATTACAAACAGGTATACGCCATTTGGTTCGATTTGCTCCTGTTTGCTTCTAGTTATGCTGAGTATTTACATTTTGGAAAGTGTCAGCCAGCCAGCAAATCTTTGCGATGCCTACCGTACTTTTTTCTGCCCTCCATTATCAGCTTACTAACATAAACAGGATATCAGACATGCGAGCTACATGTCCAGATCCACATAATCGAGCTTAAGACATCAGAACCTCAATGCTTCAGTACACTTTTTTATACCAAATATATAATATTTTGAGTGTGTTTATTATTATATTACACTTTTAGTGTATACAGAGTAACTTGATGGACTTATTGTCATGAAACAATATCTTCCAACTAATTAGAAATATATTAAAGAGGCCTTTAGTAAGAGGAAGACTGAACTCTTTTTTTAAGATAATCTGGGTTTCAACGGGAATCAAACCCGTTACTTCCGAGTTAGAACACAAGCGCCTAACCAACGTAGGAGGCTAAGGAGGTGTGATATGTTTTATTCCAAAAATGCATTCATGTTACGAAAATATTTTTTAAAAACCAATCAATAGTCTCTATGAAATCTTTGCTTCTCGTACAGATATTTCAAATCACAATTAAAATATGTTATTCCCAGTAAATTAAAACTTCTCTTTCGCCTCTGGTTCAAGTCATTAAATATTTAAATTAACTTCTGAATTGTCATAATTTATTTGTATTCAAGTTGGAAAATACGTATTAAGATGGATACACACATGTACAATATTCACTGTACGATTATTATATTCACAGGTATAAAAACACCTTGGTTATTCACATCATAAATCTTATATAAAACAAGAATTCAAAGAAATACCACCTAACATAAACTTGAAAATGCATTTTTTCACATTTTTTTAACTTTATTTAATTTTTTCATAAAATATCATTTAAAATTGACAAAATGTTAATACAAAGGCGAACCGTCGAGTAAAATCACTCATATAAAATAACGCTTAAAATCCTTTATTTGAGGATACAGAAAATCGTCTCATTAAGTGTTTGCTGTGCTGTGGTATCATCACCTTAGAAAAGTGCTCTCATTCCTTGATCAATTATTTCACATATTATATTTGCCCTAAATACTAAAGCACTCAACCACACATTCACACTTTGTATTCACATCTTTGTACATATTTTGATCTCAACTTACTACACACATACACATTTTGATCTCAACTTACTACACACATACACATTTTGATCTCAACTTTGTACACATTTTGATCTCAACTTCCAATCACATCGAAATCATGTTCAACGATTCCTCATCACACACTACATTCCCATCAGTCATTCTCTCATATGCTTATGTGGAGGTTTCTTAAAGTTTTTCATTCCTCGCTTTCTCCCAGTAAAAAAACCACCTTGTTACATATTTTTTTAATACATGAAAGCATGACAATTATAAATTTACTGTAGGTACTCTTCTTCAGGAATACGTTGCGAATTTTTATTACAATTTTGCATTATTCACAGATCTCAGAAGCCAGAAAATATTGGATGTAATAAATTAATTTTAATCTGTTATGCGTTTCGTGTTTTTTTCTTTCAGTTGATTCGATCGTTCTTTTGTGTTTATATGATCCATATAAACCAAATATTGAGTTGTATGACTGCGTGTTAATAATACCCTAGACTTCCATGTGGAAGATTGTCGGTTCCAACCTAGCGCTGTGTTATTCCCCTCAAATGACACAAGAATTTTTTTCGCCTAGTATTCAGGGGTATACGTATACCTATGACTTCATCATATCTTCAGGAGGATATGTATTCTTTAAAAAAAATTAAAGAAACTTTCTGGTAAAAAATTAACGACTTACTCGCTTAAAAACATAAACTAAAAATTCCACGGCACAGCTTTGATTTTTAACTGAATTGACATTGGAATGGCAAGATAATCCTCGACTACGACGCTCAGCAACGACGACATCCAAACCATCACGTCATCTCTCTGTCGGGGTAGGTGGAAATGAGAGAGCGTCAATCGCAACACACATCTTTCGCCTCTTCTACATCTATATATCTTTTCATACAACACCAACGATTTCCCAGACTTTTACATTTTCTTCATTCAAAATATTATTCAATTGATCCAACAATACATTCTTTGGTATTTTTCGTCCACGCTTGCAAATCATCTTTCTCTCTCTCTCTCTCTCTGTGGAATTTTTTGATATGCATTATTCTATGAAAAGCTCACTGCGCTAGATTAAGTTATGTATATGTAATATAACATATATAATGAACTCAAGAGACTGTTTTCTAATAAATCATAGAATCAAAAAAATGTTTGTTAGATATGTTTACTTGGATTTTCGATAAGTTTTCTCTTAAGATGTTATTTTTTAATATACGTGTAAGACTTCAATTAAAAAAAAATACTTTTTTCCACCCTAGGCGAGTCTTTGCCTTAATGGAGCTTGACCATCTTTGGTCTTCAACACAAATTCTTAATCTTACGAGTAGAGGAGGTTTCGTTAGATATACGAGTATGTTGTCTATCGTGGTTCGAATTCTTCCAATCAGCGTTATATAGTCTGTGTTTAATTAAGATAACGATTTCGTTATGTATAAAGATTTTGAGCACCTCTTTCATTTTAGTATATTTAGAGATCCAGACAGACGCTAAAAATATTGTTGTTTAGAATTGGAATTAGAAGGAACAATTTCTAAATGTTTTTTTGAAAAGCTGTAGACAAGGATACAGTTAATCAAATTTTATGTGCGTATTTAAAAAAATCGAATGTTTAGGAATTTACGTATTACCAGAATAACTGACCAGTGTCTTATGCATGACAAAGTTACAATTAAAATAAAGGAAACTCCTCCTGAACTCAACAGCTACATTAATTATTATATTTTCTATTACACTTTGATGATCTTAGGGGCCCAGTTGATAGTTATGACGCCTTTCTTCTGACGTTGTGGGTTCGATTCCTGTTGGTATCTAATTTATTAAAAAAGATCATTACTTTGCTTTCCTCTACAAGCTTCTTTAATATCTTTCTGGTTGATTCAGATATTGCTACATGATAATAAGCCAGCTAAGTTGTACTATTTACAATACAACACTACAAAAAAATTTGACATTAGTAATAATGCTGTTTTTTTAATTTGCCGCTTTTTTTTTCTATTGTATACTAGCTATTAGCAAAATATAATATATATTTGAAACTTGTGTTATTCCAGATTCCTCCTCTGATCTCCTTCAAGGATGGTACAATTGGCGTGAACTTCTTGGGCTACCACGCCTCCGCGGGGCTGGGCGGACTCCTGGGAGGGAACCCAGCAGGGGGGCTGCACGCTGAGGCGGGAACACCCTTTGGACAGCGTGCTGCGGCAGGACTCAGGGGCGGCCTAGGCAATGGAGGACAAGCAGGAGGTAAAAAAGTATAGTAAAATTACAATTCATGTAGCGCCGTTTAGAAAGCAGACTCTCCTCACCGGAGCTCAACTTGGGATAAGATATGTAAGTTGATTGTGAGAATAGGAAGATAGTGGCTGGGAGCAAATAGCAGTAGATAGAACCAAATGATGTAGAATTGTCACTAATTGTCAGGAATTCTATGGTGAAAGAAGACTTATGTTTCTTGCCTTCTATGTAACAGGATATGCCTATCACAACCAAGTTCTCTAATCCCTTATTCTGTATTGTGCCTTATATTATACTCATCACAAGTAATGAGCATTCATTCAATCACACGATTATGGATACTAATAATACTTATAAAGTAAAAGCTGGTTGATTAGAAAAATTTGCTTTAAAGCAATAAATCCACCAGATATATTTCCATGAAAGTGTTCAATAAATTTTATTTCAAATAACATTTAGGAATATTTATACTATTTATTCGGAATATTATAAACAATGCGATACTTCCTAATTGTAAAGTAAATATTCGGAATATTATAAACAATGCGATACTTCCTAATTGTAAAGTAAATATTCGGAATATTATAAACAATGCGATACTTCCTAATTGTAAAGTAAATATTCGGAATATTATAAACAATGCGATACTTCCTAATTGTAAAGTAAATATTCGGAATCTTATAAACAATGCGATACTTCCTAATTGTAAAGTAAATATTCGGAATATTATAAACAACGCGATACTTCCTAATTGTAAAGTAAATATTCGGAATATTATAAACAATGCGATACTTCCTAATTGTAAAGTAAATAAAAAATCACGTTCTTTATTACTTCAGGAGAACTGTATGCTGGTGCCACTGCAGGTGGAAATATCAAAGCTGCAGCAGGACTTGGTGGAGGCGTATCAGGTGGAGAACAGCCCTTTGCAGGAGGAACTCTTTATTCTGGAGCATCTGCTCCTGGTGTGGCTTCTGGAGCATCATTAGATGGCGTATCTGATGGCTTCATAAACACCGTTCAAAAGACCTATGTTGCAAATGCACCAAAAGTACCCGTTAAGAAAACAGTCTATTACCAGTCCAACAATGTTGACTCAGATAGCGAAGAGCACGAAGTGAGACAAGTAAAGGTGACCAAAATGAGACCAGCAAAGATCCACAAGCATGGAGTAGTGCAGCTGACTGCCAGACAAGGTAGTGAAGAGGTAAGCGTTTATTTGTTTATTCGAAATATATAATAATTATACTTAAGCGTCAATTATAAAACCAAAAAAACATAAAACAAGTATAAAACAAATGAACAATTATAAAACAAAAAAAAAAACATTATGAAAACAAAAAATTAAGTAAAAACCTAAAAACGCATCACTAACCTCCAAAAAAAAACTTACAACTCAAGATACATTTATAAAGCTTGGGAATAACAAATATATAACACTACAAGGAAAGGCAAAAAATCATACACAATACAAGACTTGTATTGTGTATAATAAAATATCTCTCAAGGACAATGAAAATACAAAATTTTACGAAGAATAACAAAAAAAAAATACTTTCAGTCAGTACCTTAGATTAAGGAAATGACGGAGAAGGATCCTTCTGATCTCAAAAACATCAACATTAAAAATATCCTCCCAAACCAAACAAGGAGTTACCCAATTGTTGAATTATTAAAATCGATAAATTAAAAAAAATCTTATAAAAGAAACGATAATAAAAAATAGATATTCCTCAAAATATGATACATAAAATTGTCGATTTATAATACAATATCACGGAAAGTAAAAAAAATCAAATAAAATTGATAAAAAACAATCGACTATACATTACCTGAGTAGGATAAAACAAAATATCTGTCGTGGGCAACGATAAAACGAAATTATAGCGCAAATTACAAAAAAATACTAACGATAAAATTCGAATGAAATAATCTGTTCCCCAGTACATATTATTACATAATTATTAGAGTTTTTTAATACAACGTTATTAAATAATTACTACAATAAGCAAAATATCCCATCACCAAAACATTAGTGTGTTTCTTTAAAAATCCACGTTACATTGATATGACGAGTATATTGTAGTCATTAAGTAACCAACTATTTCTACAATCCTTTAATTGTAAGTTTGTACAGGATGGGGAATTAATATGGACATTTCATAGACCCATTTAACTCTCCTTAGATCAATGGGGTTTTAATGAGTTTTTTCAATACTTTTGAGTCCTAACATATTCCTTAATACTTAATACTATTATTATGTGTAACCATTGCTTACTTGCAATAAATGGTTTGGTGCCACTTGGTGTCATTTCAGGGGATCCCTTGCTGAAGTCTTTAGTCTGAAGGTTCGATGCTTTCTGGTGCAACACGTTGCTGTCAATCGGAACACGCTTTCCCTTTATGTCTTCCACACAAAAGTTAATGCTTTCCTATCGTACCCGAGTACTTACAAGTACCATGAACTATGGCCATATTTTTTTGGAAATATTTTTTTTTATTTACAAACTATATATCGTAAAATTTTATTTACAAACTATATATCGTAAAATTTTCTATCCACTGTAATATATGACACATTTACTGGTAGTTTTTAAAATTATTATTGTACAGTTTATCAATAAAAATAAATGGTTCTAGAACAAGATAAACACGAATAATACGTCTATATATAATGCTTATTTTTAGTATGATATTTATTTACTTGACGTACTTTTTATTTCTAGTTTCCTGCTGTGGTATCATCTCATGGCAGCAATCCTCCTCCATCCTTCACCGGATTTGGTAACACGTTCCTGAGCTCGTTCTTGTCTCCTTCTTATGTCCACCAACCCCATGAAAGCATTCCTGTGTCCCACGGTGCAACAGTTGAGAAGAGGGTCTCATACGATGCTAATGGAAGTGGCGGCGCTGGTTTCTTCCAAGATATATTCAATGTAAGTGTTCCTGCTGTGGTATCATCTCATGGCAGCAATCCTCCTCCATCCTTCACCGGATTCGGTAACACGTTCTTGAGTTCGTTCCTGTCTCCTCCTTATGTCCCCCGACTCCATAAAAGCATTCCTGCGTCTCACGGTGCAACAGTTGAGAAGAGGGTCTCATACGATGCTAATAAAAGTGGCGGCGCTGGTTTCTTCCAAGATATATTCAATGTAAGTGTTCCTGCTGTGGTATCATCTCATGGCAGCAATCCTCCTCCATCCTTCACCGGATTCGGTAACACGTTCTTGAGTTCGTTCCTGTCTCCTCCTTATGTCCCCCGACTCAATAAAAGCATTCCTGCGTCTCACGGTGCAACAGTTGAGAAGAGGGTCTCATACGATGCTAATAAAAGTGGCGGCGCTGGTTTCTTCCAAGATATATTCAATGTAAGTGTTCCTGCTGTGGTATCATCTCATGGCAGCAATCCTCCTCCATCCTTCACCGGATTCGGTAACACGTTCTTGAGTTCGTTCCTGTCTCCTCCTTATGTCCCCCGACTCAATAAAAGCATTCCTGCGTCTCACGGTGCAACAGTTGAGAAGAGGGTCTCATACGATGCTAATAAAAGTGGCGGCGCTGGTTTCTTCCAAGATATATTCAATGTAAGTGTTCCTGCTGTGGTATCATCTCATGGCAGCAATCCTCCTCCATCCTTCACCGGATTCGGTAACACGTTCTTGAGTTCGTTCCTGTCTCCTCCTTATGTCCCCCGACTCAATAAAAGCATTCCTGCGTCTCACGGTGCAACAGTTGAGAAGAGGGTCTCATACGATGCTAATGAAAGTGGCGGCGCTGGTTTCTTCCAAGATATATTCAATGTAAGTGTTCCTGCTGTGGTATCATCTCATGGCAGCAATCCTCCTCCATCCTTCACCGGATTTGGTAACACGTTCTTGAGTTCGTTCCTGTCTCCTCCTTATGTCCCCCGACTCAATAAAAGCATTCCTGCGTCTCACGGTGCAACAGTTGAGAAGAGGGTCTCATACGATGCTAATGAAAGTGGCGGCGCTGGCTTCTTCCAAGATATATTCAATGTAAGTGTTCCTGCTGTGGTATCATCTCATGGCAGCAATCCTCCTCCATCCTTCACCGGATTTGGTAACACGTTCTTGAGTTCGTTCCTGTCTCCTCCTTATGTCCCCCGACTCAATAAAAGCATTCCTGCGTCTCACGGTGCAACAGTTGAGAAGAGGGTCTCATACGATGCTAATGAAAGTGGCGGCGCTGGTTTCTTCCAAGATATATTCAATGTAAGTGTTCCTGCTGTGGTATCATCTCATGGCAGCAATCCTCCTCCATCCTTCACCGGATTTGGTAACACGTTCTTGAGTTCGTTCCTGTCTCCTCCTTATGTCCCCCGACTCAATAAAAGCATTCCTGCGTCTCACGGTGCAACAGTTGAGAAGAGGGTCTCATACGATGCTAATGAAAGTGGCGGCGCTGGTTTCTTCCAAGATATATTCAATGTAAGTGTTCCTGCTGTGGTATCATCTCATGGCAGCAATCCTCCTCCATCCTTCACCGGATTCGGTAACACGTTCTTGAGTTCGTTCCTGTCTCCTCCTTATGTCCCCCGACTCCATAAAAGCATTCCTGCGTCTCACGGTGCAACAGTTGAGAAGAGGGTCTCATACGATGCTAATGAAAGTGGCGGCGCTGGTTTCTTCCAAGATATATTCAATGTAAGTGTTCCTGCTGTGGTATCATCTCATGGCAGCAATCCTCCTCCATCCTTCACCGGATTCGGTAACACGTTCTTGAGTTCGTTCCTGTCTCCTCCTTATGTCCCCCGACTCAATAAAAGCATTCCTGCGTCTCACGGTGCAACAGTTGAGAAGAGGGTCTCATACGATGCTAATGAAAGTGGCGGCGCTGGTTTCTTCCAAGATATATTCAATGTAAGTGTTCCTGCTGTGGTATCATCTCATGGCAACAATCCTCCTCCATCCTTCACCGGATTCGGTAACACGTTCTTGAGTTCGTTCCTGTCTCCTCCTTATGTCCCCCGACTCAATAAAAGCATTCCTGCGTCTCACGGTGCAACAGTTGAGAAGAGGGTCTCATACGATGCTAATGAAAGTGGCGGCGCTGGTTTCTTCCAAGATATATTCAATGTAAGTGTTCCTGCTGTGGTATCATCTCATGGCAGCAATCCTCCTCCATCCTTCACCGGATTCGGTAACACGTTCTTGAGTTCGTTCCTGTCTCCTCCTTATGTCCCCCGACTCAATAAAAGCATTCCTGCGTCTCACGGTGCAACAGTTGAGAAGAGGGTCTCATACGATGCTAATGAAAGTGGCGGCGCTGGTTTCTTCCAAGATATATTCAATGTAAGTGTTCCTGCTGTGGTATCATCTCATGGCAGCAATCCTCCTCCATCCTTCACCGGATTCGGTAACACGTTCTTGAGTTCGTTCCTGTCTCCTCCTTATGTCCCCCGACTCCATAAAAGCATTCCTGCGTCTCACGGTGCAACAGTTGAGAAGAGGGTCTCATACGATGCTAATGAAAGTGGCGGCGCTGGTTTCTTCCAAGATATATTCAATGTAAGTGTTCCTGCTGTGGTATCATCTCATGGCAGCAATCCTCCTCCATCCTTCACCGGATTCGGTAACACGTTCCTGAGCTCATTCCTGTCTCCTCCTTATGTTCCCCGACTCCATAAAAGCATTCCTGCGTCTCACGGTGCAACAGTTGAGAAGAGGGTCTCATACGATGCTAATGAAAGTGGCGGCGCTGGTTTCTTCCAAGATATATTCAATGTAAGTGTTCCTGCTGTGGTATCATCTCATGGCAGCAATCCTCCTCCATCCTTCACCGGATTCGGTAACACGTTCCTGAGCTCATTCCTGTCTCCTCCTTATGTCCCCCGACTCCATAAAAGCATTCCTGCGTCTCACGGTGCAACAGTTGAGAAGAGGGTCTCATACGATGCTAATGAAAGTGGCGGCGCTGGCTTCTTCCAAGATATATTCAATGTAAGTGTTCCTGCTGTGGTATCATCTCATGGCAGTAATCCTCCTCCATCCTTCACCGGATTTTGGTAACACGTTCCTGAGCTCGTTCCTGTCTCCTCCTTATGTCCACCGACTCCATAAAAGCATTCCTGCGTCTCACGGTGCAACAGTTGAGAAGAGGGTCTCATACGATGCTAATGGAAGTGGCGGCGCTGGCTTCTTCCAAGATATATTCAATGTAAGTTACTTAAATATATTTTTATTCAACTTATCCGGATTGGGGGTTCGGACATATTGAAGAGCGGAACTAGGAAATAATTGAAGTTCTAGTAATCGAGTCTTCGGGTAAAGAATCAAAGCAGTAAGCACGGAACTCGCGATTCGTCATTGCACGAATTTGCTTGGCCTGGATTGTTGAGGGGGGGTCCAAAAATAGGCTCAACATCGTTCCACATAAAACCTGCGGTATACTGTTGAAGGGGTCTCTTGCACGCGCTCCGACAATTTCCTTTTCAGGAACAAACGTTTGTGTCTTGCGGCAGACAACTAATGTTGAAGTGACAATCGACCGTGGCTTAGGTATGTTACCCCATATAAGATCCTCCCTGCCGAGTGCACGAAGGGCTTTTCAAACTGTTTCGCGCTTGGCGAAGCCCATATGAGGCTAACCGTTTCGTACGAGTAGGCTCTACTATAGTGCAGTATTCTTGGGGACTGTGTACTATGCAGCCAGGTACTGGGAACAAAGATATTGACTCTCAGGTGCCAGGAGGATGCTGATTGGTAGTCAACGGTGGGCGCTGATGGCTATCGCCAAGGTTTATAAAACATGCTCGGTGGAAGCACTCTCGATCTTAACGGGGCTTGTTCCATAGAATCTGGAGGTCCAGCGACGCGCCGCGATTATCCTTCACAGTAAGGATCAACGCGAGTATAGGTGGCGTCTGCCTTCAGCCCTTGCCAGAGATGACCCTTCACACGATTTTTTAAGCTTGCCTTGAGACCCAGTTGTTGACTTGGCAACATCGTTGGTAGTCTTCGTCTGTGAGAAGACATACATTTATATTCTTTTCTTGTATCAGGGCGCGCCTCGGCTCCTCATGGATACAACCAAACTATTTGACTTTCCAATTTCTCTCTGGCCATGGGAGCTTTAATGGCTAACTTTTTAGTTTCAGTCTTGTCTCTTCGCCCTGTTACAATTTTTGGCGCCATCTCAATCAATCCGCAGAGCACATTTTGTTGTACTGCGATGAAAATCGAGTCAGTTATTTCCAAAGGAAACTCCACTTAGCCTTATATCGGTTCATCTTCGGACCGATTGGACCGACCGCGATCTAGTGACGTCAAAGGATAGTTTTGTTGTATTTGAAATTTTTTGTGAAAGTACTGGCAACTTGCTGAACTGTTTGAACTCCAGGCTTTTAGCCACTTTATAAGAAAGAAAAAAAAATGCACTGCGAGTCATTTCCCTTTTCCCGTGATGTTGGAGCATTAGTCCATCGTTACAACTATTCTTTTCACACACAGGCGTGTCCCTACTAGAGAAGAAGTCCCTTTGGACAGTTTCTTCTTCGTCACTATGTAATGTTACGCTCACAAAAAAATATAAAAGAAGATTTCGATCTTCTAGTGTAGAACGTGCTGGATGGGGACTTATTTGGGCCCCCATAACAGTTTGGGTGCAGGTGGGATCGAACTACCTCTTGGGTACCATCGGTGACCAAACCCGAAATCCTCTGGTATAAGTCAAGCATCTGATCAACTAGGCCACGGAGGTCGTCACTTCAATATACATTCAATGATGATTACCTTTATGGTTTTATTGATAAAATGAAAACGACTTTCGTGTCCTTCTGATCGTATAAATGTAAAACAATGACATTATTTTTATTTAGTTTATAATAATCGACACGTAAAAGTTAATTTAATTGATTTTTTAATTGTTGGAATACTATACGCCAAAAGTGGTAACAATATGTAGCCTTATTGGTAAAACGTCGGTTTTCCACCCCGGAGGTAGCTCATTAGTATCCAAGTTTTTAAAATGGTTGGTTTCGAGGTCGGTTGTCACTTAAGGCTTATTTAAACAAGTTTCTGGTGGTTTGGAAGATATTTTAACGTAGAAATAAACGCGTCAGATTGTACTATAATAAAAAGCAAATAAAGGAAACTATAAACCTTAAATAACTATCTTATATTGTGGTAGAGAAAGAACAAGGAATATACGGTTGGATCAAGTGAATAATATTTTGAAATAAGGAAAAGTTAAAAGTAAGAGAAATCACAGAAGCTGTATGAGAAAGTGTATGGATGTAGAAGAGGCGAATTATGTATATCAAAATGGGAAAGTTTGTCGTTCTGTCCTCTCTGCCTACCCCAACAGATAAGTGACTTGATGGTATGTATGTGTGTTATTTTTTTTGGTTGCATGAAGAAATGTTTTTTATTTTTCTGAAATTTATTGTACATTATTAATTTTTTTTCCTTATCCGACACACCTTTTTCTATTTTTTCTTATCCGACCCACCTTTTACTTTATTTCCTTATCCGACTCACTTTCAATATACTATATCATATGTGTGTTGTCCGGCTTTCAAAAAAATGAGGAAAGCTTGTCTAGGTCTTTAAGTAAATGAAGATGGATAAAATCGAGATAATTAATATACCACCATGACCTAGCTTGATTCCCGTTGGAACACGTATTTTTAAAAAGGGTTCCAATCTGGTTTTAACTAAAGGTCTCTATAACTTCTTTCTCATAAATGAGAAGAGATTGCTACATGACAATGACCCTCCCAGGTTGTACTGGATACGACGAAAGGGTGAATAAGACATTTTTGTTTGCTTAGTCTGTACTTGTTTCCACATTAACATCAGGCGTGTCATCGCTACTTGGGTTTTAGGGGTTTCTTGTACGTATAAAAAGAGTATCTCGAAAGGGGTTGTTAATTAGTCTTTTCATTGTAAATATTTCAATATATTTATCTTTTATTTTTAGATCCCAATTTCAACACTTCACGCAGTAAGCAGATTCCTCGGCAACGCTGGAGGAAATGTGAATGTCCAAAAATCAGTGGCTGTACACCAGTGATGATTTTATTTAAGAATTTTAGATATACTCGTAAGTTGTGCATCGCGCATATTAAATTTGAGTAATTAAGGAACACGTTTCTTTGAAAAAAAAATGATATTTTGGATAAAATACGATTTTCTTAAATATTAAAAAAAAATTTAATTCAGAATAAAATTTAATATGAGATAGGGTTGATATCCCGAATAAAATTATATCTTTGAATTTTTTATAACTTTTTAAATTTATATATTGTATTAAAATAGTTACCTCGTCACTAAAGTTATCTTGATAACAATTTTATAACGAAACGAAAATTACGAGTATTGTTAAACAATATAAAGCAAAATAAAATGTTTGCTAACATGATGAAAAAAATGACTGTTGTTTTGACGTTATGTAAATGATGTATTTTATTCAAAATCTACCTCAAGATTTATAAAAGAAAGTTAGATGATGAAATATCAGTGTGTTTTTTATACAGTTTGTAATAAATCTTTTTAATAAAAAACTTTGACTTTTTTTAATTTCTTGTGAACCCTCTTAATAGCCAACATGTTGTTAATCGACCATCTACCTGTTATTACGGAATAAGATAATCAACGCCACTCCATCTTACTTCCCGTCGTTCGATCTGGAAGACTCTACTTGAGTTAATAGACAATAGGCCGATCGTCGATAAATGGCGAAGTGTGATATAAAAAAACAGGTATCTTGTGGGTGACCCTACTTTGAGGTTGTCTAGGTTTTCCCTACTTCGGAAGGAGAGGTGTACTCTGATCAGATGTGAAGTGGGCCACACTACATATGATGTGCACAAGTGGGGCTTAGCGGACTCACTTTTCTGTGAGTGCGGGGAAATCCAGACCATGGACCAGTGTGTAGGAGCTATACAACATAACACCGAACGATCTGGCCATTTTGCCAAACGCTGAAAAAAATGAAACAGCAAACATCCAATATATTGACTCTGCAGTTATTGCGAAAAATATTTGAGTCTGATATTTAGGCTCAAGTCATTTTTTCTTAGTATGCCCATTTTTAGTTAGTTTTAATTTATGGAATAATATTTTGTACAATTTTGTTGGTAAGAAAATATCTCATTAAAATAAAAAATATAACCTTCTTCATAAAAAAAATAAATACCATTAAAAATGGGTATCATCTTAAGCTATTACAGGTATTTCATCAAGATAAATAGATTTACAGTTTGTAATAAACTTTTTTAAAGACTAAATTTGCCGTTCATTATTTCTATAATATATCAACTCTCTTATTACCCAAAAACCAATAAATTGGCTGTGCAGTTATGGCAAAAAATATTTTGCGCCGATATTTCGGCTCATTTTTTATTATCATTTTTGTTACAAACAATTTTCGAAAATTTTATATATTATTATTTTATTTTCCAAGTAAAAAATATATTCCAATAAAATTAATAAATAACCATCTTTATTTAAAAAAACACACGAATTTTAACAAACCATAATTTCCTTGGTCTTCCTCTCATACGTCTTTCACTCACATTTGTGTTGTATATTGGTTTTACTAGCCTTTTTTCCCCTCATTCGTTCTATATGCCCAAACCATCTGATCTGAGGGTGCTCTTCTTCATCTTACTTAACACATCAGCTTTAACTTTCCATTCATCCCTAATCACTTCATTTCGTATTCTGTCATAAATTATCCCCCCATGTATTTGTCTTAAATGACCCATTTTCATAGCATTTATTCTTCTCCTCTCAGTATTTTCCCACATTCGCGTTTCACTCCCTTACAACAAAGTAGATATAAATGTAATAAGTAGAATTAAAAAAGGGATATTGTAATTGAGGGAATGAGTTCCAAAGGCTAACGAAACAAATATGTATGTCGGTATTGAATGCATAGCGAAGAAAAGCTAGACCGAGGATATACTTGAAGAAGAGAGTTGAAGTAACTTTAACTGAGGGAAATGTGAGAAGTATGAGTAGCAACTGACGGAATAATTGAACTAAAAGTAAGAATACGCAGAGTAGATATGACAATTTCGATGGTGCATTCATTTCTACTGCATTAATTCGGCTTTACTCAGTTTTTTTCCACGTTTACGTTTTACGTCCATACACCAAAGTTGGTACAAAAGTAATTGAATAGGATTCTAGATATCATTTCAAAATTTGCAACATATTCGGGAGTATCTGTGGACATTGAATTTACTCCACTGTCACAGCGAAATGGGTACTTGAACAAATGTAGAAATAAGTTTGAATAATATTATAACGATTAACGTAAAATAAATATACTTTTTAAAATAACGTTTTGAAAGTTGTAAACATATGCAAGCGAAACTTGGAGATCGCATAAAAGTAAAATATATGTTGTAGAAATGAGAGCATTTCGTAGAATGTGTGGAAAAACAATGTGTGATAGAATAAGGAATGAGGATATTGTGAAAGGTGCGGTGCGGCAATTGTGTTATTTCTATCTGAAATTGTAAAATATTTAACAATGCATTTAAATATACAATAACTTTATTATTTTGAAATACGCAATAAATTTAATGCTCTTTAGAATGTGTGGATATTAAAAGAAAAAAGAGATTGGAAGAATATACAGTGCTAAAGATGAAGAAAATATCATTGATATGGTTAAGTTACGTAAATAGAGTGAATGGTGAAAGATTTAAAATTATAATTTTTATAAGTAATATAGAAGGTACGTAAACTTGAGAAAGAATTAGAAAAACGTGACACGACCAAATGTTCAAAGAGGGAAGAGTGGAAAAACCTTAAATAAATAAATAAAAAGTGTAGATAAGGAGGTTTTTGAACGTGGCAGAAGCGAAAGATATACATCTTGTGCCAGGATTGAATTAGGTGGAGATTTGATACCTCTGCCAATAGGGACGTGGCGTGATGGTGGTGATTATGATTCTGTGAATGCAAGAATTTCTGAACATTACATTAAATGTGAAGAAGATCGTGTGTATTGTAAACGCCATCTGTATTTCTAAATGATAAAAACAACATAATATAGTGGGAAATTCACTTGTGAAACCGATACCTTATAACGCAGGTTTGAGTGAGACTCAACGTGCGCTCACTAAATCTTTCTGTGTCTCTCTCTCTCTCTCGCTTGATCATTTTTAAGAGTAAAAGGAACGATTTCTTTTGAGACAAACTGATAAACTCACTAACAACCTGCGTGTGGGAACTTAATATTATTAGTCAAGTTGTGCTAGAAAAAGTTTAAATAAATCTCGCCAGATGTCATAGATATCAATAGGATTATGAATTAATGATCCATGAAAAAAACTACATATTTATTTAAATACCCGCTGCATTTTCTGTTTTTGTTCTCCATAGTCTTCCTTCTCTCTCTCTCTCTCTTTGAATAATGGCCGTGAACTCCTACGAGTATATATGAAGGAGTATACGCCAGTGTCAAGCGATGTCAGCTTCATAGTATCTATTCTCTATTTTGGACACTTTATATTGAGTTTTTTCAGTTTTGATTTTCAATCATATATACCCGTATTTTGACGTATACTATATATGCGTGCGATTATTATTTATAAGCTCTATATCAACTATTTTAATAAAATTTACGGTGTAGCTATTTTTTGTCTGTGCTTTTACTGTCCATGTCACCGTTTTGCATTCAAGCCTCATGTTTCCCTTATATAAATAAATAAATAATAGGTTTATTGATAGCAACATAGTATGTACAGATTATATTTAAATAACACTTCTAAAACACATAAATTGCAGATAATACATTAAATACAGAAGCTACCAAAAGGTCTGGGCTCATCTAATAGCATCCCCTCGGCCAAGATACACCCCACCAATATAGGGCGAACCCAGCCACGGGGACACCAGATGTTTTTCAGCCCACACCCTTGAACACGTAGAACAAGAATATATAAAAAAATAAACACCGAAAATAAATAGATGACAAAAAAAAATACATTCAAGAGAGAAGACACTAAAAGGTCCGGGCTCATCCCACAAACATTCCCCCGGCCGAGATACACCCCACCAATGTAGGGCGAGCCCGACCGCAAGGGCATCAGGGGGCTTCCATCCCACACCCCCGCATATCTAGATTAAATAATAAATAGAAAAAAAAGAAATATCTGTGTCTGCTCTCTGTCAATGACGGCTTTGAACCTTCCATTATCTTACCGAGGGGGTCGATCTGATGAACAACATTTTTCTCATATACTACACATATCAGGACAGAACGTTTCCATACCATGAAAGTGTGTTTCCCTATATTTTATCTTATTATGTTTAACCATCTTTGACATTTTATAGTAATATTGTTAATATTTTAGAAAGCATGTCGATAAACTCCCACTGGGTTATGCGTATGGGGTAATAATTGACCCAAGTATTCAAATAAGTGTTTTTATTGTATTTGTACATGCACTATATGTACAAATACAATAAAAACACTTATTTTACTCGTATACCACAATAATATAAATAAAAATGTATTTGTTTTATTATGTCATATAATAAGTGTTTTTATTGTATTTGTACATACCATACACTGTACGTAATGTATATATTAGGGGTGGGCATACAAGAGGTCAACGAGAGCCACATTCTGGATTTTCATAGTCACGTTCTCACGTAGTATGAAATACACAAATTCAAATTTATTACATATTCTACACAAATCTTAATTGCTATATAAAGTATAGAAAATACACGCTATACAAAAAATTGCTATAAAAAATATAAGAAAATATAAAATAGCGCAGAATACGGTTCGCGTGGTTTGTGTACATTAAGAGGCAGGAGATGTGCGCGCACCCTACACATTGAAATCACAGCACATACGTATACACCAATACTTGCATCTTTGACAGTTGCATTCATACATGCGCATCTTGTCACTTACAACATTTATAAAGAAAAATCGCGAAAATGCAAGTATAATGGGTAAAGAAAGTTTCTATATTTTTATGAGACATTGGGAACCGCACTTAACCCAACGAGAGCCCCATGAGGCTCTCGGAGCCGCATTTTCCCACGTCTGGTATATACCATAATAAAAATATTTGTATACCATAATTATAATATATGAATATAAATACAAATTTACTAAAACTTAACACCAAATAAAGTTGGAAATATTTTATTAAGCAGCTGTATTATTGTATTGTTTAATTTGAAATGTTATCTTAATTATAAATCTATACTGTTTATTATCCACTATCGATTCATGGAATCGGAAGTCTATCATATATAATTGCCCAGTGTTATGATATAGATGTATTCAGTATTAACTTAACGTTGGTGGATGTATTGTTTTGGGTTAAGAAACGATGTAGATGGAGGCATTCTGTTGTATCCCTAACTTTCTGATGGAAGAGGATCTTAGAGACCATATATTTTTATTAATTTCTTGAAACTAATTGGGTAACTGAAAGGAGTCGCACAAGTAAGGGGGGTTTTCGAAAAAAAAACGTCAAATTCAGTTCGTTAAGATGCAATTTAACACTGGGTCCCAAACTTTTTCACTGGAGGACCTCTTGGAATCTAGCTAAATTGTTACGGATCCTCAATAAATTTACTGTATTTATATGCAGTAACTTTCTTTATTGGGTTAAAATAAAACAAATAAAGAGTACACTATTTTATTCTATAAATTATAAATCTTAGGAAATTTATTCAATTATTTTATATTTTTCGTCACAATGAAAGACGATGCTGCTTTTTGTGTATCAAATCATTGATGCCAGGGTCAATATTTGAACATTTAATCCTTAGATCTGACTATACCTTTTTTTTTTTTTTTTTTTTTATTGAACAAGTAAATTATTATACAAACATTTGTCAAGGCTATACCTATGTACAAATTTATTACTTAACTAATCTTAATTATATGTTATAATTTATGAACTTATTTAATCTTATTTTCCTACATATCATTTTATTTTATTTATTCAATCTTAATATAATATATGAGATCTTAGAAATAATTAACACCTACATACTACTTATAATACCTGACTATATCTGTGACTGGTTTCTATATTTATTTTTTATGCAGACGAGGGCTGAAAATTCATTTTTGCCATGACCATTACCCATTGCCCTTATCCTGCTCGCCGCACTCTCCGCCTGCTAAAGCACTTGTTTGTTGCTAAGTGCCAATAAATAACCACTTGAATGAAGTATTTAGTTTCAAACACTAAGATACCAGTAGAAACATATACTCATTCGATCATGTTGCGTGCGTAAATACATTTTGTAGAATAATTGTAGTGATTTCTGAAAGCTCGCGGACCGCGGAGATACCCTCACTGATACCCAGGGAGCCGTGGACCCCTGTTTGGGAACTGCTGCAGTCTTAGTATCTGTTGTGTAAAAATAAAAGAAATAACGACCCAAAGGTAAATTACTTTTCCGAAAAGTACTTTTGGAAAGTCCAAAGTGACCTTAAATAGCAATGTAAAAGAACGACTGCGATAAACTTAAAAAAACTTACAGACGCTTACATTAATGGTTGTCAAATACAAACAGGAATATTTTAATTTTAATGTACGAAACTCTTAATCATCATCAACATCACGCATGCCTCTATTGGGGTAGGCAAAGAGAGAATATGTCCATTTTATTCTATCCAGGTACACATCTTTCGCCTCTGCTACTTCCTACGTTTCGTTTTACATTATCTTTTATTCTAAAGGCGTTTCACTCTTCCCTTTTTTAGAGTTTGATAAATTTTGTCGCGTCACACTTTTCTAGGTGTTCTCACACTTTTATACTACTTTTATAAATCAAAATACAAATTTTGTAAACCTTTTGTCATTCATTTGTTTTATGTAGCCGAACCATATCAATACATTTTCTTCATTTTCAGTAATCCATGAATTCGCATTCTTTCGAAATGTTCTCATTCCTTCTATTGTCATGCATTGAAAAGGTAGGTACTGCTAGAAACAAACGGAATCGTGAGATACATTTGGGTAACTTCATATACCATATACTCGTAGTTCGACGGATATTTTCGTCGCTAAACACCATGTGCATTCTCCTTACCTTTACAATTTATCCAGAAGATCTTGTTAAGTAGTCGTGACCTGTATTAATATTTATCTTTGAGTAATGTTTCCAAAAAAGTGTAATAGTGGTTTGTTGAATCGTTTAGATTTGTTCGCGAGTTGTTAAATGCTCGTCACATTTAAATTGTTTCCTTGCATCAGGGCGTGTTTCGGCTCCCCGTGGGTGTATCTAAGTTTCTAGACTACCCTATTTATCTCTGAACAAGGGAGTTTTAATATGAAGTTTTTTAACTTTAATCTTTTCCCTTCATCCTATTGAAATCACATTTGATAGAACTGCGATGATAACCAAGTCAATAATTACCCAAGGGATCCCCACTCAGCCTTGCATCAGGGCGCGTTTCAGCTCCCCGTGGGTGTATCTTAGTTATTAGACTACCCAATTTATCTCTGAACAAGGGAGCTTTAATAGTAAGCTTTTTAACTTTAATATTTTCCTTTTATCCTATTGAAATCACATTTGGTAGACCTGAGATGATAACCAAGTCAATAATTACCCAAGGGGTCCCCTCCCCACTCAGCCTTGCATCCGTAAATATTCGGGTCGATTAATTAGTCCGATCTAGTGGCGTCAAAGGATAGTTCTGATGCATGAGAAGTTTTTTGCGAAATCACTTATAAATTTCAAGGATGTTTGAACTTGCCCTTGAGGAAATTTTAAAGTATATTTACTGCCTTGTCAGCAATTTTCCCTTTTACGTGACGTCGGTTTTTAAGTCCGTCATCGCTACTTTTCTTTTCACCCTCAGGTGTGTCGCTACTGAAGTAGTTCCTTTTAGGTTAATGCGTGAATTATGTACATCGATAGTATATAAATAAAAATGTAAATGTTCGTATATTAAAAATCTCTAATCTCCGAAAGTTCTTCACCGATTGCTTTGAAATTTTGACAAAAGATTGCATTCGTATACAAACATGTTTATATATTTTTTTTATCTACGGTTGTATATAAAAAAGTATATAAAACATACGAAATAACGGGGGCGCCCCCTGCAGCGACACACGCAAACTAAACAATTATCATTGACAAGTTATGTCACATTGCATTTAGACGTTTCGGAATTAATATTAAATAATTAAATATAAAATAATAAATATTATTTTGTCCTTTGTAACATCGGGGGTGGTGGTGTGATTGTACTGAACTGAAATTGTTATGTTTTTTTTTCGTATACAAAAGGTTTCCGACTTGTGTTTTTTATATAAACATGTTTAAGAAAATAAAATTGCCATAAAAGCTAGTAATTACAAATGGGTATCTTTACTAGATTCTTTGAACAGGAAAATGTGTATTTCACAAATATTTTTAATAAACGACATCATCTCCTGTTATTCAATATAAATGAACTTCAAACCCAATGAAATTTAGCTTCGCCATTTCAAATAAACTAGTTCACGTTCAGACGTTTCCAAGAATAAAGTATTTCGTTACTTCATTTGTTTATGTCTAAACGGGAATTTCTTCCGACCCACTAGCTTATTTTGGGCGCCTAAAATTATTCCATTGAATCCATGACAGATTATCCAAAAAAAGAGCTATGTGAAAAAATACCACTTATAGAAAAATATGATAGAACTGGAAAGAAATGGAAGAAAAATAACAAAACAATATTTTTTAATATCACCAATAACTTTAAAAAGGGATGAATAGGGAATAATCATTTAAATGCGGAATAAAGAAAGACACGATATGACATTGAAGTGAGAGATAATGATTTTAAGTCGCTTTTCGAAGAAATCCAATGAGGGTGCAAGTATTATGGCAGCTGGTAGTTAGTTCCAGAATCTTAAGATAGGCACAGTAAACGAGAACCTGAATAGAGAGGACATTTCTTCTTGAGAGGAGCGAAGAGGCGTTAATTAGGTGATAGGAAAGATGTTCAATATTTGTTGTCGTCGTAACGCATGCTTAGTGATTAGCATGCATGCTAAGCTCTCTTTGAAAACCCTTTTTTAAATTTAAATTTATTGTTCTGCCACTTAGAAGCTGCTCAACATGCGTAAACATGGCCAGGCGGATCAGCAGGGTCCATATGTCTGTGGCATTTGCGGGAGGGAGTGCGCATCCAGGATAGGTCTGTTCTCTCACAGAAGATCACACGATCGACGCGGGAAAACGGTTCAAGACTGACGTTGGAGTGGCGAGGGGATTTTCGACTGCGTGGCCCGGCAACGACGATGATCAATATATAGATTGGACGAACACTCATGACGTAACCATTGTTACAAAGTTGCGTCTTTACAAATTCGTAGTTTTTCCTACCTGCTTCGTCTTTTTTCCAATTTGTTTCGTTTTCCAATCTTTCAATAGTTTCGCCAAACAGATTTATTTAGAAGTTCTTTTTTATTTTGTTTTTTTTTTGTATTTACTTAAAAAATATATTTGAATTTGAAATAAAGGAAGTCCGAATGCACGAGTCCATACGACACAAATATGTGAGAACAGGAAGGTGTGGAGATCTGTCTTCTCTGCCAAACTCATAAGATAAATGACGTGATGGTATTATTATAAACATTTTTTTTATAAAGATTTGACACTTAAATGTGAAAAACATCTACACCATAGCTTAAATTAAAGTTACAGCTCTGTTTCACTTTACAAAAGTATTGTCAAATTTAAACATTGTCAAAAAGTTTGACTACAATAAATGTTAATTTTTTTAATGTTAATCAACAATATTATTTGAAACGCCCCGTATCTTAGTGGATCTTGAAAATTAAAACAAAATCAATAAAATCAAAACAGGTTATTATTTGTGCCTTAAAAACAGGGTGGCTCTGATAGTTAACCAAAAGATAAATACTCGTATAATATAAAATAAAAACTTCAAAATGGTTTAAAAAACGAATATGATAACGATCTCCGTGCCGTAGTTGGTAAGAAATTTGTCTTCCGATCCGGAGGTTGCGAGTTTAATTTCAATTGGTAGACATTTAAAAAAAAGGTATTAATCTGCTTTGTTTTCAAGCCTGTATAACTATTCCTGAATGGTTGTAATGGACAATACACCCGCCAAGATGTACTGTACACAACAAAATCGTAATATAAAACAATAAAATATGAAATTCGAATATGGTTTCTGCTGTTAACGAATACCAGGCCAATTTTTATTATATCTATCGATATTTTTTCCTTATAAAATGCTACACTGCACCAATAGTCTCCGTGTAAAGAAGCTGAAGTTCAGCGATCTGACGAGTCGTAAGAGAGTGGGAAGACCAAAGTTGAGATGCCTGGATGATGTGACAGAGATCTGTCGCGCAAGGTAATTGGCAGACTCCAGTCGGCAGACAAGAACAAGTTGAATTATATGGCTGATGATGATGCAACCGCTGTTGATGTTGACTAACAACACAAATATACAGTGTAAATGTGAGTAGACGACGTAGTAAAGGGAGACCAAGGAAAGTATAACATAGTACGGTCAAGTAAATCAGAGTCCAACATCCTTCTGGTTGGCTGGAAGAGATTGCTGCATTACAAGTAGCCCACCAGGTTGTGGCCTTATAATGATGTAGCAAAAAATAATACTTGGTTAAAAGGAAAAGTAAGAAATACGATATGTAGAAAGGACCGCATGAGAAAGCATATCGATATGGAAGGTATCGTCGTGCCACGTTTATTTGGATCTTAGTTAACGTCTTATATCTTTATTTTTAGTCATAGAAAAACATCAGATGTATCTCGATTAGGAGGTTGTTATCGGATAATCCCCAACTTTGTTTTTGTCTCTCAAATATATTTTCATTTTCACTGTCTTAAAATATATGTGTAATTTCAGCGTATATTTTAACATAGTAATATATAGTTATAAAATACACTTTCGTTGTACTCGTATATAATACAGCCTGGCGGGCTTATTGCCACGTAACAATCTGTTCCAACCAACCAGAAAGATGTCCAAGAGGCAATAAGGGAAAACCAGGATGGAATAATTAAAAAAAAAATCTCAGTTCCATCGGTGGATCGAAACCGCAACCCCCGAGCTGGGAGAAAAACGACTTATCAACTAGGTCATGGGGGTCGTTGAAACTATTTTGCTATCAGTGAACCTATAATATATGTATTCTTATTATCATTATAATATTTCTCGTGTATATATGTTTTGTTGATTATTAATTATTTATTCTTTCTACGTGGCCGAACCATCGCAACGCTTTCTTCATCTTAATTCCTCTAAAGTTCTCAATTTTTATTCACTCTTATGTTATTTTTCCACATATTCTTTGTAACGTTCTTATTTTTATCGCATTTGTTTTAAATCTTAACAAAATTACCTTTTTGTCACGTCTAAGTTTGATTTACACATTTCGCTTATGTATGTTGGAATCAAAAATCCATCATGAGCATTGATTTTTTTTAAATATCCCCTTCAGTAAACACATTGTAAAGGGTCTTTTAAATTGAGCGGTTTTTTAATTCATTTTTTTTAATTCTTGAATAAAACACACAATTTGCTTTGATTTCAAAAAACTTGTTTTTAGTCATTGAAGTATAATGTATGATATTTAAACACAAAAAACAATATCCGCCAAATGTCCACCTCTTGCAGTTCCACAGATGTCCACTCTTGAACAATAATGTGACGATCGCTATGAAATAAGACTAAATAATTCTAAATATCGAATATTCAAGATACCATAATGCTATTTAGTTTTGAAAGATGGAAATGGCTATCTCGAATGTTGCACTTTAACATAACGGTTATTCGGGGAGTTAGCGTTTGATTCTTGATTGTTACAAAGAAGGAATTTACACAGAAAAAATCAACGCGTCATATTATACTCGTATCATATTTTCTTTAGTTATTATTTATAGTAAATTCTGTAAAATAAAATAATTTGAGTATTTTTACAATAATTTGTTAATCTTATTGAATCTTCTGCATCTTATTTTAGGCCTGTTGGCCTGTTATGATCCTGCATAATTGTTTGCCTCTTGTGACGTCGACTGCCAGCTGTCTTTCATCTTTTGGGAGGTCGTCCTGGAGGTCTGCTTGCTTGAGGGATACTGCCCCTGGCCATTCTTACGGCTCTTGGTTCCGCCATTCTGGATACGTGTTCGTTCCAGAAACTTCTTCTTTGTCATCCCCATCTGACAATATCTTCAACTTCGCACATTGAATATATTGTCAGATGGGGACGACACTGGCTTATTGAATACTTATTTAAAATAAAAACCAATTTTTCGTATCTGAAATCAGTGACAAACTTTGTAACCATCTTGTGTGAAAACAACTGCATAAATACAAGAACCGTTTGGCCCCGAGCTTAGTTTTTACTTGGAGCTTTTGTGTAAAAGGTACTTACATTTTCTTAATTTTATTTTATTTCTAAATTATAATAAAAGTGACCAGAAAAGAAGAAACGCAGATCAATTATTTTGATTTCTTTTATTTTATTATTGTTTATTAATAAAAACGCACGGAGACTTGTTCGATGTGACAATTATCTCCAAATTGTCTAGATTATAATGTTTTGACAATCCTTTATTCAATTTTTTTTCTGATTATGGCACTACGGAATATGTATTTGAAGCTGGATATTTATTTTAAATAATGGGTGTAAATAAATAAAAAAACACATAAACTTCGCAGAGTTATTAGAGTTTTACAATACATTACTATTTGTCCAATAAACAAAGGTTTAATATGTCATCTCTGGTCTCCTGTCTGTTCATGTTCTGTTCTTCTTGTTCCTTCTGTCGTTGGGTATCAGTTTCGTGAAAATATTTCTGTCTTTGGCTGTATAGTCCATTCGCGAATGTAACGTAATTTAGATATGCACCTTCTACCGATTCCGCATCGACCCTCAATTTCATCTTAAATAAAGAAATGATAATTTTCTTCTCACCACATATAATTCAGAAAGACGGTCAATTTATGGTATTAAAGAGTTCCCGATTTACAAATTCTCGATGTAGTACGTAAGTGTTTGAGACACGATGATGCCAAGAACTTGTGAGCATTCTCCGATGAATTCACATTAAAAATACTTTGAACTTATTAAACATATTGGTCTTCTTATTAAACATATTGGTCTTTATGGTCCATGACTTAACACCATAAAATAGAATATAATCTTTATATGCGTTGCTGACGTTTAAGATTCTTCTTCTTAAACTTTCTATAGACTCAAGAGTCTGTTACTGCAGGATTGTTCTCCTGTGATGCTGAACTCCAGCTTTCTCTCCATCGTTTCGGGGGTCTTCCTGGTGGACGCCGTCTATCCGGTACCCCATGCAGACCTATGTATGGTATTCGTCTGAAATTTATTCCATGTGAAAATTGATTTCATCTTTACATCAGTTTTGTGTTTAAATTTAACATAACGACAATAGAAATGTCCTGTTTGTGCTGATTCCATGCGCCGTCTAACTTCTCTATCTGCTTTAATCGGTCAGCTGTTTTGCTCTATACATTTCCCGGTTAACTGCAGAGATACGTCACTAAGATTGTCGACTAAATAACCTTCCTTTTAAAACATTAATATTCAATACTTGCTTGACATCTGTTGTGTTAATTTAATTCAGTAAAATATGAAGGTCATCTAGGTTATCTGCCAGGATCTTATTAAATTATTGTAATAAACATTCTATTTATTGTTATGTCCATTGGTTTATTTTCATTAGCGGTTTTTAAACATATTTTTCAAATAGAGTTTTGATATAATTAGTAAAAGGATATCTTCTTGGTGTAAACCTCTTTGAATTTCCCCAGCTAATGTTTTCGTTTGACCAAATTTCCCATTAGCTTTCTGTTACCAGTAAAGACTTTTTACAAAATTTATGTTTTTCGTCAATATTAGCATCTTGAAAAAAATTAATCAGTTTGCCCTATTGTACACGGTAAAAAAACCTTTTCATAATCACAGCGAAGATGTTTTCTCTTTGCTTTTGTGCTTTTTTTTACATTATTTTTCCACACATTCTATGCAACGTTCTTATTTCTTATGTTCATAGTTATGTCTTAAATCTAAACTAAATTACCTTTTTGCCACGCCCAGGTTTTTCTCTTTGATTGTAACACTTTTATACTCTTTGATTATAACACTTTTATACTCTTTGATTATAACACTTTTATACTCTTTGATTATAACACTTTGATTATAACACTTTGATACACGGACATGACGTGCGAACAATGCTTTTCGCGCTCCAAATTAATTGCCGGCATCAACTTCTGAATTTTATTCCTCTTCATATGTTATAACGTTGTAATACTCGTATATGTTATTATCACCGATATCACGCCATCGAGAAATGAATGGAAAAATCCCACTTAAGGAAATAGAATATTTAAATATCTCATTTATGTGGTATATTTCCATATCCAGATTATAAATTATTAATAACGCCGTATGTTTCCATTAGAAGGTCAATTTTCGCATCAATTAGGTTTTGAGTCTGTTAGCATATGTCTTTAGTCATGTATTTCTGTTTGAGAAAACTACTAAAAGCTTTACAACTGCACCTACAATTAGTTTAATAATAAGTTAAAAATATTTCAATTAAAGTTTATTTTATTTTCACAGAAATTATCACGATGAGAGCTGAGCTAGCGGTCTTTCTGTTCCTTGGAGTACTGTTGATTTTAAATGAGGTTGAGGGGGCTCCGAAACCACAGTATTTTGGGACACCGGTAATGGTATTACTAAAATATTTTACGATATTTACATCTTTCTTCAAATAAAGTCTATTACTTCTTAGGCCAAAGAAAGATTGGATACGATATGCAGGATATACTTTGGACGTGTCTCGAAAAGAGATAAATACAGTCTGGTAATGACTTGAAGCGTTTAGGAACAGGACTTTTTCCAGCAAGGTGGATCGACTTAATGAAAAAAATGACTAACTAGCTCCTCAGTGAGTGCACTCATCACGGGTCAGGATTGGCAAAGTGAAGGCGAATTATCATCTCAATTTAAAACCATCCAAATTATCATCTCAATTTAAAACCATCCAAATTATCATCTCAATTTAAAACCATGCAAATTATCATCTCAATTTAAAATCATCCAAATTATCATCTCAATTTAAAACCATCCAAATTATCATCTCATTCTAAAACCATCCAAATTATCATCTCAATTTAAAACCATCCAAATTATCATCTCAATTTAAAACCATCCAAATTATCATCTCAATTTAAAACCATTCAAATTATCATCTCAATTTAAAACCATCCAAATAACCACAAAGCAGCACGGCTAAGAAAAATACTAATTTGTAAAATAATTTGTTACTATTGTATATTTATTATAATAATTAACACCTCTCCGGAACACTGAAGTTCGAACGAAAATAATAAAAATGGTTGAATCTAAAACGTAAAGCAATAAAATTCAGATAGTTCTTATTTGGAATAACAGATGTCGTACTAGTTTTCATTTATAACCATGTTACAATATAACACTTTTAAACATTTCACTATGTTAAAAACGTTTTTATTTATGTTTATAACATAGATCTCCGGCGAAAAGGAGACAGTAAGAGTTTCCAGGTCATCGCAAGATTCATACAACAAACAACCACAACACCAACACCAGCATCAGCATAACGATCCCGTTAAGGATGCACTTGAGGTATATTAAATTACATAATATAAATTTGAGTAAATAACTTTGTTGTTTTTTTAAGTATCGCTCGGTCCTGAACATTGTCTTTTCTAAAGTTTATATTTCATTCTTTAATATAAAGTTCTTTAAGTATCGTTCGGCCCCAAACATTGTCCATACATTTTTCCTAAGGCATACTATACTCTTCATCCTTTAATTTAGATTTTTTAAGTATCGCTCGGTCCTGAACATTGTCTTTTCTAAAGCTTATATTTCATTCTTCAATATAAAGTTCTTTAAGTATCGTTCGGTCCCAAACATTGTCCATACATATTTCGTAAGGCATACTCTTCATCCTTTAATTTAGATTTTTTAAATATCGGTCGGTTCTGAACATTGTCCATACGTCTTTTCTAAGGTTAACGTTTCATTCTTCAATCTCAAGTTTTGTCTCAATCGGCCCTAAACAACTCCTGTCTGCGTGAATTTACTACTAGAGTTATTTTAGTTTATCGTGAAACTTTTAAATTCATTCCGTTTTCATCCTTAACTTATCCAGGGCGCTTTGTTATAACAAAACAAGAATGCTAGAAATATTGGTCCGGTGGAACTTGGATTTAAATAACTTCAACTTTTATCTCACTCTCAAAATGTATCCACATTTGTTTATTAAAAGTTGAAAGTACCATTTTCTAAACCTTAGATCAATTTCTTGTCGTGATATTTCATTAAACATCAAATCTTGTCGAGATATTTCATTAAACATCAAATCTTGTGATATTTCATTAAACATCAAATCTTGTGATATTTCATTAAACATCAAATCTTGTGATATTTCATTAAACATCAAATCTTGTGATATTTCATTAAACATCAAATCTTGTGATATTTCATTAAACATCGAATCTTGTGATATTTCATTAAACATGAAATCTTGTGATATTTTATTAAACATCAAATCTTGTGATATTTCATTAAACATCAAATCTTACACATGGATTTTTGTATAATAATTTATATATTGGTGTTTTAAAAGAAATAACGTTCCAACAATATATTTTGCTTAAACTAACGTCATCCTTTATAATTTATCCATAATGACTGAAGATTATGATTTTTATTTGAATAAATTATTATTATAACATTTCAATATTTAATCACATTTTATAAGTATCTTTATTTCTTAGATGTAATATCTAGTTTAATGTATTATATAAAAAAATACATCAATGTGGAATCACATATTTAAAATATAAAATTACCAGTTTGTTAAACAATCTTCATCTTATTCAGATTATTGAAAACTATTATTTATAATCAACAAATCAGAAACATTAATAGTTTCCTCTTCCGCTATTTAAGGCCTCGTCCAGCAAATAGGTTCATTTACTTCAATTTTAAATGAATAATAATAGTTACAAATAAAATAAATATTGGGCTAATTAATAACAATATAATATATGAAATAAACCCTAAAATTACACATACGAGAGTGGATCAAATATAAACGAGAGTATTTTGTTTAAATTTTTTTACGCGCTCTAAAACAAAAGTCTCATATATATTTGAGCCACCCTCGTACAAATAAAGTATATGTTAAGGCAATGGAAAAGAAAATATTTTAAAGAGAAAAGCTGTCAAAAGGCCTGGATTCATCTCATAACATCTTCACAATCAAGATACACAACCACCATTTGGATAGTGAGCCCGTCATGACGTGATAATAAATAAGCAGTAATATTGTTAAAAAATAAATGCACATACAATCTCAGATACCGGCGAAAACAGAGAGAAGTAACTTCGAGTCTAAATTTTGACTAAATAAAACCATCTAGAAGATGACTTTTCAGAGCATTCTCACAGGAACAGTTATTTACCCACTTTTTCAAGGGTGCTCCCGTTCTTTCAAGGTAGCTCATTTCAGCATTT
Source organism: Odontocerum albicorne (assembly GCA_949825065.1). NCBI lineage: Eukaryota > Metazoa > Arthropoda > Insecta > Trichoptera > Odontoceridae > Odontocerum > Odontocerum albicorne. Next base: position 36,308,435 of record OX463849.1, read on the forward strand.
GCTGGCTGAGTATTAAAAAATCCTTTGAAAAATGTTAGATTATGACCTCGGACTTTAAAAAAATTTGTGTTTAAAAACACTTCCGAGATGCGCACCCGGAGGTACATCTGATAGATTGGTTTTAAAATATCATGTGAAACCCCCTCATGACCATCATCTGTGATCATTTCTTATATAAGAAGAAAACTGTCTGAACAAGTCACCTTTAATTCCCAAATTTAATAACTTCTAGGGATGAATACACAGGTCGATACTGTCAAATGTCGTTGAAAAGTCTGTGTTAAGGTCATGATCACCTAGTTCTCCTGATCAATAGTTTTCATAATCGCTTCTGTGGATTGTAAAAACCTGAAAATACAGATCTTTAAAAAAAACAATTCATAGTATGAATCATAAACAAGTTTCAAATATTGTTGATTAATAACTTTATATTTTTTGCAGATACCTATCGGAATTCTCCAATCTCTACAACAAACATTGGGAATAAAACATTGAACACTTTGGAAATAAAACAATTTCTCAATCACTTGATAAAATCATCTCATACTTTTCATTGTGATTAAAAATAAAGTACCACAAAAAAAGGATTTGTTTTTATTAATTCCCTCATTTCTTATTGCATTTTAAATTATTTTAACTTAGACTAGCTTGGATTGAAAACCCTAAGCGCCTGAAAATTAACCGAGATTACGGCATAAGGTTAAACCTTCTTAAGACTTTTATAACCTCAATTTAGAGGAATCGATGAATAAAGCAACTGATTTGAAAGACGGACGTCTTAAGAGAAATCAAGGCTCTACGAGAGGTGGACGACCATCGTAAGTAAATAAATGAGCATATTTTATCTCAAAATATTGCATTACCTTACCTCCAGTATAATTCCAAACCGAATCCCTATATTTATTAAGATATAGCTTTTCTCTTAATTTTGGTTACTTTTTCTCAAATATTATTTCAATTGATTAAGTTTAAGATATGGTCATGTATGCCAATAAAAATAATGAAACAATGCTGTTTGATGGAATGAAATTGCTTTAAACAAATGGGAAATATATATTTTTGGATAAAGTGTACAGTAATATTGTAATAAATAATGAAATAAACAATGACAGTTCAGTTTTATCCCACCATCATCATGGAAGGGGACAAAATATGTCTCCATCCAACACGATCTTACCAAGATCAAAATTCTTCAAAATTTTTCATAAGCGCGATAAAAGAACAGTCCAAAAGGACTCATCTGGTGGTGACACACCTGATTATGAAAATAATAGAGCAACGACGGAGGAGGTCATGGCAGAAGGAAAATTATTCGAAATGTATTAAATATGCTTATAAAGTAGGATTTCAAACAGCCTGGCAAAATACCAGTGCTTTCGTAAAAAAACTTGGATTGTAGCAAAACTATCCTATGACACCACTAGATGTAAGACCAGTGCTTTTATACGGTGGATCGCAGTGGAGCGGCGCTATGCCACCTTTTTTACTGTATGCTTAATTGTTATTTTCTTGATTTTTTTTTCTTTTGGTGTTTTCTTCTGTTTTGGTGAACTCTTGGTTTATTTTCATCATTTTTTTATTTTTTATTTATGTAATTTTGCTTTACATGAAGTAATAAAGGCTTGGAACAGAGAGAGAGGGAGACATTAGTTTGCAAACTAGCTAAAGTTTGTCTGGCGTGTAAAGCTGGTAGGAGGGCCGTCGGTCCTTAGAGTGGCTTCGGGAATGTGGTTGGGGCCACCCCCTCTCTCTTTCTCTCCACGCTCTATGAAAATATTCTTTTATGAAAATATAATAATACATTTTTTACTTTTGACTAACAAAAAACCAATTTTTCGTACAAAAATGCTAGAATTATAATGAATCAAGACAAAACCGTAGTAGAAACGCATTGACGTTAATATACAACGTTAAAAGCTAGTTAACACGTATGAACATTTGTTAGTAATATACGGAAATTTCACACTTTTCACTAGAAAAACTGCCATTTACTACCAAGTTTACGAATATATGTACAAAATCACGACAGAATTTGTTCCACGTGTTTTCGTGTTTTTCGTCCTAAACCTCAAATTGGGCTAAATTTCAATATTTTCCAGTTTGAATGAATTCAACTACTTTTTACCAACAAAACACCCAGTTTCGTACAAAAATGCAAGAATTATAATGAATCAAGACAAAACCGTAGGAGAAACGCATTGACGTTTATAATGATATAAAACGTTAAAACCTGATTAACAATGCATGAACATTTGTTAGTAATTGACGGAAATTTCACTCTTTTCACTCGAAAAACTGCCATTGACCACCAAGTTTACGAATATATATACAAAATCACGACATAATTATTATTTGTTCAACGTGTTTCTGTGTTTCTCGTTCCAAACCTCTAATTTTGCGAAATTTCTATATTTTGCGTCAATATTTTCCAGATTGATTGAATTTTATTACTTTTGACTAACGAAAAACCAATTTTTCGTACAAAAATGCTAGAATTATAATAAATCAAGCGTATTAGAAACGCATTGTCGTTAATTGTGATACAGAACGGCAGAACCTGATAAATGAGTATGAACATTTCTTAGTAATACTCGTATACTGAAATTTCATACTTTTCACTCGAAAAACTTCTATTGACGACCAAGTTTACGAATATATGTTCAAAACCACGACATAATTATTATTTGTTCAACGTGTTTTTCGTCGCAAACCTATAATTTTGCGAAATTTTAATATTTTGCGTCAATATTTTCTAGTTTGAATGAAATTTAACTTGACTAACAAAAAAACAATTTTTAGTACAAAATGGCGACTTATAAGAAGAGAATAGTGTCATAAAGCAGGCATATATTTTGAAGAGATGAATACAGTGTGGAGTTGCTGGTAGTAACTAGAAGTGTTGAGAGGCAATAAGTAAGAGGACACTCCACAGCAAGTTTGATAGATAAAATCAAAGAAATGACTAGTTGCTAATTGAATACTGCAGACATTATGACTCTTCAGAACAGGGATGAATGAAGATGAAACATATGTTTAGTTCCAGACCATCAGTAAACCCCGCTTCAGAAATACTAAAGAAGACTTGACTTTCTCGGTCGTCTGTGAAGAAAACTACCATGCGTGAAGGAAACAATAATCTTTAATGTAGATTTTGCACTAAGTTAACCGCGTCAGTGACTGACTACCAAGGAACTTTTAACAAAACTGGTTACCGATGTAATGTTATGACTGATTACCGATGCAGACATGTCTTTCCAAACTGTTATTCGTGCACGATGGAGTGGTTTCTAGTGTTTCAGTCTTGGGTTTGCATTGCTCCAATAGCGGCAATTTTGCTTATTGACGATACCATGAAAATATGTTTTATAATTATAACATACATATATATTTTTAATTAATTTGGCATACACGGGATGAATGACTGTTGAAAATATAATTTGTATTGTTATTCGTTAAAAGTTATATTGTTATTCGTTAATAAGGCAAACATTTTGTGGCGATATTTGAATAATAAACTAAAATAATATTTTTGACATTTATATTATTATTCGTGTATATGGCAAAATGGTAAAGCGATGTTAACCTAAAAATCTTAAAATAATATTTTTAAAAGTGATATTATTATTTTTTTAAGGACTAAATAATGTAGCGATATATTATGTAAAGGCTCTTTAAATTGAGCAGTTTTTTTAATTCTTGGACAAAACACAAATGGCGTCGCAAACTTGACTAGGTCTTGTGACATTTGAGGAGTGTAATGTATGACTTTTATGAAAATGGAGTCGTATACAATACAACAACGCGTTCAAATTGTTGAATTATTTTATGTATTGTTATCTCCGGAAACGGTGATGTTAATTGGCCACCAAGATCATGTGATCTGATACCGTTGAACTATTTTCTCTAGGGTTACGTGAAAAACCAGGTCTATAAGACTAACCCACAATCAATTCCTGGGCTGAACGACGAAATTATTCGCGATATTGGTGAGTTAGAACCGCAATTATGCTAAAATGTCATCGAAATTTTTGACAAAAGAGTGGATATATGTTGAGCTGCAAGAGATGGACATTTGGCGGATATTGTTTTTTTGTGTTTAAATGTCATACATTACGTATACTTCAATGACCAATAAAAAGTTTTTTGAAATCAAAGCAAATTGTGTTTTATTCAAGAATAAAATAAGTAAATTGAATTAAAAAACCCGCTCAATTTGAAAGACCCTTTATAATAAGGTAAAAATGATGTTATTTAAAAATTATTTTTGTATTTGTTTTTGAGGAAAACATGGCGTGGCGACAAAATTTAGACGTATAACATATGTATGTGCAATGATTCATTGAAAAAAAAAACGTTAAAATGTTGATTTATAGAAAGATTGTTGACCACGTCATATTTGTCACATAGTAAACCTTGTTCAATTAGAAATTTACTATCATTTAACATATATTTTTTAAGAACTCATTGAATAACAACGGCTTCTTAAAGATTCCCTGGTCGAATCGTGTTACAAATGTGAAAGTGCTGTTACAAATGTGAAATAATTATTCATTTATAAGGCAAACATGATGTGGCGACGTTTGCCTTGTAAACTAAAAAAAATTTTTTTCAAAGTTTTATAATTTTTCGTTTATAAGGCAAACATGGTAAAAAATTAATGTTTTTTTTAATTTTCTATTATTTATTATTTATAAGAACTACACGATTAGGCGATGTAATGTAATTATAAATAAATTAAATAAAAATGTTTTTTTAATGCGATATTTGTTATTTATTAGCCATACATGGTGTGGCGATATATGCCAAAAAAACCATCGATATAATATTCTTCAAATCTTGTTTTAGCTTACGAGACCCTCTGTAAAAAGTTTTGCTGGGTGGATATTTACATGACATTCAAATCTATCAACACCTGGTGTGAACCGTGCTCAAGTTGAAAGCAGAAATAAACTACTTCATGAATATGCCTTAAAATAATAGGATGGTTTATATTTTACAGAAATGTTTCATAATCTTAACCTCCCTTATCTCGACATGTTAAGAACAGTGGATTTGTGGAATTAAATGCAAGTCGTTTAAAAATTTGTGTATTAATTGATATTGAAGAACACTAAAGTTATTAAGAATATTTTAACACTTGTTAAGTTATTAATCAATATCAAACGTTGCGTTAATCTCAAAACAATTGCCAGCTCCTCTCGTGTCGAAATGCATAAACCACATTGAAAAAAATATTTTTTTCGCGAGTAAACAGTCGACTAAAAAATTTCCTACCTTTATGGATAAAAGCTTTGAGCACAGCTTCATAGATGGCATTTCATATATATATGGTTATAATATTTTTATTTAAAGAATAAATGTAGGTCGAGGTTTTTTTATGCTTTACTTATGTTGATCATGTAAAAGTGAAAGAGTTGGCTTCGAAAAACTTTACCTGGTACACCAATACACCACTTTAAAAATTATTGCATATCAAAAAAATATCCACTTGCTTGGTTGATGTTATTTTTAAAATTAATGGTTTATTTGGCGCTTGATAAGTTTGATAACAATTATGAAGCCCAGGGCCTCATTAAGACCTTTAGAGGCCCTGTGCATTTAAAAGATTTTGGTGCCCCCACGATGTTTGGTGCCCGGACGATTGAACGGGACGGGACAGTCGACATGACCAAGCAAGAACGATCATGTGAGCCTCGGTCGACCACATGCAAGTTTACCAGTTACTAGATTCTTATTTTGTTGAATTCCCAATATTAGTGTACATCATTAACATCTAGTATTACTATGTTATCATTGTATATGTATGTATGTAAGGTTTTCATTAATTTCGAGACCACTTCTTTTGTGGAATCTGATTCAGCTGCACCATTTGGAGTTTTGCACCGACTAATGTAAATCCGACCATCAACCATTTCTGTGGTGCCCCCACTTCCCTTGATGCCCTAAGCACGTGCTTATTATGCTTAGTGGTTAAAATAGCCCTGTTGAAGGTAAACAGTGTACAAGTACCCGGCGGTAAGCAATACACAACGTCTCTGTCAAGCATACACGTGTTCTGTCGCAATTTGTTAGTCTTTCTATCTACGAGTAACAGCTCTTTCTAGATACCGGACTGTTAGCACATCTGCGACAGAGACGACGCTCTACAAAGCCGAAGTTAGCCGATTATGGCCAACTGTCTCTTTCTTAAGCCCGATGTGTATTACTTACCGCCGGGTACGGTACTTAGTATTATATTTTTTAATTAGGTTTTTAATGACATGGTTCGTATATGCTTTGAGCCCCAGTAAGGATGAATGTGCGATACAGGTTATTATATATTTTGACCATCATAATGCAGGAGACAACGAACAGTTATGTTTTAATGACGTAATAAAAATAGAGATATATATTAAAGTGTGTACCTATTGGATACGCATGCATGTGTTTATGCATTTGTATATACGATTGGATATGTATGTATGGATTACTTATTGAGAAATCATACAAAATATGTATGACAGGAAAGTATGTTAATTTCAAAATGTGGATCGATCACGGGGATTTCGAGACTTTTGACAGGGATTTCGATTACTTATTGAGAAATAATGTAAAATGTGTATGACAGGAAAGTTTGTTAATATGAAAATGTGGATCGATCACGGGGATTTTGAGACTTTTGACGGGGATTTCGATTACTTATTGAGAAATAATGTAAAATGAGTATAGCAGGAAAGTTTGTTAATTTAAAAATGGGGATCGAGGACGAATACTTATTGAGAAATAATATTATATAAAATGTGTATGACAGGAAAATTTTTTAATTTCAAAATGTGGATCGAGGACGGGGATTTTGAATGAAATTGTGCATACGTGTATTTTAATATTTTTTTTATATTTTGAGACTTTTGACGGGGATTTTGATTACTTATTGAGAAATAATGTAAAATGTGTATGACAAGAAAGTTTGTTAATATGAAAATGTGGATCGATCACGGGGATTTCTAGACTTTTGACGGGGATTTCAATTACTTATTGAGAAATAATGTAAAATGAGTATGACAGGAAAGTTTGTTAATTTAAAAAGGGGATCGAGGACGAATACTTATTGAGAAATAATATTATATAAAATGTGTATGACAGGAAAATTTGTTAATTTTAAAATGTGGATCGAGGACGGGGATTTTGAATGAAATTGTGCATACGTGTATTTTAATAATTTTTTTATACTCGAGTTACAAATATCAGAAATGCCGTATGCAGTTCTAACTTTTTTATTGTTTGGTTTATATGCTAATCTCATGGATGTAAGTCAGCTGTCTCGGAACATGTAATAATCCTAGTGAGACACCTGATATACACCATTTATCTTGTGTAGAATAGAATAATGTAAATATTTGAATAATAAAATATATTAAAGGTAATCTGGCATAAAAAAAAATAAAAAAATTAAACATTATTTTTTTATTAATTATTAATGAGCAATTCATTAGGTGTGTTGACATAGATTTTACATGATAGCACTATAAATAAGGATGGCTTTAAGTACAATGAAACAGCTATGAAATGAATTTTTTTTGTTGATAAATTACAAAAGTTACTCAATCTAAAAACAGTATTGTTAACAATTATTGTACAATTAATATTCTGTTCACAATTATTTTGAAAATAAAAAAAAATGAAATATAGGTCGTTTTTTGAAACCTTCTTAAATATCAAATAATTAACAAAGAAAAGTTATACATATATTTATTATGAAAATGGCAGTAAATTTTAATAAACATCATATATATAAGATATTATATTTCGTTTTCATAATGTATCAAATAATTTAAATCTTATGTTTAATAACCTATTCTAATATTTACAATTTTCTTAACTTATTTCGTTATGTAACATAAAACGAAGAACAATTTTACATTTTTCGTAAAATATCTATTAAAGAATAGTTTAACTTTATTTACATATTTTTCAACAAAAACAATACATTATTATACGAATACCCTTCTATCTAAAAAGTCCTTCACCTTTTGATTTTTCTAGTATTTTTGTAAACAATTTGTTGAAATTTCTTACTGCATTAAATGGGATTTAATTTCATGAAGATAACTTATTAGGAAAGATGAAACATTAAATAAATATAGATTATTCCGATAGACTGTTTTTTAAACGTGTATTTGTCATAATAATTGTTATTAGTTTTTTTATAAATTAAAAAAATCAGGTATATAAAACAAAAACTATCCCATTTAGCGTAATTTATAATGGCAATAAATGCACTGATATTTGATTTATGACTTTCATAAAAAAATTAAGTAGTATGAAAATTACAATTACACAACCATTTAATAATTACAAGAATATTCGTTTACAGATGTTACATTTAATAATTACAAGAATATTCGTTTACAGACGTTACATTTAATAATAACAAGAATATTCGTTTACAGACGTTACATTTAATAATAACAAGAATATTCGTTTACAGACGTTACATTTTTTTAACTGGCACAAAAGTTAGATTTTCACAAATCTTAACCAGGCATAATTTGTTCAGTCCAATAAAATCGATCAAAAAATAAATAAAATCATGATCGTTTTTTTCAAAGCCAAAAGAGCTGAATTAAATAAATATCATTTTGGAATTGTATCATTATTTTTTGATCCCATAATAGCTTGATCCATTTTAGCTATCGTTACATCAACTGACCCTCGTTTTGGTGCAATGGTTTTACTTTTTGAATTTTTCACCACTTCCTTGACAGAAATTTGAAGTTTTGGTTTAAGCAATGTTTTATTAATTTTCCTTTCATCATTTAATTCCTCGCTCGCTCTTTCCGATCTGTGTTTCTGTGAACTCGTTTCATTATTTTTATTCTCTGAAGACGAATTAACTATTAGTTCTTTAGATCTATTTGACAAATTGGGTATTCTTCGCCTTTTTGATTTTCTTTCTACACTTGTACTTTTTTCTACACTTTTATCAGTACTTGTCGTGACTGGTATAGCGGTTGACGTTTGCTTGTTATCTTTAACTTCTTGAGGAAGAATATTGGTGACATTTTGAACTTTTTCTGAGATATTAGGTATGGTGTATCGCTGAGTGTTTACTCTATATTTTCTACTAACTTTATTGGTTTTATCGACAGTTTCTCCAGATACGTTATCTTTTTCGTTTACTGTAACTGACAATGAATTGATCTCGTTTACATTAACCGGAGTGAAAATTTTACTATTTCTCGAATCTTGTGAATGATTCCTGCTGGATCCAACTTCAATAATTTCAACTTTCGGTAACTTCATATGTGATTGTTTTTGAAGAATTTCAACGGCATTTTTAACTCCCTGTTTATTTTCTGTTATTGTCGTTTGTGCGTTGTTTTGATCCTCTCCTTGATTTTCCTTTTTATACGATGAAAAGAATGTCAAAGCCTTCATAAGTTGATAACTTTTAGAAATTGGTATGTTTGAATCATAAAGACGCTTTGAATTTTTACAATCAACGTAGAACCACCAGTTGCATTTCAGAATAGTTTGATCAAATAGAGTCGACTCAGGACATAGGAAAGACTTCATTATGAGACCATCGTCTGTTAATGCACAAACATGGAAGACCTGAAAATAAAAAAAATAAAAAATATTATTGTGTATCAAACATTTTGATAAAATTTCTTTAACCATTATAATCAATTAGATAGCTTAGTACAGGGGTCGGCAAACCGCGGCTCGCGAGCCGAATGCGGCTCTTTTCATAGGCATGTGCGTCTTCAACTCCAGCTTCACCTTCACTCCGCAGCCTCACCAGAAGAGCATGAACACGGCCGATGAACAAACACAAACGGCACAATCTTATTTTTATGTTTTATTAGTGTTTAATTATTTAGGTTTTCTTGTTTAATATGTAGTGTACTGAGCTATTGAAGCTTATAACTCCCATGTATAATGTTCTATTCTTCTATGTATCCTACGACTGTATTGTGAATTTGAGTTTTAAATAAAAAAAAAGATTTTATCTCGTTTTTTTTTTCATCATTAAAATGTAGTATACGAGTAGATACAGTAATTTTGTGGCTCTATGAAAATTTTGATATTCTGTTTATTTAATATTTGGCTCATCTCACTAGAAAGTCTGCCAACCCCTGGCTTAGTAAAATGTAAACTCGAAAACACTATCGATTTGAAATATATTATTCTAAATAACTAAATATGAAAAGAAAGTGATAATATTCGTTAGAAATGTTGTGGCGCATGTAAAATTAAAATTCAGTTTTAATCTCATTTCGTTTTCACTACACTGTTAACATTCCTGATTCTTTTTCTTTCGTTTAGTACGTATCCAAATTTGCAATTCAGTCATATTAAAGTTATTATAGTACCATAAGTCGAGTTTCCAGATTAAGACCACTGGAGTAGGCACGGAACTCGCGGTTTGTCATTGCATGTGTTGGTAAAACTATCGCACGTGAGGATACAACGCTCGCAGACGTACTAATGTTGTAACTTGACGAACATATTTACCAAATTGGAGTCTTTTTTTAGTACCATCAGATATCAAACCCGAAACCTCTGGCTGCAAGTCAAGTGTCCTACCAACTAGGTTATGGAGGTCATCAACTGAAAATGTATTGAAGTATATGCATAACATTGTACCGTTTAGAGCAAAGATTTCTTTTGTTGCTCTAAATCGATATTCGAACACACCATTGGCTGATTCAATATATATGTATGAAAAAAAACAATAATAAGACAGTCTTCCACTCGCATTTGCACTTTGAATTTAATTTCTTGGTATTTCTTCGTTTATTAGTTCTTGATGGTTAAACGATCTCAAAGAGGACTTTATCATATTATTTAACACATCAGCTCTAAGTTCACAATCATCCCTAACCTGCTTTCGAGTTCTGTACCTGCTTCAGAGGTTCTAAAATTCACCTAATTAAGCAGGCCGAAAATATTTTTGTCTCCCAGTGATACTCTTCAATATATCCACAACGCTTATTTTGATGGTTTTAGATATTTCATACAAATGAAAAAAATGTGTAACTCTATATCACATAAATATTGTAGAAAATGACACTAGAAAATATGAAAGCTTCAATGTGAATATTTTTTTATTAACCCTTCCCTTACGGCGATAAAAATAATACGCGTGTTACGGTGTTGGGTAGTGAGTACGCAATAAAAAATTAGCGATTTTAAATCGAAAAAATAAGAACATTCATAGATAATCCCCTTAATTAATTATAATTGAAGTTAAAAATTATAATAATTGAGATTTATTTGCTGAAAACATTAAAAAACCATCTGGCACCGCTCACGGAACGGGCGCACGTCTAACCTATTTGCAAGCCTAGAGGCAACTAGTGGCGCGGAACGTCAGTCGCACACCCCGGCGCATACGCCTTTGCTTGCGACGTTGAAAAAATTCAGCTCCTCGCAATTTAGTCTAGTATGCAAGAGTGAGATGCGAATATAGTGTCGCGCTTCCCGCATACTATTCACCTATCGTCAAGACGAGGCACTCGCAGCGTTTAAATGCGAATTTGTTTTCGATCTTTACAAAACACCTCGATGTAGTCGATAAATTCTGATTATTATCAATATTATTTTTTAAATCAATGCGTAAATATATTATGGAGGAATACCTAAAATCTTAACCTTGTATTTATTATATTTATAGAGATATTGGTGGTTATTAGAAGCAACGTGTAGAAGATACCCAACACAGGGAAGGAAAGGTTAAATAGTCGAAAATCTCAATGTGGTTGAAGTGGAATAATTGGGCAATATTTGTGAATGGTTAACATATCAAATACATATTATATATTGCAAAACTCCCAAACGTTGCGTTAAATTCACTCAGCGTATGCCTTATTTATTTTTACGACGAGACCGTTCCATTTGTGAAACGACTGAAATCAAGATTTATGTTATGCAGCTATACGAGTATAATGCAACATCTGGATACTTTCATAGCTGAAAGGAATTAATGAAAAAGTATATTACTTTATGACACGTTTTGATGATTTATTCAAATCAATAATTAGATAACTAAATCCCTTTTCTATAAAACAATCTAGTTAAGACTAGACTAGTTTCGACGCGTCAATCTGGCACCATCCTCAATTATTAGTGACATTTACTGAAGAAAAATATCAATCTCATATAATTTATTTTTTTATAAATATTTTTAACTTTATTGAATTTACGACGACATCTGCGGCCAATTTGTCCACCTGTATTTTAATCCGGAATTGTGTGTTAAATTTCAGTTAGAACTCAGATTAAAAAAAAAAGGATTCAAGTCAGGTTTTCACCAAACACATTTTTTACATCTCTCTGGGTGGTTGGAATATTTTTTTTTTTTTTATCCACTTTGCACGGATTTCTCCCGTTACACAAAGAGGGTTTGCTTCTAGCGTTAGCTTATTCGTTAGGAATAATATCAGCCAGGATTCTTCTCATACTGCTAGACGGTACCGAGAATATATCAACCGTGTCATTCAGTTGGTTCAATATCTCTATACCACGGGTGACTGAGTGTTTAGCCATGATATTCGTCCTGTAAGTTGGTATGTAGAACAGAGGGTGATTCCTTGCACGGATATATTTATTGGGTACATATAAACTTAGTGCTTCTATATATTGTCATATGGTAATAATAGCCAGGCTGTACTTTATAAAACGAAAATGTTGTACAGTACAATCGATTATTTTTATAGATCAAAGGATATAGTTGAAAAAACAGAGTATAAGCAATTTCATGAGTATAAAATGCAGTTGATTTAAATATTAGCGTCTTTCTAATTGTCTATACAAAACCCGATAGAAAATCGAAATAACATTTTCGACTTTGATAAGTTAAATTAGCCCTGTTTTATCTGAATTAGGTATGTTATATGAAAAAAAACTTAAAACTTAGAAAGAAAAATGTTGACTTGAAACAAACAAATTACTAATAATATATTCGAAGCTTTTCACATCTGTTTTATTCATGCTTTTGGAGTTGTCTTGATTTAGTGTCCTCAGATATATTGCATCCTCATTATTTACTCAACACGGCAACAACTCCGAAAAACATGTTAAACAAATGACTAATGATTAATAAACACGAAATCTGTTTATATTTTATACTCAATATTTCAAAATTTGCGTGACAAACTAAATATCTAATTTTATTGAATTCAACGAACCATGCAACCCAAATCCTCGTCTCCATAGAGTCCAGGGAAATGTTTCTGGTCCCCGCAATAGAAGGAGGTCTCTGGAAGTTCCACCTTTGAGACGAAGTTGTCATCGTAGTTCTTGTCATAGCCAACCGGGTAATATTCCTTGGGAGCATTCATGACCTTCTGAGTAGGATCTTGAGGCTTGCTATATCTGAAAAAGAGTAATTAGCGTTTTTTATATTTTAGTGAATATTTAACAAGTGTAAAATTCTGATAATAGAGTGATTTACGTACAGTATTCGATGGAATATACAATGTCTGGTACTTGATACGATTAAATGAAGGATGTACAGTACGAGTACAAAGACTGAAAAATTGGGAGATGGTTGTCGCTCAATTCTCTGAGACTCTGGCATGACTCTCATGTGTCTTGGTGATAGCTGGGTAAAGAGATTCCTTTTTCACTTTTGACTGGCCGAGTTTTGGTAAAAAAAAACAAGATACGAAGGTTCAACCGTAAATATGTTTTGATCATTTGTCAAACTTTTCTTTTATGGAGAATCAAGTCTTAAGACTCATTCCTCTTTCGTCTCTTGGATCTTGGCATTTTGATGTGTGTGTAATTTAAATCCTTTAGAGAGACTTAAAAGTTTTTCTTAACTTGTTCCGTCACCGATCGAAGAATGCAGCTTGGTGCTTGCAGGTGCGATGTCAGAGAAGAGTGGATGAAGAGTGACTGAATCGAGGAGGGGTAGGGGGACACTAATCGCATGCTAAATTAACACGCGCGGGTTACTCGATATTTTCAGCTAATTTATTAAGGAATGAAAGCGTGGAGACACAGGTGTAGGTTTGAATCAATAGAGTGTTTGGGGATGAACACACAAACGTTATACGATCTTTTCTGACCAACGCTGAATGAAGGGGGCAGAGAGGAAGGTTTCATTACACGCCGATTGTTTGGGATTGAACTTCCGAAAGTCGGCATTTCTCTACTGTTCCAACGCAGTAGGGGAATCGAGAGAGCAATACCGTTGATTGCACTGCATTTTGCTCCGAGTCACATCCTTTCACGACACAGGACTGATATCTGTCACGCGATTGATACTTCTGATAATGTCTGGGAATGATCGCCGGACGAGGTAAAAGTATTCCACGAGTGCTAGCGCTAATGGGAATTTGCGTTGTATTTAGGTCTTCATTGACTGGAAAGATGAATGCAACGGGGAGAGATATTGCGGCTCCGCCCCGAGTGAATGCGAGGTGCCGAGACACTCCCAGAAACAGGATCACGAAGATACGTCCCCACCGCTCAGCTCTGCCAGCTAGCGAATCCATTTGTATTTTGGTTCATTTGACCTCCTATCTTCATGATCCTACATATAACGCAAGCATACTGTCCTAGCCGCTTATGTCGTACGCTTAGGGCGATGTAAGTACGACCGCGGCCCCCATTTCCATAACATTTTTTAAAAAGCAGTGGTCGCACACAAATGTCGCTCAACTATGTTATAAGCCAGCTTGACTAGTGAATGTTACAATTTTTATGCTATTTAATTTTAGTATAGACCTATTTTATTGTTCTTAAATATTTTTCAGCGTCGTTGTTGTTGTGAATTGATGTTATATTTATTGATTTAATTTTCACCTTCTACAACATTTTCCCATCAAGAATCAGTGGACATGTATATTTTTCTAATTTTATAATTAATAAAAAAATATAACAATTTTTAATCATGTTCTTCAAAAAGATAATATAATAAATAGCAATTAATAAAACGACAGAAGATTATTATTTAAATAAGGTAGTTCGATTTATTCATAGATTTCTGATTTCTCTCTAGCAAGTACTAAGTCGTAAAATCTTTGACCAGAAATAGTAATTTAACGGTAGACCGTGAATCATAACAACATATGTTTTTTCCTTATAAATCGTACCTTTGACATTAAAAAAAATAATATCGCTTCTTTTTTATTACAACTTTCTCCTACGCGATTCGTTTCACAATGCATACCGGATATGTTGCTTTTTCATCGATTTCGTTTAAAATTCACATCGTCCGTCACCAAATGCTTCGTAAATATGGTAATGTTCACAGATAAGGCTTACAGTTTTCCAGTTCAATCGTAATTAGATAGTAATGATTTTAAATTATCATCTAATTAAAATATATAAAAAAATATAAGATTTAATGCAATTTCGAAGATTAAAATTTTAATTTGAACGTGCATGTATTATTAGGTGTTAACATAAGTTGTGTCCGTTTTTTTCCAAATTTAAAAATTAGTACCAAAAGTAAAACAAAATGGTAAAGATTATATGTCATTTGAAAGAAAATTTTCTGCTCTACAGGATATTGTGTTTGCTTTTACGATACATATATTATTTTATTTGATTACAAGCCTTTAAAATGGAATGCCAAGTAGACGAAAGTGAGCATTTTCGACACCTCCTTCTATTCGCGTTCAATCGAGGGAATAAAGCTGCCAAAGCTGCTCGAGATATTTGCGAAGTGTACGGTGAAGATGCTATGAATGAAAGGACAGCTCGTCGATGGTTTTTGGGATTCAAAAACGGTAATTTTGACCTGAAAGACATGGAGCGTTCCGGACGACCAGTGGACTTCGATGAGGACCGCTTAAACCATATTATTCATGAAGATCCCCTTCAAACCACTAATGAAGTAATAAACTAAAATAAACGTGTAAAATAATGAAGGCGAATACATTATTGACTAATTTGTTGTAATTTTTTTTCGTTATGTCCTCTTGTTCTCTTCATTTGGAAAAAAAGGACACAACTTATGTTAACACCCAATATATAACATATATACGTGGGTCGTCCAGAAAGTAAAGAACGTTTTGCCATAATTAAATAAAAAGGAAAGATATCAACACAAAACTTTATTTACAAAGTCGAGCGAGGGAAGGACCTAACTGGCGCACATACGATCGCGGTGGTGGGGGATCGGCGCAAGGCATGGTGCGCAATCGTTCTTTACTTTCTGGACGCGCCTAGTATATATCATCACGCAAATTCTCTGTCGGGGTAGAGAGGACAGAGCGCCAAACTTTCCTATCAAGACACACATTCTTAGCCTCCTCCATATCCATACACCTTTGCATACTAATTCTACAATTTTCTACGTTACCTTCTTTCCAAAATATCAATCAATTGATCCAATCATACTTTCCTTGGTCTTCCTCTCACACGCTTTCTAATAGTATTTCTTCTTTCATTTGTTCCACATGCATAAACCATCTCAGCGTGCTCTTCTTCATCTTACTTAATACATCAGTTTTAAGTTTACATTTCTCCCTAATCACTTCATTCCATTATTTTGTCATACATTGTCTCCCAGTGTATTATTTCATTAAAATCAGTTTGTATTTTTGACTTAAAAATATTTTAAATATTCATAAGAATACGGAAAATCAAAAAAGGTTTTATGTTTTTACGAGTAAGGTATAAAGTATGTAAGTTGACATATTTTTCACTTTTTTAATGAGAATCAAATTCATATACGGGAATATGATACATAAAAAAACATGTAAATTAAAAAATATATAAAAAAAATCATCAAATAAGTACTTTAAATTGAAAAGCAATTGAATATCTTTTAAAAAAAACGCGTTAACAGAAGTTCGCTAAACATGATATGCATGTTACCTCTTAAATGTATTTCTTATTCTATTGAAAATAATTTGAAATTAACGAAAATATTACTGGCATGTATGAAAATAAACTTATGTCTCGTTGCTAATATTTCCACTTTATCGTAAGCATTGAGCATAATATTTAAAGTATTTTTTAATATACATATAGTATAACTCTTCTTATTAACAATATAAAAATAATTACCTTTTCGGTGGTGGTGGAGGCGGTCGTGGCCTTGGCGTTGTCGTAGTCGTTGTGGTTCGTGGTGGTGCGTTCAACATCTGGTTCACCAACTGTTGTTGTCTTAATCTAATTGCCGCTTCAATGGCTTCTACAGAAATATTGGTTGCCCTCGAGATAGCTAATATCTTCTCTTGCATTGTGCCTTCTGGTATAAAGTCATATTCGTTATTATGATTAGTGATTGTATTTTGCGAAATCATATTATCAATTTTCGGTTTTGCTACATAACTTGGTATTTGGTTATACGAGAACTGACTTGATTGTTGTGAGTAGCCATTATTTTGTGCTTGGTACAAATATGCTTGTTCTTCCTGAGCTCTTCTCATAGCCAAAGCATTTTGCGCAAATTGAGCATTTGCCATCATCGAAGGGTTCAATGCAACCTGTACTGGGTTTTTGTAGGCTTGAGAAGAAACTATGGAAACACTGCCCATTGGTTTTGACGGGTCTTCAATTTTATAGGACGCTACCTGGTTTACGATTTTAGATGTAGAATCGGGCAATGCTTGGAAGGAAGGATACTGACCCATACCAGTCATAACAGGAGCGGGAATAGTTCTAAACGCTTGATCAGCAGAATTTGATACTCCTTTAGTTACAGACATGAGATTTTGTCCAACGCTCGATACCCTCATTGGTGCTGCTGAAACATTAACGAGATTTGTTTTTGGAACTTGACCCATTCTGTTAAGATTCCTTATTTGTCCTTGAGTTGGAGTCATGACTTTCATAGTACCCTGAGTAGGTATGGCATATGGTACATATTTGGATGTTTGGGGTAAAGTTGGAGAGGTGGGAACCGGAGCTAACATGTCCTGAGCCGGTGGGATGGGCTTGAAGGGTGGAACAGCTATGGGAGATGGTTTGGTAAGAGACAGTTGTCTGACAGAAGACTGCGATCTTCCTGTCTGTATCGCATTATCCTCAACAAGAATAATGGGTTTCGCTGAAACTGTGGTTTGTGTAATTGGTGCAGGGCTCGATGGAGTTGATGGCATACGAACCGTTAGTCGATTTTTCTTCGGCTTTGGTTGGTTTCCCTGAAAATAAAACGATGTCTGATTAAATATTTTACAAAATTATAAAACGAATTTAAGATACTGATATAACAAAATATAAATATTAAAATTAAGATACTATCACTTTTTATCACAACATTATTATAGAGGCTTTAATATAGAAAATAATCGGAATTTAAAAATTATTTTTTTCTTCTGTCTGCCATTTTTTTAAAATGCGTATTTTAAATCTACTTCTTTGAGTTGAAGAAAACTTGAAAAAAAAATATACTCTTAATGTTCGACAATTTAAAGGATTACTTGCTTTACGTACCAAAAAATATAGAAATATCCCGATATAACTCATAATATTGTATTAGACTATTGTTGTATACGGTACAAGCTGACCAAACCAGATGTCGATGGACTTGAGTGGAAACCAGACTGAAACCCCAGTTTTTTTTTAAATTTTGGTTCTGACGGGAATCGAACCCACAACCTCCGTGCTGGTAGATAAATGTCACCACCTTGGCTTAAAACTATTTGGAGATTTAAAATTACAATGATATTCCATACATATTAATACAATTGAATATTCGAAAATAAGTAACAAAAATAGTACTAATGAAGTTTATACCACCACAAAAATATCATAACAAAACATTTCTTTTCCGTTTATGGAAAATAAAGTCTGTTCACTTTGCCTAAGGAATTGAGATTAAATTTGTCAAAATTGTATTGTCTCAAGATACAAGTTGATAAGACGCCTGTCTTCCATCTCGGGGTTTACGGATCTCGAACTTACACGAAAAAAAGGTCCCTGTCTGGTTTTTCACTCAAGCCTTTAAAATATATTTTTACTGGGTTGGAAATAATAGAAAAAAAGCATTCTCAAGCTCCGTTTAATAAAAACATATTTTTCTGACTATTCCAGTCCAAGAGTCAGGCTCGATATCCGTTACTTCCCAATTTTTCTGACTATTCCAGTCCAAGGGTCGGGCTCGATATCCGTTACTTCCCAATTTTTCTGACTATTCCAGTCCAAGGGTAAGGCTCGATATCCGTCACTTCCCAATTTTAAAAAAATATTACAATCTGGGTTTCACTCACGGTTTCTGTAACATATTATACTTTTAGTTACTTCGCTATAATTCGCCGGGCAATGTTTTTCCAAAGTTGTGCTGTATACTACGAGAGTGTAATATAATACAAAGGTTTCAATATTTGGCATAATTAATGTTTCAAACACAAAATTAGGATATTATTTACGACACCTAAAGTCCACTTTTTGGCTGGTTATCATTTGATACTTTGTAATAAACTTTAATACTGGCATAATAAATAAAACTTCACAAGAACTAAATGTTCATTGGCCAATATCCTTTCTTATATTGATAATTTAAAATCATTTTAAAATGGACTTTAATGTATTGAAAATTATGTAAAAAGCTTATGTAAAACCGTCACTTCTTTAAATAATTGTAAAGGTTATATTCTCACCATTAGATACATATTTATAATATGTACAAAATTAATAATCATGTATTTTATATTTTTACTTAAATTTATTTACCAACATTTTGTATAAACAGCATACTACCAACAAATTAATTATTTCACAATTATATTTTAATTTCATTTGGTGATTTAATTTATCAAAGGGCTCGGTTTAGACTTTCTGGACCCCATATAAGAATATTCAACTATAAATTATTTATTTTATTCATTTCTTCCTTCTATCTCGAGGCTCTCTTTAGTCTGAATAATATGTAGTGCTTTTATAAGAAAATTATTGTAGCTTTGTTTAACTTTTTTTTTTTGAAATTGCAAACCATGTAATAGAGACAAATTATAATTTCAAAGAAAGTATGATTAAAGTTTTGCATAGGTCACAAAAATCATACAAATATATTCATTAAAAAACGTTAGAAATACATAATCAAAAACAAAAAAAGTTAATAAATAACAAAATAATGGTGAATTTTGAACAGTGATCAAAAGTGATCTAAAATTTTTCTTCTGCATTAAAGTGGTCGGATTTTAAGAAATATCTGTAGAAAATATTCTAATTAATTGATTAAAATTGAAATCTTTCCGTCAATATACCACACACTTTTAAGATGGGTGGTCCATATAAAGTAACATGACACCAGTATGATACAAGCACTGCTCTCACAATATACTGGAATCAATTCGTCTAAAGAGCGCCTTTGTGGTAACAAAGTAATTTATTGTTACAAATTCTGTTTATTTTCTGTTTGTCAATATATAGTTTATATATAAAAAAATACAAACAGTTTCATAATTTGATACTTAGTAGTGATAACTTTAGGATTAGTTTTTTGAAAATAACACAAATTATAAGAACCTGACATAGATATTATACGAGTACATCAAAAAATTCGAAGGGTTATTGTTGTATGCAGAGAACATGACAACAGCTTATTGCCTTTGCCCCGAGACATCATAGAGCCTCTTCCAACTCGTGGTAATTTTTCGCAAATTCTTTTGGATACTGGGGGGAAAGACTTAAAATGTCCACTTTTGATCCCTTGCACAGCTGGAGATGAGACTGACTGTTGGATATGAGATATAAACACCTTATATCGGATCCAACTATGGAGAAACTTATATTTTAGTTTTCTTACAACTTTATGGAGCTATATTTATCCATTCCGATAATTTTAGTCTCGTTGTACATATAATATAATATGCAGACGTGATATCTTAAAGAGTTGTCCTTTAAAGAGTGTAGATAAATGCAGACAATCGAGTATATACGAGTAACAGAGCAAGTCCCACCTGCCGGTATAGTTCTAGGATTTGTGGAAGTGAAAGTGGAAAATGAATGTTTTGTTATGATATTTTTGTGGTGATGTAAAATTGATTGCAGCAATTTTATGATTTTGATATTTTTGTGGTGATATAAACTTGTCCAGGGCATTTGGTGTTGGCGCTGTTTAAAGATCTCTTTATAATAATTAATTATCTGGTCCGTAGTAGATTGGAATGCGGCGCAATCATTTGGTACCTGAGAAGAATCCAGAATTCCCTGATAGTTGAACGAGCTCAAAAGAGATTTTTACGACACCTTTATTAAAAATAGTATGGATTTTACCCATAGCTCTTTCTGACATTTTTTTAATTAGTATACTCGAATTTATTAGTACCCTTAAGCGTAAGAAGAGATCTACGTACCTGTTGATATGATACGGGTACATACAAATTTTCAGCAGGAAAAAAAGTAAGTTTTTAATACAAGTATAACTGAGTCACTTCATTGGTAAGAATGAGTAATATTGTTTCTGTTTTCATTACGCTCTTATATATTTAAATTTTTATATTTTTTTCTTGTTATGTTATTTGATGAAACCGTTATACCAACTACGCCATGAAGGTTGTCATACTCAGAAGAAAAAATGATTCATTTGACAGTAAATGTTGCAGATTCTGTTAATTAAACGTATAGTAAAAGTGGTCATGGCTTTTTTAATTCAATTACACCTAACTCCTTTGCAAAAGAGTTCTGTAGTTTTTATCATTGAACCAATTTATCAAATCAATTAATTGAATTTGCATTGTATTGTATTACACTTTCGTTGTATACAGTACAAGCTGGTGAGCTTGTTGTCATGTGGCAATCTCTTCCAACCAACCAGAAAGATGTTAAAAAGACCTAAAGCGAAAAAAGAGACTGAAATCCTTTAAAAAAAATCTTGGATCCATCGGAATTTGAACCCCAACCTCCAGGTTGGGAGACAAGCATCTTATCAACTAAGAAACTGTATTAATCTAAGAAGGATTTATTTGATTTTATACATGTTTAATTTTTATGATATATATAAAAATAACGAAAAACAATTAAAAATAATTTATTCAAATATAATACATAAATTCTCATGTGACCGTATGTGGAAAATTATGATAGACCATTATGTGAATGTTAAGAAAGTTTGACTTTTGGACAGAATGAAAGTGAATGGTTGTCATCTTAACATTTGCATAACAGACAAGATGAAGAAATCGACAGAGACGTTTCGGTATTATCTCTTCTAAGTCAGGGACATCAAAAATTCATAAACAATTATGAGTTTTAATTATTGCCACAAATCGATAAGTTGTTTAATTAGTTTTCATATAGAATTTGTTGCAAGTTTATTGCGATATTGCTTAATATTACTTTAACATTTGATATTTCTTCAAGCTCATAAATGAATTAGATGTGCCATTACTTTTATCTTATAGCGCGCGTTTAACTTTAACTAGAATATTTTTTAAGAAACTTTAAACCTACCGTTCCTCGGATTTTTATCATATACTTAGTAAATTATATTTTTGAATAATTTTGTATTTTTACAATATACGACCTTTTATCGACCATTAAAAAAGGTCGCAAAAGTAATACTTAAATTAGAATTTTGAGTGCGCATGAACATAAATACAACTTGTCAATCATATACAAAAAAATATCAGAAATTAGTATGCATGCATACCACCTACCATACATCAAATATAAACTTGTACAGGTCAAGGCTTAGGTAATCAAAGGCCTTTACATACTGAGAAATAAACAATTTGAGAAAATGAAAACAAAAACATACAATGTATAATTCATCCACTGTATAATGACCGTGGCCTGGTGGTAAGACACTTGTCTGCCGATCCGGAGGTTGCGGGTTCGATCCCCGCTGGAACCCAATTTTTTTTAAATAGGATTCCAGTCTGGTTAACACTTAGGACCTATAAAAACATCTTTCTGGTTGGTTGGAAGAGATTGCCACATGGCAATAAACTCGCCAGGTTAAAAAAAATAACGCATATTTTAACTTCAAGATATTTACAGAGATCTCGAAAAACTTGAGAGAAACAAAGTTGACGTAAAGAAAAAAAAAATCAACGGGAGTTACGCTATGACGTCGGATTCATGATTTAAACAAACAAAAACGCTCTACAAGAGAATTTTTAAAGTCCGTCAATAAATATGTCCGAGACTGCAATATAGGCATAACCCAATTGATGTAATCTGGGTACGGAAGAATTAAAGTAATCGTTCTACAATTCTCGCACCGGAATATATCCTGCAGTCTCGTACTTCTCCAAGAATTTCGGAAATCAATCAATTCCAGTAACGTAAGACAGCCAATTATCCCATTTTGAAAAGTAAGATAAAATTAAACATCGTTCTACGATCAGAAAGTATCACCAAGTTCAGACGGGATAACAACATATTATATTAAATATAATTTCTAAGAGAACTTAAACTTGATGTCATCCAAAAATCAATGCTGCCCTCTCGCCAGAGAGTTCGAGTGAATTGCGTAATGAGGAGTCCAAATGCTAGAGTCGTATTCCTGTTTACTCTTTACCAGAGTGAAAAGAGTATTTTTATTGAATGTACTCCCTTAAATTCCTTGTGTTTCATTATGAATCCCAAAACTCTGAAATAATTTTCAAAATGCGTTGAAAACGACCGAGTATAGTCGAAAAAACTCTGGCATACTTGTTACATAAGATGGAAATATGCACCCTTAAACTCTAGCATACTTGTTACATAAGATGGAAATATGCACCCTTAAAAATATGATCTTTCTCAGACGTTTAGAAATATTTCAAAAAGTTATTTCTTTGGTTTCTTATTTAAATAATTCGTTTGACAAGTTAAACTTTACATATAACGAACTGTCCAGTAAAATCCAACGAAATCCTTACTTTTCTTTCAAGACATTTTCTTTCGTGGTTTTTTAAATAAATTGATGGTACCTTTTGCTGTCCTTGCTGCATTTGGTTCCCAAGATTCGCAGTGGCCACCACCCCTTCCCGTGTGCCGACGGAACGTCTCTTGCTGGTGTCCAGGTTAGACAGAGACTGGCCAAAACCCAATTCATCGCCAACACTGAAACCTGGAAAAGAAAATTTGACAGTTGTAACAACCAGATCAGTTTAAAAAAAATTGTATTTCTAAATGAAAAATTGGATCATACTCGTACAATATTTTATACTATAAAATATCATAAATTTTATCTATGGAGTGTAAATGGAAGAAATTCACAGTATGGTTTAGAATATTCTTTTTGATCTGGGTATCATTTAATTGTATTGTTAACAGCCTAATCATAAAGACTTTGTATTAAATATTACTACAGTTTTATGATGTATTATTTGCAAGAATGTACTGCTAAGATGGTAGTCCACAACATTATTTTAGTGCCATCTTTGCCAACGATGTTAGTTTGGTGGTTGCTTCACCAGAAAACCAATATTGCAGATGAAAATCAACACATGCCAGTTTTCTAAGTTAGTTAGTTAATGAACTTAACAACATCATGTCAAAAACATTGCTCAAGTATTATAAACATATAATACTTAAGTCAAATGGTGAAAACCTTCTAACGTGGTTCATTGTTTGAAAATTAAAATAAATAGGGATACATGCTATACTGCATTTATAAAGACGGCACCCTTAGGTAGTTTGCCACTTGTTCATCCCCCGCCACATATCTACTCGTAATTGAAAAAAATATCTTATCTTTTCCGTTTTGTATGATGATGAATTTCTTGTTACATAATAAACCGTTACAGTTTACATCTTACTTTCCTCTTCATAAATGCATCACGATAAAATTGATGTTAATATAAACTTTTTTTTTTAAATACTGTATTTTTATAACCTTTTTTTAAATCTTTGGGCGCCTGTTAGCATTACCTGTTAGTAAATGAAGCTCTGGATACAGGTATCCTTCGCTACACGTGATTCCATTTTACGTGATCGAAACAAAATTACACATAATATATGAAAAGTAGATTTGAATTTGTGTGAAGTTGCGTTGCATGTAAACTCACTAGGCATTTTTCTAGTTACGCGATTTTTCCTAGAACTAATTAATCTTGTAAATTGAGGGAAACTAGTAAATAATTTTGATTTTTATCTGCTTGTATGTACATATAAAAAAAGTATCATGGAACTATATTATCCCTTTCTCCCTTGGTCAATGACCGTGAACTCTTTTATTTGAAGGTTTATACGCCAGTGTCAAGTGGTGCCCACTCAACAGAATCTAATTTTTGCAGGTTTATATTTGTTATGTATCGGCACACTCGAATTCCCGGGACATTTGATAATATTTCAAAAAGATGGTAAAATGGCGGTGTTTTTATGATTAAAAACCTATTTTCCATATCAATTTTTAAAACAACAAATATACAGATAACTATGTTTTTAAATAATTTTATCAGTCCGTTCGACAGCCGGATTCTCACTTCACCGTAATTATTCAAAGAGCCCTTTTTCCACAAATACTACAACGATCAATTAGTGATAAAAAAAGATGCAGGCAAGTAACCCAACAATCCGACTTTGTACACCATCATATAAAATATATGTGCAAGACCTGTCGTCCAATGGCTATTCTCGTGGTCAGCTCGTAGTACGAGTAAGACCGCGATCAAGTGGGAATCCAACGTTCATGTCTGAAGATGGTGATTTTTATAGAACATCACTCATGTATGGACAAATTCTACTCAACTTAAGTTTCTGAGCAGTCATTATTGTATCGTACGAGGATTTGCTATAAAATAATATCCCTATAAAATCTATTTTAGTGAGTGTTATCTACACGCACTGTACAAAGCATTACCTTTCCATCACCATAAGCTATGCCAGGCTGTCTCCTAATTATGTATCTTTCTTTGTAATATGATCAAATACAAAGTAATTTCATGAGAGAAAAATATAATATTTAGATCAAAATATAAACTATAATAAGATTTTGAATAAAAATAATAATTATGGAATGGAATTTTACAAATGAAATTAACAGTTTACTAGGTTATAAAAACACAGCATAATCACACAATTTTAAATGAACAATTATGATTAAATGAACAATACCTTTTTTATCGTTGGCGGTGCGCAAATTAAAGATTCTAGAATCATAATTGACGATGTAATTTATCTTTTATAGTCTGAGAATTTATCAAAAGAAATGAGGTTTATGTTCTTGTAAAAAAATTCTTAACAATAATTAGTATTGTGATAAATTGCATCCTAGTCTAAAGTTTATAATATCTTAAGTTGAGACGTATTTCTACATTATTTAAATTAAAGTGTATGAAACTTTTAGATATGTTGTTAAAGATTTAGGAGTCAACTTAAAAAGCGTAAGCTGAAAGAAAAACATTTATATTTTATTCCTCAAAGGTGTTAGCATAATCGTGATGCCGTTTTAGACACGGAGCATTTTGGAGCACGGAGCTAGCCGTTTTAGATACGGAGTATTTTGTTCATGCAGGTCAATTAGATGACAACTAGATGACCCCCATGTCCTAGTTGGTAAAACGTCTGATTTCCAGCCCTGGGGTTGCGGGTGCGATTCCCGTTGGAATCCAGACCTATCTAAAACGATTCTATTCTAGTTATTGCTTAAGGTCTTTTTAACATCTTTGTGGTTGATTGGAAAATATTGTTACATGACTATAAGTTCACCAGGTTGTAAAATATACAACGAAAGTGTAATACAATAATACAACTAGGCCTGATTTTAGTGCCTTATTTCAGAGTGTTCTTGTATTACGAACAAGTCTATTTAATCAATAATATAACGAATTAATCCACATGATTATTTATCTTAATTTTTTTTAATTTAGCCATCTTTCATAAAATATAGATATAGTGTTAGTTTTGTAAGAGCACTTTATTCTCAAACTGTCTAGGACTTTGGTATACTCTAAAGTCCTAGTCAAGTAGGCGTTAAACCTGAATGATCATTGATTTTACTAATATATAGTAGTATTACTACACTGTGCTATATGGAGATTGAAAGAAAAATAAAGAAATAAGGTAGATGCTTTAGAAATATGGTGCTGATGTCATATGTTGCGTGTACCATAAACAGCACGCATAAACATTTCAATGATTCTGAATAAAATACAAATTGAAGAATTTTCATATCCAATAATTCAATTAAGAATCGTCAGACACGTCGGCAATTTTGCCAGATTGTTAAATAAAGCGGAAATATTGGTGATCCAAGATAAAATAGGACCCCGATTACTGGGTGAAATCTCCAACTCGATGGAAACATCTGGTAAGGATTGGAATATAAAATTCACTTCATGAGAATAGTAGAAATGTTAATTACCGTGAAAAATTAAAGGGAATCATTCTCTCCATCGCGATCAATTTGCTCGCAAGATCAAATCCGATGATCACGACTGATCTGTGAACATGATGATATATAGTAAGAATTGATTAAAGCGAAATACGAGTACTACATAATATATTATTAGGTGTTAACATAAGTTGTGTCCGTTTTTTTTCAAATTCATAAATGACCACCAAAAGTAAAACAAAATGGTAAAGGTTATACGCCATTCAAAAGAAAATTTTCTGCTCTACAAGATATTGTGTTTGCTTTTACGTTACATGTATTATTTTATTTGATTACAAGCCTTCAAAATCGAATGTCAAGTGGACGAAAGTAAGCATTTTCGACACCTCCTTCTGTTCGTGTTCAATCGAGGGAATAAAGCTGCCAAAGCTGCTCGCGATATTTGAGAAGTGTACGGTGAAGATGCTATGAATTAAAGGACAGCTCGTCGATGGTTTTTGCGTTTCAAAGACGGTAATTTCGACCTGAAAGACATGGAGTTGGAAGCTATTGATTTAAGATGGCGGTATACAGTCATGTGACTACAAGTCATCTGCTCACCCAATTCTACGGTGGTTTGAAGGGGATCTTTATGAATAATATGGTTTAAGCGGTCGTCCGGAACGCTCCATGTCTTTCAGGTCAAAATTACCGTCTTTGAAACGCAAAAACCATCGACGAGCTGTATTTTTATTCATAGTATCTTCACTGTACACTTCGCAAATATCGCGAGCAGCTTTGGCAGCTTTATTCCCTCGATTAAACACGAACAGAAGGAGGTGTCGAAAATGCTCACTTTCGTCTACTTGACAGTCCATTTTGAAGGCTTGTAATCAAATAAAATAATATATGTAACGTAAAAGCAAACACAAGTTCTTGTAGAGCAGAAAATTTACTTTCGAATGATGTATAACCTTTACTATTATATTTTGTTTTACTTTTGGTGCTCATTTTTAAATTTGACAAAAAACGGACACAAATTATGTTAACACCCAATAGATTATAAATATGGAAAAATATTTAACGAGGAAATTTATTGTATAATTCTTTCATTGTGTATAGTATATAACTTAGCAGTTTTTTTCCACATGAAAACATATTCCAACAATCCATAAAGGTGTTACAGAAGCTTTCAATGAAAACCAGACCGGAACTCTTTTTAATAATAACGGGAATGGAACTCACAACCCCGGGCTGAAAGATTTGCTTTTTTTTCAACTAGGCCACTGAGCTCGTTATTTATAACGATTGACACTGAGTGTCTCATAAAATAATTGTATTACACAAATATTTGCATTATAAATTTTAATTGCTGTAAATATATATTTTTATTGTTTTACTCCAAAATAATAATGTAAAACTGCATTGCTTGAAAAACTTTGGTTGCTACAGCAATTATCATTATATTTCTATGATTAATAATTTAATTAAAACACGCAGAAGCTAAACACGGCGCTTCCGTCGATGATTCCATTAAGGCATTGATGATTACTGGATGGAATTCTAATGTAAATCCACCGTGCCACAAAGTCGTTAAATGCAATTATAGAAGGCGAGCATTTGCGAGCAAGGACGAGTTGCCTTTCTATTCGATTATTTAATTATATAACTTGAACCCCGGTACAATGAACCTTTTTACTATACTTTAATATGATTTACTATATTAATAAGAATTTATTATTATGAAGTGAGCAATCGAAGACTGGGTTGATGGGATTGCTTTTGGCGGAAATAAGCTCTCAAATCTGAGATATGCAAATGATACGACGTTAATTGCTACATCGAAAGTAGAAATGGTCACGCTTTTTTATAAAGGTGAAACACAAAAGTAAGCTCCTGGATCTGGAAATAAATTGGTCAAAAACTAAGCTTATGGTAATAGACCGCAGTAACAAATTGCCATCAAATAATGTGAGTCATGGTCTAGAAGTGGTTACTAACTTTATTTACATTGTTTTATCAATCTTAGACATAATGTATAATAGGAAAAAAAAAACAGAGTTACTTTAAAAATGTTTATTTAACAAGAATAGGAATTCTATTTGTGATGAATAACTAAGAACTCAAACGACCGGTTACATTAGGGGACCAATGGATCAATTGCATAAACTTCTATACGAAATATTCTTTATAAAAAAATCAGATCAATGGAGCTGAGAGTTAGACAGAAACAAACTTTATTTCTTATTTATTAACATTTCAAGAAGCTGATTTTAAATATGAAGAACAAGATTTTTTTTAAAGAAATTTAGTCAGATTCAACATTTTAATACATTTCAACGACAAACGTTAACGCTTATTACAAATTGTATGCTTTGTTTCACTAAATAGCGGTGTCATTTATCAATGAACGGTGTTTTATTTGCTCTACTCAACTGGAAAAGTAATTATCTATTTCATTGCATTATTACTCATCTAACTTTTTGATTTTCTTTTTCTAATTTCATAGAATTGGTTATTGATAACATGTTTGAAGTTCGCATTTGCATCAATTAACAGTAGTATAATTATGTTTTAAATTGAATGACGTTTGCAAATCTTAATAAGATCACACAAAATGACCGTTTTATAAAACACAGACAACATGCTTAAAACACAGACAACATGAAATAAAAGGAATTTTATAAACCATTCTTAAACTTTAATACATTTACTTAATCGTGATTTTACAAAACGTATTTTTTCCCTTGTTTTTTTGCTGTTTAGCTATCAAAAGTGTTCTTCAGCACTTTACAGTAATGTAAAAATATAAAAATTATGCTTGATTTTTCCATACTTATAAATGAACGTTCAATAATAATATATATACATTACAAAATAATTGAAGTTTAAAAAAATAAAAATAGGTTTATTAAATAGAAATTAAATTGAGATATTCAGATAACTTTAAGTTAATATAAAAACGAATAAAAATAAAATTATATACTCGTATTTATACAAATTTTATAAAAGCAAAAAATACTGTAATCGATTCAAATGATGTATTCTTAAAAACCGCATTTAGAAGAATTAAAAATATCAATTTTGGATAAGTAACATTTAAAACAACAGTACCTTTGGTCCATACGATACAATAAAGATGTCGAAAATTAGAAAAAAATGTAAAACCAAGGATTTCTTTTCATTTATATATAAAAATATTTATTTATTCGTCTTACATTATTTTTTTGTTAAAACATTCCACGTGCAACTGAAAATTATTATTATAATTGAAATATATTTGTAACATTTAAACAAATGAAATATATATTTTTTAGAATAATATGATATTGTAATTATTTTCATAAAATAAAACGGGCTGAAAAAAACAGAAACATATCAATTGAAAGAAAATATTCATGCAAAAACAAAAAAATCAAGTGCATAAAAAATACTGTCCACCATTTCATTACACAATATACACAGAAAATTAAAAAAAACATGCAGAAATATTATAAAAACATCATATGAAATGTGCTATTTAATCAAGTAGGAATTTTAAGATTTTTAATACAGATATTTACACTTTTTTGGAAGAAATATAAATAATATGTAAGTGTAAAAAATATATGAGAAATACAGAAGCTTTAAACAAGGAAAGAAATAAATATAATTAAAACATTGTTAAAAAGAGAGAAAAAAACAATGAATAAATAATGCAATATTGAATTTAAATTTAACAACACAGCTGATTGAGATATTTAATTTCATATTTGTAAAAAATCTATATTCAAGTTGCTTCCAATTAAAAAATTGTATTAAAAGTATCTATTTTTATAAAATTGGCTTATTTCTAAATAAATATTAATATAAAATTACTATTTAGCTTTACCTAGGCCTACATGAGCTTTGATGCCACCCAGGTTACGAACCCTGAACAGGCTCGATTTTTTGAAAGCGCAGTCCAAAGTGAATCCGAAGTCTGAATTGAGCACGCAAGTCGCCTTCACGCGACCTGTAAAATATAATCAAAATCCCCATTTAATATTAATTTTAATATAAATAATTTAAAATAAATAGTCTCCATGTGAACTTTCTTAATACACGAGAAAAGTTCAATTAATTACGAAATAGTTTATAGCCCATTTTTCCCCCTTCCGTTGTAAACAAATCAGCCTGACGAGCTTATTGCAATATGTCAATTTCTTTCAATATACAAGAATTATGGTAAAAATATTAATTTGAGCACCCAGACCGGTACGCGACATTTTTATTTTTATCAGGAATTAAACCCAAAACCCCGGTCGGAATATAATCTATATAAATGTGATATTTCAAAATATAAAAATTGGAAATTAATTGCATATTTAACACTTATATTTCAAAACTCCCTTAACTTCGTTAGTGTTACCAGATTTTTTTATATTACTCCAGAATAGTAAAACTTTACATCCAGTAGAGTACTTGATACGCACAAATTACAAAAAAACTTTTTTTAGTCAACACTTTTTAGTTAATACTTCACTGCAACAAAATCATCTGTAGTTTGATAGAAAAAGTTTTTGTTAAAATCCTAACGACTTTTCATAAAATATGAGTGTCACTTCATAAAACAACTTTTTGCGTTCCCATATTTGTGTGCAGAGCACAAAATAAATACTCATTAAAATCACTTGCATACGCCATAATTTAAATACATTGTTTCAAAAAGATTGTTCATTATGAATTGTGGTTTTTAAACTAACAATTGTGGTTTTCTTAAACAATTATTTTAACAGTTTTCGTTTAAATTTAAAAGAATTCTTACAAGTGATTTATGCCACGAAATGAGAGCACGCGAAAACGAGGCTGAGTAAATTTATTTTAGTGAATAGTCAAAATTTATTACTTATTTTTAAATGAGATACGATGGACCAATAAAAATAAAGATAATTGACGTTTTTTTCCATTAGTTACCGTTAATCGTTGCTAAAAGTTATGTTTAAAAGAGTTCAAGACATATGGAAATTAATATGGTAAACTTTGAACACCGACAAGAGTATAAAAGAATACTCCAATTTTAACAACAATAATTATAAAAGATTTCTTACCATTTCATCTTTAATTAAAATCAAATGTTAAAACTTAATTAATATGACTGTCATAAAATAAACGTTGTTATCATTAAATAAACGTGAACGACCTTCGTAGCCTTGACTTGCGTAGGTAACATTC
This sequence comes from Odontocerum albicorne, assembly GCA_949825065.1. Lineage (NCBI taxonomy): Eukaryota > Metazoa > Arthropoda > Insecta > Trichoptera > Odontoceridae > Odontocerum > Odontocerum albicorne. The sequence goes on from OX463849.1 coordinate 36,340,761, forward strand.
TTGACTTCAACCGGGGAGTTTCGGTTTCGATTCCCGATGGAAGCCAAAAAAGTCTTGTAACAGAGTTTGTCTTGTAATAATACACGTACATACCAATAAGTAGTGTTGCAAATACGTTCAATGATGAACCGCGAGTTCCGTGTCTACGTAAAACGACGCACCTTTGATGCTGGTGTTTAAATCAGTGAATAAAAATATGTATTACTAGAATTTTCGTTTATTTTTTGTTAATTTATAAAAATATTTATGATTATTTCACATTATATAAGAAACATATAAAGTTCAGTCAGCTTCTTTATATATTTAAGTATATCGACAATATAGACAATAAAAAAGGGAAAACTGTTTGTGTTTTAATCAGGAAATACATTTGATGTATTTAAACAATGTGGTAAAACTTATTACCTTTAACACTAACACAATAAATTCAAGATTTTAATATCACAGTGTATATTTTCAAAGACGTATTGATACGTATTATTTGTTTTTGAAAAGCATTGATAAAAACTTTCTTTTATAGTTACGATTTGTAAAAATGGTGTCGTATTTTGACTTCTTTTATTGATTTGAAATAAAAATTAAATTTTTAACACTGTAGCCAGTATGGTCATATTTTTTTTAATTAATCAGAGAATTGCGAAACAATTTAAAGTATCCATATAGTACTGAGAGGGAAACGAAATTTATTGGAAGAAAAAATACGATAATTTGAATTAAATAAAGTCAGTTGTTATCATATAATAGAAGACAGAATGTATGAAAAAAGAGAAAGAAGATTTCAGAAAATATGCCATATGGTTAAAAAGAGATGATATATTCAAATAATATAGTGAGTGTGGTCATGTTTAAAATTATCTAAAGAGTATAAACTTTACGTCGTCAAAAATCAAGTACAAATGAACTTGGCACTCATTATAACATTCTACCATTTTATTGTGTTACATTTGCAATCTATATGACATAACCTAATAAGGTTTATTACCATATGGTGACTAACCAAAACAATCCCAGAGAGACCTTCAGTGAAAACAAGACTGGATTCCTTTTTGAATGGGTTGAATTTACTCGCAATGCCCTAGGTAGAAAACAGCCATCGTATTTACCAGGCTATAGGAGTCGTCTAATAACTAGATACTAAAATTCCATACTAATTAAATTTTCAATAAGTTCAACTCACCAATCTAATAACGACAACGTTAAAAAAACGCAGTATGTTCAAATAGTTAAGGGATGGTTTACATCATACCGGTTTTAGTTGAACTAATTTGACGTAAGATTTTCCTCTGCTGTTTGCTTTTTGACCTCTGCTGTGATCTAGGGTTTTCAAATTCAAACGCTTTTCAACCTCAAAATTGCAAGTCTCGTCACTTTATTTTATTTATTTATTTATTTATTATTACACATGACAAGAAATAAACATAATTTGTGAAAAAACAACAGGTAATTTAATTTGGGCATAACATTTTAATGGATCTGGGTTTGTTGCCTTTCATTTGTCGTATCCCTAGTAAACTAGACTTTTGCCTGTATCTCCCTGAGGATATTTAGCATGAAAAAATAAATCGATACTTCTTTCCGATTTTTGATTACACAAAAACAAAACCCCGTTGCACGTTCTAATCAACCTGACAAACAGTGACACTCAATTACAACTGGAAACATCATGCGAAATTAAACTCCTCACACATCATCACTCCAGAAAGACCAAAAATATTCATCCCACAATATACCGCACACAATCATAAGAATAAAAATAAAAAACATACAAAAACAACAAAATTTAAAACAACAAGAAGAAACCCACACTCACGAGCCCACACAAATATTTTCCACACGCCATTCATCCTGAAAGCCCAAGTACTCAAAATTCTGTCGCAATAACAATGGTTTAATTGGTTTTCCTACCTTTACCTTAATTAAATTCGGCACGCCATTGTACGTCATGGGAGCCAAATAAGCATATTGCCTTTGAGCAAAAGAGGTTTTACTTTATTTCCCTTAAATGTCTACCTCTTTCACTGAAAACTATCAAATTTCTAAAACCTTTCTATCACACAATAAACATTCCAAGCGTCCGATCGGGACAGAAAAGATAGTAAGTGATGTTCTATATAATTGAAGTAAGTTAAGTTAAAAAGGAATAAATATAGGAAAAAATTGAAATTATTTTGAATTATAGTAATGAAAAGTTTAAGAAATCCTTTTAATTATGTTTACGTCATGAAAAAACGAAAATTTGCAGTAAAAAGGTAGTTTATACATCTCGCAACCTATTCTACATTGTGAATCATAGAAGTGGTTTTATATACAATAATTCATGCGATATACGGTTCATTATCATTAATAACGAGCTATTTTACAGTTTCCCATCCCTGTGGTTAGACCACATTTTCTTCTAGACACTAAGTAGAAAGTGCTGCGCCTGTGGTATTTCCAATGAGTAAAATAACTAGTTGATGCGATTAACAGTGCTGTAAAATACCCATAATTATTAATATTTGATATCAGTGCTTTCCAAACTTTGTTACTTCGGTACTTAAACTTAAAACGAAAATCTACTTTCATTAATTTAAACAACGGAAAAAATAAAAAAAAATTCTAAGCTATCGTAAAATTTAATTTCACATATATTTTCTTTATTGAATATATTCCAATAAAGTTATCAGTAGTCAAACATAAATTACCTCTGCGATCTAGTTCTGGGTCTAGAAGACTCGATTACTGAGACTGTATTGTTACAATATTGTTTCCCGGTCACGCTATTCAATAATTTCGAATCACCAATATGTTGAAGAGTAACGTATGAAAGAATAAAAGTCACATCATGAAAACCTACATTTACCTTCAGCATTCTAAACAACGTAAAACAAAATGGAACTAGAACGGGGTACAAAGTGATCCCAATTGAAAGAAATCGATTTGCGATAAAATTACAAAAATACTTTGTATTGTTTTGATTCAATGGAATCTTTTTAACACATTGGAGGCATTTATCTAACAACTTTCACATAAGCGTTGCACATACTTTGCCTACTAACTGAAGGCAACGGTTCTTAAAAATGCATTGGGGAAATAGACAAACCCATTAGAAATATCATCTTGCATTTTTTACCATATTTATTTTATCGAGTTGTATGTTCAAATATCAAAAGTAACATTGCCTATGCTAATGGTTTGGTACAGAGTAAACTTGATATTCATTAGTGACATCTGGTTTTTCTTACTTTCAAACATTATTACATGGGAATTTATTAAGTAGTGCTAAATGACTTGACTGAGAAATCCTGAAATACGCTGCAATACTACAGTAATTATTATTACTGTTGTATCGGACGTATGCTACACTAGATTTAAGTATTTTTAAATGCTTTGACACATTGGAATCACGTCAGAACCATCTAGGATTGAGCGGAAACAATTCTCTTATTTTACAGTCTTTGTAATGATGCTATATAACGGTTTGAGTGTTCCCCGTTCAAAAACGAGAATGCTGAATATTCCATTGCAAAACCATAAGCAGTCGACTATCAAATTTGATCAGGTATCTTCCCGTAAAACATGTATGTTTATAGCGTTTTCTATATATCTTTTTCTTATTTTTTTCAATACACCTTGCTGAGAGTGCTTTTTGATATAATACATTGCTATAAGACAAGATGCCGAACAAGTGGAAACGATGTTTTTATAACTTGCACATAACACATGAGACTCAAAATGCATGTAATTTTTCTATTATTTCATTGTATCCAAATACAATCATTGAATTGCTGTCATTATTTCCTCAAACGATTTGTAGTAAAAATTGTTATCGAACTATGTGTAAGTTCAATTGATCTAATGTTAATGCTTTCATTCAGTTCACTTGATGTAATGTAAACATATATAGTATATCATCACGTAGTGTCTCTTGCGGGGCTGGCATAGAAAATAGATCTCCAAACATTTCTACCCAAACACACAACTTTCGCCTCCTCCACATTTATATATCTTATCATGCACAATCTGTAATCATTCACAAAGCATTAATTTCGTCATCAATTTTAGTCAGCGGAATTTCTTAAATAAAGTATATTTATAGTAAATTATAAAAAAATCCTGGCATAAAAAGAGAGTTGGTAACTTTTCAACATTTTATAAATTTTGTAACTTTTCAACATTTTATATATTGTAATTATGGTAACTTTTCAACATTTTATATAATTATGATAACTTTCGTTCAGAATACGTCTTATTTATTATTTTTTTTTAATCTCAAAAAATATATATAAGAAGTTTTTTCAAATGACATAAATATGTGAATCAGAAGCCAATTTGTAGTATATCAAATTTTCCAATCACATTTCTAGAATAGTTAAAATACTTCGTTTCTTAGCTCACATTTGTTCAATTTCATGATGTATTATCTATTTGGTTGAACTATTTGAATTCATTAGAAACACTATGTTTTATTTAAATACATTTTCTAGTCAATTTAAAAAAATACTAATAATGTTTGATAAACGACTGCTTATGGTTTAAAATAATAAAATTAAAATTCCTCTTCTGAAAAAGGAATCACGTTAAAGATAAATAATAATTTTACTTTACATTGAAACTGTTTTTTTTGCGAATATGAAACAATTTTTGTACGTAAATAATGATAAATATTCTCACGTTTATGCAAATCCATGCCGACCCGAGGGTCGCAGGTCCAATCCCCATTGGTAAAATTTATTTAAAAAGGCTTCTATTTAGATTTAACTTTGATGTATGTGTATTTAATAATAATAATAATAAAAATGGTCAATTAGAGAGCAGTTTAGAAAGCAGACTCTCCACAAGGGCGCTCTAATTCGAGATTAGTACCCACTTGTATTGACAGATTAAAATTATTATAAAAAAAACAATTTGAGTGTTAGGTTGGGAAGATAGTAATTGCGGCCATTAGATTAGGTACTTCTCCGTATCTGCAGATGTCCAGAAAAATAAATTTGGTAATAAAGCAACTTATAACTTATCAAGGAAAGAGACCTTTGAAGATCTTCCAATTTAACATATGATAGTAACACATTTGGCTTTAGTATGTATGATAGAAACATATCTTTCTGATTTGTTGGAAATTTTACCACATAACAATAACATAAACCCGCCAGGGTGTACTGTAGACTAAGCAAGTGTAATACAATAAACATCATCTTGAATGTTAACAATAGGCTTTATTTCTACTGTCAAGGTGTGGTGATAAAACATTTCTAAAAATGGTCGTGTAAAATTTTCCATTAGGTTGTCATGTTTTTTACTTGAAGATCTTTCCTTTTCCGCCATTGAATTGACTGTTACTGTTTGACGTAATCATTACCAAGTGTCTTGGGTGTATACTATGTTAGTAACAGTTACTTTAATGGTTTTACTAGCTCTTCTGGACATTTATGGAATGCACCTCCTTAGTTTCTCTTTTGTGAATCCAATGAAATTACGAAATCAAATTATATCGTAAGCTGAATGGTAATTTGAAAAAAAAATAACATTCGTATAAATATGGGCTAGAATCAGAAACTAATGTTAGTTCATCTTACAAATCTCCGAACTGTGCTAATCCTAATGATGATTTTTTTGGGATAAAATGTGCTAAATGGCTTCTTCATACTCTAATTGCTAGTTTTTTTTGACAGATTATATTAAAATCTTTCCAATTCGATATCGGGATTATATTAGTAAAGAACATAACGTTTATGAAAAGGAATATTACAAGAAAAAATAAATTAATGTTTTAGGATGGACATTTTTTAGCCAAATATATTTATTAACACTTCCTTACAAAAACAATCTTGCGGGCGTTTTACCAGATGGCAATATCTTCTAACCAACTAGACAAAAGTAAATAAAGCAAGTTACATGGTCGCAAAAAAACATTCAAATGACTACCCATCCCCACGAAATGAACATATACGTGAGAATACGCTCATAACCCCCACAAAAATGAACAATAACCTTTACATTATTTAAAATTTTCAGATAAAGAGACCTTTTGATAACTTCTGTATTTATTGTATTATCTGCAATTTATGTGTTTTAGAAGTGTTATTTAAATATAATCTGTACATACTATGTTGCTATCAATAAATCTATTATTTTTTTTAATTTTTTTTTAAGATATCATAAATTAATGGAAACGAAAGTGATGGTGGAGAGGAAAGAAAAATTGGAAATGAAAAACGTTGTACAACCGACTTGGAATTAAGATTTTTTTCAGTCGTTTCTTCATGCCAAACATACTCGTATCATATTTTTTTAAGATCAACGACTATTGAACTCATTGCAAGCAAGTAAAAGTTGTATATTTTTGTATAGTTGAAATACACTTGGAAGAAATTACCCTTTTTTCAGGGCATTGTTGAATCTAGTAAAAATAATTGTTTAGAAATAAAGACAGGATCTTATTATCCATAGGCTGCTGCCTTGAAATGCTGAATTTTTAGTGTTTATGCATCATGTCTTCTTGAGTGTGGTTGTTTTTGTTTGTGACTTATTGATATTATTGTTTTTTTTGTTTCTTAAACTAAAAAAATATAAATCTCATCTTGAACTAGATTTGTTTTTTTTTTCAGTGACGAAATATATAATTGACACATGTAATAAGCTGGTCGACTTAAAACAGGAGTTCGTAGTTAGTCAGCCAGCAGGTCTACTATATAGTACCTAAGCATAAAATGAAACATAATGGAGAAGGGGAATATATATTTATTTTTTGAACTATTGAATTGATTTGATTATTAAAGTGTACATTCTTTAAACTGGTACCTTTTTATTTTAATATATTCTTTAATCGTGTTAAAAAAAATTAATATTCCTTTTCCTATTGAATTGTTTTGATTATTGAAGTGTGCCTTCTTTAAACTGGTACCTTCTTATTTCAACATATTTCTTTATCGTGTAAAAAGACTAAATAAATAAATATAATATTTCTATTCCTATTTTTATCATTTCGATTCAGATATTCCCATATTTTTTATTACAACTAAATGGAAATTTATCGCACTTCTTTTAAGATCCTATTGCAATCGATGAATGATCAAAATCGAGAATATTTTTGTTATTCACAATAAATCTTGTAGTAGAAATGTCAAAATGTAGGTAAATGGGTAAACTATAATATATTCCGTTATATTTTGTCTGAAAAAGTCAAATAAGCAGATTCACAAAGCAGCTCAACTGGTTTCACGTGACTAGTTTGTGAAACGTCAATATTTTAATGTGCCATGTTTGTTGAGAGCTGGGTCAAATATTTTATTTCGATTTGATTCATAGAAGTTAACAAATCGCATTCATTTCCATGAATATGCTTACTTAAAGAAAATTTGTGTTTCCCACGGACAGTTTTTTTCGTCATTTTAGTGAATACAATTTACATTTTTTAAGATAATTTTTAAAGCTTTGTTTTTTTTAATCATAACGATCAATCACCCCAAGAGCGCTTCTTAATAAGCTTAACAGAAAATTAAAAAGGTGTAGGGGCAGCTATGTCATTAACAAGAGCACCGTCTGGTTATATGGCATACAACTTACATAAGAAAATGAGAAAGGTATAGGGGCAGCAATGTCATTAACAAGAGCACCGTCTGGTTATATGGCATACAACTTACATAAGAAAATGAGAAAGGTATAGGGGCAGCAATGTCACTAACAAGAGCACCGTCTGGTTATCTAGCACATAACTTACATAGGAAAATGAGAAAGGTATAGGGGCAGCAATGTCACTAACAAGAGCACCATCTGGTTATCTAGCACACAACTTACATAAGAAAAAAAATCAGATGTAATATGGCCTAAGAGTAAACTAGTCGGGAAGTAAATACGTCAGGACTCGAACCTGAAGCTCTCGCTACCATAGTAGGAATGCTTTACCGTTAGACTATGGCCGCCGATATTATTTACGTGAAATATTTTAATTGTTATTCTTACAATCTTTACTTCATTAATACATACAGATTTTTTTTAAAAGTCAGTTTTTGTAAAAATAATAGTAGTTTTGATGAAATTTATACTTTTGTGCATAATATGCATTCATGTAAAAGTACGAGTATGTGTACAAAATATTTAATTAGTCTCAAATTGAATTATTGACTTAGCGACTCTACCATATATTTCGATAAGTACATAAAATAAAACATTTTTGCAGTAGTTGTGTTCCTTCGTAAACTACCCTTACCCTTTCCCAATCTTACAAATTTAACCGATATATAAGATCTATATCGGAACCTGACCTAATCTAACCTAACCTTACCCTAACTAACCTAACCTTATAAAGTTAACCGATATGTAATTTCTTAAGCGGTACCTCAAGGTGGATTTAACCTGTAGATGGTCAAAATGGTCATATGAGTTTGTTTGTAAATTTATTTTGAATTCGGTTTATTTTTTTAATAGATTTGATCGCGCGCACCAGTAGTTTTGAATAATTTTAATGATTTGAGCCGTTTTTATGAGTAAATAGTATAATGCCTTCGTTATTTTACTAATCAAATTGATCTCTGCAACACGTGTTTTTACCTCCTATCCCGAGACTCTCTTCAGGCGGAGTTATGGAAGGTAGAAACACATGTAGCAGAAATTGATATTATTCGTGGAATTACAAAGAAGTTTATTGTTAAATATTTTAATGCGTTTGTTTCACAAAGTTAAAGCCCAAACCTTAGAAAATTGGTTTCAGCTTTAACTTTGTGAAACTAAAAAAAATATTTTATTTTGACGAGCTCAGATGCCTAGCTAGTAAGATAGTTATCTTCCACCGGGGGTTTCGGATTCAATTTCCGATGGTAACCAATAAAGGTTCGCAGTCTAATTAAAAAATCGTCTGGTAACATTATTTTCGCTGGTGATAGACCTTTATTGTTGCCTCTCCATGTGCGATAGTATATCTAACACGTAAAGCGATGAGTTGCAACTCCAATTTTTTTACCCTTAGGGTAGATTTTTAAGGCCAAAGGTAAATTTATTATGAACCGATACATAAATATCATCACGTCATGCCCCTTGCGGAGTAGGCGGAAACTACAGATATTTAAACTTTTCTATACAAGCACACGACTTTCACTTTCTCCACATTAATAAATCTCGTCATGCACAATCTTCTACTATTTATACATTACATCTCATTTTACCTTCTTTCAAAATATGGTCCATTTGATCCATCCAAGTTTTCCTCAGTCTATCTCTTTTACGTACACCTTACACTTCTGACTTTAGTATTTGCTGAGTTATCATTTCGTAATTCATTATCTTTATACACGTATGTCGAACACACCTTAAAATAAGTAATTAAATAAGTGTTAATTTTATATAACCACTACGTGTTTCGCAGAGCTCGAATATAAATGTGTGTATTTTCGTTCAAAAGCTTTCACTCGCTCGTTCGCCAGAGAAAATGTATGTTTACAAAAAGAAAGATACAAAAGCTAGTTTGTTTGACATATAAACTATGAAATTTACGACTGTTTAAAACTTCAAGCTTAAACAAGTTCTTTGTAAATTGCTTTCATACTAAGTAATTAAATTATCACGCATGTATTGTAATATATTTTAGTAACTTCAACATCAATATTTATTATTATATTAAAGTTTTATAGTACGATCTTACGGATTGAATATATACACCAATATTTTTCTTACACATATCACGCATATATTGTAATATATTTTAGTAACTTTAACATGAATATTCATCATATTATTACACTTTTCTAGTACAATCTTGCGGATTTATTGACATACAACAATCTTTTCCAACCAACCAGAAAGATTTTAAAGAGATCTTTTAGTGAAAAACATATTTTAAAAATCTTGGTTAGGGGTGAACATAAAGGAGAGAGCGTCAGAGTTCCCTATCGTGACACAAATCTTTTGCCTCATCTAGATCCATACACCTTCTCATACAATTTTTCAGATTTTTTACATTTTCTTCTTTAAAAAAACATACATTTGATTCAATAGTATTTTCGTTGGTCTTCATCTATCATGCGTTCCCCTTTTTTTCTTAGTTTTTCTTCATTTATTCGTTCCACGCGCCAGACCATCTCAGAGTACTTCAGCCTTAAGTGCACATTCCTCAGTAATCACTTTATTCCGTATTCTGTTATAAATTGTCACTCCATGTATTTTTATGAGTGCACGCATTGCTACATAATTTACTCGGTTCCTATCATTCTTTTCCAAGTCCACTTTTTACTTACATACACCGAAATTGGTAATAAATACTGTTGTAGATTATCATTTTGTCAGATTTTTAATCCCTCCGGTTCGAGTATATATGTTTTTCAAAATCATGAATCACATGTAATCGTCACGTCAACGTTGACTTTGTTACCCAAGAATGTGTATTCATTTGTGCACAATAAGAATTCAAAAGAAAAAAAAAAACTCGATGCATTTGGCTGCGTTTTTGCTCACCGAATCAGAAATATTGAGATTTTATTACAGCTGTAAACATTCTTTAGAGGTGACGAGAAAAAGTGATTTATCTTTCTCTTGATATTTTCTATGACTTACTTTCTTCGATGAATATAAATAAATTATATCAAAACTATTGAAACTCTAATTTAATGTTAAACCTTAAGTAGTAAAATTAGTAAAATCTTTTATATATTAAAACAGTTTAATGTATCCAAGATGACATGGTTTGTTGGAAAAAAAATGCTAATATAAGACTATATAAGTTATATGTTCATTATAAAGAAAAACTAGTCGATCTTTGTGACCTAGTTGATAAGACATTTGTCTTCCAGCCCTGAGGTTGCAGGTTATATTCCCGTTGATACATTTTGTTTAAAGGTTTTCCATCTGGTTTTCACTCAAGACAATGTTATCATCTTTCAGGTTGGCTTGAAGAGATTGTTACGTGGTATTCAGATATGTAATAATACCACATTTGGTTTTAGGTGTAGTGTAGTGCATTAGTAGTAGGTATAGTGTAGTGCAATAGTATTCGTATTCCTAAGCTACAGGACCTGCAACAACAAAAGTTCGGTCATAATACCCCGCCTTATTGGATCAATTTGGAACGATCAGTTTATTACATGAAGAAGAAATTTACCTAAAAGTTCTATTCCTTTCTGAAGGAACACCTCTCAGACACAGATTCGAAATATATAATGGAGACATCCTATCAATTGACTTGAAGACAAAAAAAAACGAAAGTTGAAATCAATCCATCCGCGTGCATTGTTGAAAATAAGAAATAAATTACTTGATTTTTATTATTAGTATGAGTATCGAAAGAGTTTTTTTTATAACTATAAACCACTTTATTTTTAAGTAGGCGGATAGAACCTAAATAATGCTTTCATATTAAAAAAAACTAATAAATTTAGACCGTGTCGGCATCAGCCAACAAAAGAAATATCCCCGAGGCAAGTAGGAAGTGACATCACAGACATCATAAATAGTATATGCGGAGGTAACCCTATATTCAAGTTTCATTAAGTAGAACAATTTAAATCTGTAGAACAGTCAAAGCAGGTCTTTGAACTTTATTTAAGTTTAAGAATGAACGATGTGCCAGATATTGACCTTTTAGATAGATGTGTAGGTAAACCGGAGGTCAGGTCGCGGAGAAATTGATTCAAATTTATAGATGTTTTAAATAGATTTTTTAAATGTTGGCGATAATGTTAATAAAGAACTTATGTCTATAAGCTGTAACCCGAGAATTGTAACTCTTATTTATTAACTATGCTTACTGCGGAAATAACTTCAAAAAATGTTTTATAATTTAAAGTACATACATACATAAATACCGATAAGCTGTTCCCTGTCGTGGTAAGCAAAGAGGAGATAGCGCCAGATTTTCGTATCGCGACACACATCTTTTTCCTCGTCTACTTTTATATACTTTCTTGGGAGGTCTTACCAAAATGTGTGATGGAATATGAACACTACACACATACAATACACCTAAATTCGAAATTATTGCTATCGCATATCTGAAGATCTATAAAGGTTTCTTTGTAGTTGGTCTTCATTGATGAGTTTTCTGCGGTTTTCTTACCAAATATGTTTTCTGACCTAAAATACTTAATCTAATGACTGCAACCACTTCCTTCCTATTTTTATAATTAACTAATATATTTATTTTGTAATATGCCAATGAAGGGATGGGGGGGAGGAGTTCTGAATTGGAGAGCCCTTGAGGCGAGTTTATTCTCTAAACGACGTTATATAAATTGTTTTTTTTTTTAATTTGACTTCTAAACCACGCGTCACTAGCGATCATATGTATTCTGCAAAATTGTGCATAGAATATAAGATGGAAAAAACTCACCAACATTACTGCGTTATAATTAATGAAGTATTATTAACATTCTTAATAAAGTATGGATATGTTCGATGATTACTCTTTCCATCCTTTACACCTCAATAGTCTTCAAAAATTAATAAACAGTTTAATCAATACATGATTTCGCTGTACACATAAACCTTGGCTTATTAAACTATTTAACGGTCATGTCGAACAGTCGATGAATCAACTTGTAAATTCCATTCAAATTTATATAATGAAATCGAGGAACAAAAATTCCGGATGTTCCATACATGATTTCAAAACAAACTGGTATTTCCTCAGTTAGTCGGAGGAGGAACATCCAAGAACAGACACGCCACATGTCGACCGTCAAAAGCGATTATACTAGAATCAAAGCGATCAATCGCGCGGAACGATTATAAAGTCTTATTAATCTCGGACGTGCGACGCGTGTGGATTTTTATTCCGCTGCACTAGAAAGTGCAGTGCTTTATTCATATCTGAGCATTGTCTATTTTTGATCTGATTGTATCTTGACTATAATGACAAAGTATTCTAACCATTTATTCCAACAAGTCTATTTTTACTCCATGTAATGCATGAGGTGCATGACCACATTGTAACGCATTAGACTTTCATGCGGAAAGTCGCCGGTTTGGTATTTGGACACAGGTATTTTTTCCGCCTTCTTTTTGGGAGTAAAACCTATGGGTTACCTATGATTTTTGTCAAATCTATTAAAAAACACGCTGGTGTACTCTAGTCGTCTCACTTTGGTGTGCCATCGGTTACAGTTCACCGTGCGGTCGGTGAGTTTGCTGGTGTGCTACGGCTCACCTACTTTAAACAAACTTCACGGCAAAGATTCACTTTCCAACTGAATGATGTTAGAACGGCGAGGAGATTCTCGGCTATGAGATCCAGCAACGACAAGGAAGACGATTTCATGTAAAATTTTACATTGTTTGTGTACATTTGATGAAAATGTTTTTAACGAACTTAATAATAACCAAAAAAATGGTCGCATCGAAGTGTATGTTGTTTGTTGCTGTTGCGTTTTTCAAATAAAAATATTAACGATATGGGTTACGAAACATTACCTCATCCGCCTTACTCACCCAATTTATCGCCAACTGATTTACACCTTTTCAATCCCTTCAATAACTATTTAAGGCAAAAAATAAACAATATCAGAGAAGCAGCAGAAAATGCAATTAAATAATTATTTTGTTCTAGTCCACTTGAGTTTTATTCTATTAACACAAAGAAATTTGTAATTTGTTCACAAAAATGCCTAGAATCACATGGTTCATACTTTGATTATAAAGTTTATTTATTTTAAATTTATGTTTGATTGAATTTCAAGGTTTAATCGGTCATTATTTTCGGAATAACCTAATAGTATTTGTCGATAAGCAAGGCGTCGTCGGCCCGCGACGGGGCGGGCAGCGATGATGCGATGATTCGATGACTCGATGAGGCGCGTACTCGAGAGTTCCGTCGCACGGAGCGGCTTCACCCAGTGACCTAGATATTGAACTCACGTTCCCGCGCTGACCATATCTTCAAATTCTTATAGGGCTGGCCAATTTAACAACTCAATCGTGTCTGTTTTTTGTTTATATATCTTTGCTGTGTAAGCCGATTTAAATTATATATTTATTTAAAAAAAAAATGCAGATTTTTTTTATGATTAGAACCTTAAAAATAATAAATTATTTTAGTTACATATTCTTTGAATCAATTAAAGGACTTGACGTCCTGCGTCATAATTTGGTAGGTGATAATTATGATATTTGTCTTAAAATCAGATGCAGCATTGGTGGTGCCAATGATTTTGTGAAAAGTAGACTTGTTATTTATTACTGACATTGTATTTTTATAGCAAATTTTCGGGCAGTTGCTTTTAACTAACTAAAAAAACACAGTGCTTTTGAGGTAACACTTTATTATGAAATAACACTATACAAGTCATCCATTTATTACTTATAGGACAAACATAAATATATTTTTTTAAATAAATTCAAATCCAAATATAATTATACTCATCCTTCAATTTACGCGGTAGACAAGTTTAAAAAAAAATCACAATCGTAATAGCAAAAATTGATGCATGAAATACGAAATTGGAAAATACAATAAAAAATACCGAAATTTACTTAACTTGAGGCACATAACTTAAATAAATGCTAAATAAGGTACCAAAAACGCGTAAAACCAGTCTACTAACTTATTAAAAATTAATGAAAGTATAGTAAAACATTTCTTTTTTTTGGTGAAAATATAATTTTATGTAACACTGGTACTAATTATTTAATGTGAGAGTAACATGAATTTAAGAAAAAAAATTGGGATCGAAAATTATTGCATGTGTATCCATTTATTGTGTTGCTAGTTTACCTCTCCACTGACCTGACTTCTAGTGTCGAGCATGCAGATTGAGGAGGTGAATGTACATCGTCCAGATGTATATTTTAGTAGACAAAATAAAAATACCGTGAAAATCGATTGTCTTTTAAAAGACAGTTATCTTAATCGCATTAATGTGAAATCGCGTGAAAAGAATACGCGTAAATCAAGAGATAAGTGCACATTATATTTGAGTTATGAAAATTTCTATCACATTTTTAAAAATTTTAATTCATTAATATTTTTAAAAAGGGAGTAAAACACCAAATTATGAAAATATACCTATGCGTGGGTAGGGTTTTAGTAAAATGAAGAGTGGTCATTTTCGAATCCTGTCACACACATTCCACGGCTCACCAACTCAAAGGTTCTATTTAAAGCGGACGTCTTGACAAAGTGACAATGTTTAGCATACAGAATGGTAATATTAAATGAACGAATTACGTTAATTTACTATATTTGATATAATTTAGTTAACATCTTGAGGTTAAAGGCTTTCGAAACATCGATCACTTTTCAGTAGACCCTTCCTTCGAAAAATTAACCCAATCAAGTGTGGCATCAAAAAAAAAATCTTGGAGCATATTCGTACTTTTTTAAATTTATTTAATAAATATTTTTCTTCGTTAATGAATAAAGCTAAAAATGAAATTCATGAGTCCATTTTCATTCTAAACTACTTGATTCAATTTCTAAGTACTCGTACAAATGAGTAAATATAATTTTATATATCCCGAAAAATGACTGATAAATTATCATCTTCTCCATGAACTCTGAAAACATATTCAGAAAATAGCTCGTGGGTTTGTTTAATATATTGTATGCATGTTATATGTTCTTACCCATGAAAAAAGTGGCGATAGAATGACGAAACAAATTTATAATGCAAGCGTAAAGAAAAATTAGAATGAAAGAAATGTAAGGAGAAAAGAAATAGAACGAATTGTATGAGAATATGTATGGATGTGGAGGGGGCGAAAAAAATACGTCTTAATAAGAACATTTGGTAATCTGTCTTTTCTGCCTGCCTCAACAGAGAAATTATGAGACGTAAGAATGTTAATTTATTTTTACGTGAGTAATTTTCGTACATTTAATAAAAATAAGTAAGGCTATTAATAAATAATAAGTGATGAAATGTATTGTGACAGCCCTATTTGTCTGCACTTCGCCGGCATGCGGCACCGAGACACAAAAAGAAGATACTTGCGCTAACTGCCTACAGTTTGTATAACACATCATTGAGACGTCGAGAGAAAATTAGAAATGGTTCAACTAAATATATTACCGGTATGCAAAAAGCTGAGTCACTTCTACAGTGAGATAGAATACACTGACTGTCCGTAAACCTGTTTATATCTGAAACGTTTCAATTTGAATCTAATTGGAAATAGTTGTATAAAATTACATGAATTATAAACTTGTATCATGTTGATGCATGACAAGGGGAACCCAAGAGGTAACTAAGCCAAACTGTTTTGAAAAAGCAGTATGAAATAAAATACAAAAAAAGAAACCAAAACCAAATACAACCAAGTCAGGCGTCTCCTGGAATTAACTGATAGACAACTCTTTCAACCCCGAAAGATCCAAATCAAAGTGAAAGTACTGTGGAGTACTATGCAAGTTTTGAACTCAAGATACCCCTTATATGGCTGCCAGATCGAGATCTAAGAAAAGATCACTGAGAGATCGCAAAAAATGACGATTTTCTGAAGTGGAAAGTAAAAACATTCGATTATTGGATTGATACTAATAGACTACGAATAATGGTGAATATATACAAGTGAACATGCAGAGATCGGGTTTCTTGAACGAAATCAGTACTGAATTTGATTGTGAGACTACACGAGATTCACAATACAAGCTAACTTATTCGAAATTTGGGACTACATGCTCAGGAAAATACCTGATTGGTGTGAATGATAGGGCACTCTGTCACCACATTTTGGAAACATGGCATAATCAACAATTGATGGTCCGTACACGGAAACGGTGTCCTATCCGTACACGGAATTCGAAAGGTATCCTATTTGGGACATATACGAGTACTTAGGGGAAAAATTACAAATTACTGCACCTGATCATACAAGGCAAAATAGAGGGTCGAAGAGGTGTTGGCAGGAAGCAAATCTCCTTGCTCCGCAATATACGTGATAAAACTGGTACAAGGAGCGTTGGGGATCTTTTTCGGGCTGCCGGGGACAGGGACGCTTACTCTCAGGTGATAGTCAACGTTGGGGGGACCTGATATGACACTAGGAAGAGGAAGAGAGACACGGAAACGAATGAATAAACGGTCATGTTGATTATTTTTTAATATAACACTTTCTTCCAGTGGCACGTTGGGTAAAGAGACATTTGAGATAATCAGACAATAATCCTCACTACTTTAGCCAGATGAATCAGCTCCCCATCACCTTGTACTCCCGTTCAGTCCTTAATTTTGCGAAGCTCTTCGAATCTAAACTGTTTTTGGCGATAGTTAATTCTTCACGATCGATTATGATTGTCAAGGATATGATGGGTGATTAGACCACAATAATTGTAACTCTTTTACAAACATTTAAAAAGAATAGTCATTTTTATTACGACTTTTCTTTTTAAATGTTAGTAAAGGAGACCTCCAAGTTAAAAGTTTGAGAACATTAATATTAATGTGGACCTAGCTCTATTGAGATATTGTTCATTTGTGTTTCAAATATTATATACGTATTATCACGCTGTATTTTTGTCGGGGTAGGTAGAAATAACAAAGCATCAAACTTTCCTATCACGACACATCTTTCGTCTCCTGGATATCCATACAACTCCTACAATTTTTCATATATCCTTATTTAAAAAATCCTTTACATGATCCAATCATACTTTTCTTAGTCTTCCTTTATCACGCTCATATTTGCCTTGTATGTGTATTTTTTTGTTACTATTTTTCATTCATTCATTCTACATGCGCAAACCGTCTCAGAGCTCTTTTCTTCATCTTTTAATTTTCATTATTTTATGTACATGGTTAAACTAGAATACTTGATATATCAGGTTTAAGTTCACAATCATCCCAAAACACTCCATTCCGTATTTTTCCAGCACTGGTATCCCACGTATTCCTCTCAGAGCTCGCATTTCTAACATTTATTTGGTTCATTTTAATCTTTTTCATACACCAAAGCTGTTTTTTTAATCATAAATTGCCAAAAAATAAATCGTTTTCATTTAATTCGACCACTTCAAAGTCAAGCAACTTTTCTCACATAAAAATGATTATAAGGTTTATTATATCACAAAATCCAGTGCTAAAGGGAGTCGGTACGTGGTTAGATCGTTACAAAACAATCATAAAATACTATAAAGAGGTATTTTCGGTCGAGATCGTTAGAAATTTCGAAACATTTCACGGTCATTTAGTCACTCGACCAAGGGAAAGTAAAACCACTAAAAGACAGAATACTTGGCGATAATCACACATTGTCTAGTCAAGTATTGAGGGACATTAAATGGGTTTGAAACAAACTGGAATACATTCTTATCTAAAGTGCATTAGATGTAACGTTTAATGTTTAGAGAGAGTTTTTCAATACCCTCAGCATCTTTATTTTCTATAAAGATTATATCTGCATTGTCATTTTCTTTATGAATTGCTTTAAAACGTGAGTTTTTTTTTGGTTACGGTCTGTTAAACAAACATAATTTATGGTGTTGAATGGACAATATTCAATTTACACAATTTTGAAATATTTTTTGCAAGTCACTACAATAACACTGTGAAATGAATTAAGCACATTTAAGTTTATTCGATTTGACAAATTTAGTGAAATATGATATTATTAAAAAAAACCTTAGCGTTTTATTCATTTTTAATACATTAATATTTAATATCTTGAAATAAGTAAATTAATAGAATACTTTGAGTAAATATTATAAACAATTAAAAAAATACAAATAAAAAAAAAATGGAAATAAGATGGGAACGATAAAGGAGTTAAGGGAGGATATTTTTATTTTTTAGTGGTTATGAAAAATAACACACTTATTGTGGAGAACAATTATTTAAAATTCAACGCATCAGATAAATGCGTTGAATTCAGTCAATCAATCAACGTATCAGATAAATGTGACCCCAGAGAGACCAAAACGTTCCTCCCACAATATACCGCACATAATCATAAAAAAAACACTACACTCAAAAACTCACACAAACCTTAACTACAAGTCATTCTTCTTGCAAGCCCAAGTATTCAAACTCCAGTCGCAATAACAACCACACTCCTATCGACTTCGGTTTTGTTTCCCCAAGTAATCTAAGAGTGCTGCCAATTACGAAGACAATTTACCTTACTACCTAGTCACATTTTTCCAATTTGTAAATTAATATCAATGGGTTTATAAATACAATTTTAACTACAAACTTTTGGGGTCTTGGTCACTGTTGCAGCAAATATTAATTAGCGAAAATTCATAGTCAGAATTTTTAGTCAAGCGAATGTGGCCTAGAAGAGGACTTGATTTTTTTCAAATGAACTTTATTTTTTAAATAAAATCTTCCTTTTTTCAATTTGGCATTGATTTGTCTGATAGCTTTGATCTTCCAGATACAAAATATGCGTTCATAAATTTAAAAATATAATACATGAAACAAAAGTCGACTTTTAAAAACATTCAGTAAATATGTCAAACAAACAGTTCCTCAAGTCTTTCAAAATTAAAAGATATCTTTCCTACAAGAATAAAGAAACGACATGTCACTTGAATTCTATTCATGTTCCTCTCAAAGTAACGTTCAAAATAAATTTCTTTAAAATTTCGCAAACGATTGAAGAATATGAAGTAACCATAGTCATCTGACTCACTCAGTAAAATATGAAGTCACCATAGTCATCTGACTCACTCAGTAAAATAACTCACATTACATAAGTTGAAGTGGATATTTCGTACCTTAATAATTATTGATTTAATATTTTACTCAATCATTGTGTTTTATATTCAAGAGTTCAATAAACTATAAAAGCTGTATGTGATTTAACTAACGTCAAATAAAACAATACTGGTGACGTAATATTCTATAAATTTTATGAAATTACGAAATAATTAGGATATTCTGTTAGTGATAGAAAATATTTCTTTCTTGTTTTTTACTGATCCACCTTCAAAAATGTTATTATTTGGCATTATACAGCGATAAATAAACATGTCAAAAAACACATTTGATTTTTTAATAATTATAAATGAATATTAATTCATTTATTACATGAAATAACAAACATTATCCATATTTACACATTATACATATTTACACATAAGGATTACATCGAATATAACGAAAATACCATAAATGTAAAATCCAATTTAAGAAAAAATAAATAGTTAATTTTGTTATTAAAAAAATATTATTGATTTAGATTGTGTGATCTTAAACAAATTGATACTAATTTACAAATTGGAATAAAGAGGCTAAATAAGTCTGACATGTTAATTGGCTGAAAAATTAAGATTTAATACATATAGAGGTGAAATCAAGTATAACGTAAATTAACGTAAAAACAAATTTAAGAAACATATTGCATTCTAGTATATTTTATTATTAAAAAGTATTGTCATGGATTTAGATTAAGTCTGTGGCGTTATGGCAGAAGTTGATATGTCCGTTTTTGTCATTTTGTGTTTATTCTCCCAATTTATAGAAAATATTTCTTAGTATGTTGTGGCAAAACTTGGTGTGTGAGTCATTTTCCAAACAAAAGATATAACGTTTGGAAAAACTTAAAAAAATCCCATTTATACTGATTTTAACAGCTTATCAAAATTAATATAGCTTTTCCTGTAAATTAAGGTAAAACGGACTTATCAACTTCTGCCATAACGCAACAGAAGTGATCTTAAACAAATTGAAATAATTGTAATTTGTTTTCTCTAACTGTTTTCTAAAAACCCGTTGCACATTCTCATCAACCTCACAAACAGTGACACCGAATTATATTTGTATATATCACGCGAATCAAACCCCTGACACTTCATCACCCCAGAGAGACCAAAACGTTCATCCCACAATATACCGCACATAATCTTAAAAAAAAAAACACTACACTCAAAAGCTCACACAAACCTTAACTACAAGTCATTCTTCTTACAAGCCCAAGTATTTAAACTCCTGTCGTAATAACAACCACGCTCCGATCGACTTCGGTTTTGTTTCCCCAAGTAATCTAAGAGTGCTGCCAATTACGAAGATGATTTACCTTACTACCTAGTCACATTTTTCCAATTTGTAAATTAATATCAATGGGTTTATAAATACAATTTTAACAAACTTTTGGAGTCTTGGTCACTGTTGCAGCAAATATCAATAAGCAAAAAATTATAGTCAGAATTTTTAGTCAAGCGAATGTGGCCTAGAAGAAGACTTGATTTTTTTTCAAATGAACTTTACTTAATTTTTTTATTTTTCATGTTGAAATTTTTTGACAACTTATATCTTGACTATTTTGGCCTATTCAAATATTTCAATCTGTAAATTAGTATTAACATTTTTAATTATCCACAATTTAAATCTAAAAAAATATTTTTTTATGTTTACATGTTTTACTTAACACATTCACTGCGTAGAACATGGCTCCCGTGCCCATACAAAATAGCTTTGAATGTTGAGTGCACTCATAAACGTCTAGGATTCGTCGCCGATAAGGATTCGTCGCCGGTTTCACGTGTTTTGAAGACACGAAGGAATACACTTGTATATGATGTTTCAATAGAAAGTAGAATTTTATTTTTAACAAAGTTATGGGTTTTCAAAAATTCGCGAATTTTCAGCATCTCTGTATGACATTTTATACGCAGTGAACGTGTTAAATATGTTTTTAAAGAAATAAAAGTTATTCTTATATCTAAATGAAAATTTTCTTGAATGTTGTCATGTTTACTGTCAAATTTTTATAATTTAATGTAATGTATTATATGAAAAAAAATGCTGTTTATTTTCATGTGTTAACATTTATAATATTATTTCTTTTTTTTATTTATTTATGATTGTATACTGCCGAAGGTAACACTTGATGATTTCAAATAAAATTTCAATTGTATGTTTATTTATTATTGTATAATGCCGAAAAACACGCATGAATGGTAAAAAAAACAAGAAAGAAGGAAAAAAATAAATCAATGCCATATGTCAGAGAGAATCGATTCCGTATCTCAGAGAGAATCAATTTAATTTTCGTTATAATTTCAATGTTACCTGTATTTTTTCTTTTACATTGATGGTATAATTTGTTTTTTTTTCACAAAAAACTGAGTTGTTATTTAATTTTTAAACGAATTAATTAATTACTTAATGTTTACTTCAAAAATAATTGTAGATCTTCAATGCATTACAGTTTGTCCCTGATACAAACGTTTTATTGAATAAAGGTCAATGAAATTGAGAAACGGTATATATTACACTTCCATCTTCTGCAATTACTGCTAATGTGCCTTTGCCATTCGTGTGAAGAAGCTTATCGTGTATATTTGACCTTCAGAATCTCATTGTATGTCAATTTTAGGCTTGATCATTTGGTTTTATGACTTGACAGCTTTTACTTCTCATCAATATGATTAATGGAACTCAAGTAGTTACTTACTCCAATGGATAATTCATTAGATCCGTATTCACAATTATATATTTGGATATATATGATACATATTTACTAAAATCAACCTTCAGCTAATTCATGATTGTTTATTTTATTTATCCCTTGTCCTCGAATTCATTGTCTAAAGCTAGGCATGTTTTTAAAAAGGTTTTTTTGTAAAGAATATTACTAAACGTTCGCAATTCATTAGATAACGATTATATTTCATTATTGGTGATTACGTTTTTTTTCAATATCTACATACGTTTCAATATTCACTTTTACAATATTTAAAGATTTTACAAACTTTTATGTATAGCCTCACATTGAGCGCTCCAGTGTAGTGACTATAACATAAACATATAGTGACTATAACATGAACATATAGTGACTTTAACATAAACATATAGTGACTATATCATAAACATATAGTGACTATAACATACACATATAGTGACTATAACATAAGTTAGTAAAAACGTGTTTTGATATTTTTTCATAATTAATAAAAAACGAAAGCTTTAAATAAAAATATTATTTAGCCTTATTTATAAAACTGTTAAAATATAACAAATTCAACAAGATTCAAACACACATCTTTATTTTTTTACGACTACAAATAGGGAGAAAATAATCTGTTATCAAATGAATAGTTAAAAATAATTGGATACATTACAACAAAAAACCAAATGAATTAAACAAAAAATGTCTAGTTTTCACTGTATAATATTAAGATAAATTTACATCAAAGAAATTAAGAATAAGTTAGTTCATCGTACGTACTTATATTATATCAATTAGATTGGTTCTTAAGATATACAATTATTAGTAAGTATGGCTTTTGGCAAATTTTTTAATTATAGAATACTTTATTGAATTAAATAAAAAAAAGATGAAATCCTGTTAGTTGCACTACGACCGCAAACTAAAATTGCAAGAGCTGCATACATTTATTCTATGCAAAGTGCACATATTTAATAATTTTGACAAAGTACTCGTTTTTACTAACGCAATATATTCGCAATAACAAATTGAATTTACATAAATAATAGTAATTGCCGCGTCTTGAGAATCACTTAAGGGGTACGCCAAAGGTTAAAGGCCATATCACACTAATATACAAAACACTTATTGCTAAAACCCTTTCACTTAGATGAGTACGGATGGCAGTTTTACAAAGCGAGGAACAAGATTTCGTAAATTATTTTAAGAAATCTGTCTTATAAAGTACTTTTTCCAACTACTACAAAAAAACTGCAAACTACAAAAAAGATGAGGCAACAGATAAAAGAGAAGATAATCATTTATTGCAATATATTTGTTGTACCTAACTCCTACACAGGTCTTATATTTATTCCTATTTTCCTGTAGATTTATACATTGTTTTTAATTTGTTACTTGTATTCATGCATACCGATAATAATTTTAAAACAAAAGCTGGTAAGCTGCAAGAAATTGCTTTAAAACAATAAATGTGTATTAATATGAAAGTTAAAATAAATCATTGTAATTTGTTTTATCAAGCACTGTTAATTCCACTTTTTGTAACGGTATAACCCTACCGGTTTCAAGGCTTTCACCTCATCATTAGGGAGCACAAAGAAGACACTTAAACTTTGACTTTGATTTATATAAAGAATACTCGAACTAACTAAATTTGACTTTGATGTATATAGAAAAGACACTTATTCAGACTCTATAATACCAGCCACTTCCAACCATCCTAATAACCATAAATTCGCCGCCTTTAACTGTATGTTTCATAGATTGCTCAGTATCCCATTAACCGACGACAATTTTAAATAGGAATTAATATCAATAAAAAATAGCTACAAATCCGGGAAGCCTCATTGATTCACTTTTAAAAAACAAAAAGAAACTTATAAAAGATCACATATTTAACGACACCTATACGCATACCTATAAATGCAGCAAAGTATTATTCGTACAAAACATATTATAAGAAATAACCAAAAAATAAATCCAAGTCACATAAAGCCAGCTTTTTACACTAATTGTAATCTTCGGAAACTCTTATTTAACGGGAAAGACAAAAATGGAATACTTAGCAACAGTGGTGTGTACAAGTATAAACTTTTATGTTCTGACTGTGATAATTTCTACGATTATATAGGAAAGACAGGAATATCTTTTAAAAAGAGATTTCGTGAACACAAATCCGCCTTAACAAATCCTCTAGTTTATTCTGAAATGGCTAATCATTGTCACCGTGAAAACCATACATTTTCTATCGATGATGCCACATTCTTACATATCAGCAGTAACAGAAATAAATTGGACAGATTAGAGTCCCAAGAAATTTTTAAGTCAGTTCATCGAGTGAACATCTGGAAAACACATATATCCCAAGAATCTCTCTGCTGCTCGCCGGGGTTTGCCCCGTTCCTTCCTCAACCCCCAGCCACCAAGCCGAATGTTTACCGTTAGAAACGTGTATCTCGGTACCAGTTCGAACATAATTCAGTATTGTTTGTGCTCCCCTGATGATGAGGTGAAATCCTTGAAACCGGTAGGGTTATGCCGTTACAAAAAGTGGAATAAACAGTGTTTGATAAAACAAATTACAATGTCTTTAAACCTCCACAATGTTAATGCCTTAACTATAATATAAATAATATAAAATAAATCAATAAAATATTTGTATTTGAGTTTTACACCATTTAGTTAGCGTCGTCTGCCTTCAATAAGTTTAAGTGTGTGTAACTTATTTTGTAGTGGAGTACATTGAATTTTCTCCTTTCCTTATCCCACTTTTGCAAACTTCTCAAAAATCAATTAAGGGCTAATATAAGAGGCCTAAGATCACAATTCATCACTCTATAGTAATGGCTTGTAGTCAAATAACTTCATCAGATATAAATAATTATGTTTTACTCTATACAAATTATTGCTCGACAGAATATTACAAGGTGATGGCACTGTTAAAATATTTCTAATATAAATTTTTCGTATCCAGTACCTATATTGGCCTACTTACTTGAAAGCAATAATTATAGATTAATAAAAAGTTTGAAGGACACATAAATATTGTCAGAACTTTAAAAATGCCAAAGTTCAATCGAGAAACTTACCATTTTACATTCGAATTGAAAGTAATGACTTACTTCAGGTTTATTTACGATGCAACATATTGTGAATCTTAAAATTTCACACACCGGCCGAATGAAAATCGATGTATTGCTTTAATAAAATGTTTTACAAAATTTTAAAATTCAAAACTGTTGATCCTGATTATGCAAAACGATGTTTTTTTTCAAATTTCAAGCTATATGGGTTCAAAAATAAGTGAAGCATATATAGGAATTGTTTTCTTCGTAAAATAGTTCATGAGATAATGATTTTATGGTATAATATGCTCATTATATAGATCATTTTTAGTAAGACGGTTTATAAACGACAGTAAATTAAATTGTAACTCTCAAGAATAAAATCTGATTTCATTGGATATGTATCATATGAATGTATGGGATAATTGCTATTAAGCTTTATGAAACATTTTGCAAAAACCTTTTTAAACCAAGCAGCAAAATTTAAATATACGTTTTTGATCAAGAAATTTTACGTTTTAAACATAAAGCTTTAACTATCAACGCTAACTGACCATTCTTACATTGGTAACATTTCAAGGCAGTATTTATTATATTTATCACCAGCTGCTGTGAGTATAGTTTTTTCAATGCTGACGACTTTCAGAATACGAATACGCCTAACTTGCATTGCTGTGACTAACTTATATTGATGTGAAATAACGAATAACTTTAAACTGTTTTGAACATCACATTAAAATACCTTTTTTATTAAAAAAATAAATTTAAATTTTTAACAAAAAGCTTAATCTCTTGTTTAAAATTTCAATCCTTTTTAATTTTTTTAAAACAGGTCAACTTATTAAGGGAAATCTCTGAAGAGTTCTTTTAGTACGCAATCCACCCACACGAGTTTTATTTATGCCACCACATCAAAACCAAAAATGCTATTTTAAGTCATTATAATAAATTTAAGAAAGACGACAATTTTAGAAAATTAAACATCCTAATTACAACGTACGTGGAAAAGTTCTTCAAGAAAGAAGAAACTTAACGTTTATTGGACGGAGCAAAGACATGTCATTTAGTAAATCAAATCTTTCATGTAAAGAAGAATTGAAACACATACACGTATGGTCTATAGTCTCATCATCTAGTATATACTCGCATCCGGGATCCTCAATAATACACGTTCCGTAAAGGTGACTTACCACCACGTAGTGGCTCATCACCAAGTTAACATGACTGAAACATTAATTTTCTTTATTATCGTTATGTAAAACCATGGTTTCAAATATTTAGATTTATTTATATCTAGAGTCTTTATTTATATCAGTTTTATTCAAATTCAACGCCCATTGGTGCCAAGTATCGTGTTTAATTTGATTTAAAAGATCAATTACAATGAAAAAATATTCTAAGATTCAAATCAAAACATCAAATATATGGTTTCAGGAGAAGAATCTCCACTAAAGGAAAATTGCGACAATTTCATTAGCCACTCCCTTGTACACAATACATGGTTTTAGCAGTCTATTTGTTTTTTTCTACCCAGAGTCCACATGTTGACAAGAACTGAGTGAAAAACGATTGAAGTGTATGTTCCAGTCTCTAACCAATATCTTATTGGTGTATAAGAGTGAATTAATTATACGTATTCTAATTTTCGTCTCATTTTTTCGAATTTTAGGGTCCTTAATAACCTGAACCTTGACCTGCCTCAAGTTTGTATTTTATGTGTGGTAGGTGGTATGCTTGTGCTTTTTAATATTTTTTTTCTATATCATTCATGTAAAGGATTACAATTTTTGTGACAGGTTGTATTTATATTCATGTGTACTCGAAATTCTAATTTATGTATAAATTTTGTTACCTTTTTTAATAATCAAAAAAATACCGTACATTGTTATAAAATATTTTCTCTTTACTCACGGTTAATTTTGGTTACAACATTTTTTGTGAATTAAAATTCCTTTAATGTCAATAACACAATATGTTGTTAATAGTTAAGGCATAAACGTTGTGGAGGTTTAAAGACATTGAAATTTATTTTTATCAAACACTGTTTATTCCACTTTTTTGTAACGGTATAACCCTACCGCTTTCAAGGCTTTCACCTCATCTTCAGGGGAGCACAAACAAGACTCTTGTTGTGTTCCCATCTTGTTTGTGCTCCCCTGAAGATGAGGCGAAAGCCTTGAAACTGGTAGGGTTATACCGTTACAAAAAAGTGGAATAAACAATGTTTGATAAAAATAAATTACAATATCAATTACACAATGTGTCATTGACATTAAAGGAATTTTAATCACTTATCCATGGCGATGGAGAATGTGCATCAGATGTAACACATAGAATTAGTGTGGGATGGATGAAATTTAGATCAATGACGGGAGTTCTATGTGATCCGAAAATGCCAGTAAAGTTAAAAGGAAAAGTATACCAAGCGATTATCAGACCCGCACTCCTCTGTGACTTCGAATGCTGGACGATGTATAACTCTTACTCCAGGCAACTAGAAACGGCTGAAATGCGCATAATAAGATGGTCAGCTGGTGTGTTCCTAAGATACAAAATAAAAAGCTCACAAATTCGTGGAAGCCTAGGTGTTACAAACATCAACAGTAAGATTGAGGAGAGACGATTGAGATGGTATGGGCATGTTGGACGCAGATCACATTGTGAACCAGGCAATCTCCATGGATCTTCCTCGAATAACAACCAGAGGAAGACCAATGAATTCATGGGTGGTGCGAAAAGATAACCTGATGCAGAGGCACGGCCTAGGGGACGTAGTCCAGGACAGAAGAGCATACAACCTGAGGACGAGGAGAGCTGACCCCAACAGTCTTCGCAGACAGTGAGTTGGGATGGAGCCAGGGAGAAGAAGAAAAAGTCAATAACATAATGTGATTTGTGATAACTTTAATGTTAATACTTTTTTAGTATATCAACACGTTTTTTTTCTTTTTATATTCAGCAGTCATATCTTCAAAAATGAGAATTCATAAAAAAAAAATTATTACAAACTAGAAAATTGAATGTGTTGGTTTTACCTTCATTAAATCTCACTTTTATATTTTTCTAGTTTTGCCCTACTTTAAGATCGGTTCATACTTCGTAAACAAACATTTGTGTTTTGAAGCGTCAAATATTACGAAATCTTAGTAAGGCCTTTAAAACGAAGAAAAAAATAGAGATCATTAATGTTTCTTAAAAAAATATTGATTTAGACAGTTCTCGCAACTGGCTGACATTATAATGTTTTTAAGATTTCTAAATTTCCATAATTTTTTTTTACCATCCTTCATTAACGGCAAAATTACATAGTTAAATTTTTACTGCAATGACACAACGCAAGTTCAAGTAACAAAGATGCACTATTTTATTGTTTTCAATAGTTCCCAAGTTATTGAACTTGCCTATTATTATTGCACGTTCTTGAATATTTTATCTCATTCGTGAGAATTTTTTATATGTCTAATATTATATTTACTTATGTCTTTTAATCGATTAAGGAAATATAACATTTTTCTAATATGACTTTATATCTTATAAAAAATTGAAGAGCTCGTTGACCTAGATGGTAAGATACCTGTGTATCAACACGAGAATTACAGGTTCGATTCCCGTTTGGAACCCATATTTTTAAAAATAAATATTTCTGTCTGATTTTCGTTTAAGACCTCTTTACCATCTTTCTGGTTAGTTATAAGAGATTGCCACAAACTACGAAAAGCTCACAATATTGTATTGTATACAGCGTAAGTGTTTTACGATACGATACAATGGTATTTTTTTATCTGTATCATTATAATTAAAATAAAAAAGATTCCAAGTCTGGTAAACAGTTCGTCAGGTAATAATACTCGCTAGACGTGTGCTATTGTTGTTGCAATTTTACGTGCGAGGTAGTATTGCTAATACGTGTAATGACGAACCACGAGTTTCGTGCACACCCAAGTGATTTTTAGCCAGTTGTCTCGATGAATGGGACCGAAGACAATGTTATCTCTCAACAACGCTCTTCAATATGTCCGAATGAATAATTTGGATGTGCTAAAGCCTAAATACAATTATTTTCAACTATTTTTAAAATAATTTACGTTATTTTATATTGTAATATACGGTAAGGAAGTGAAGGAAGAAATAATTCAGCGACAAAAAAAAGCAATGACATCCCTCAGAAATATAATATTGATAATATAAATAAATATACTCGTAGATAGATAAATAAATTTAAGTGTTGTTATTTATCCTTTATAAAGCTTATATAATTATACTTTAGACAAACTTTACAACGATATTAAATAAAACAGTTTCATATGTGTTGTGTATTTAATTCATGTGTATCTAATTCATAAACTTTAAAAACAACATTTTAATCATTGTAAGAAAAACCATAATTGTTAATTGTTTTTTTTTAGGAATGAGTGATGATGAATGATGAAAGATCAACAAAGCAATTATATAGTGCAAATGTGAGAGGAAGCCATGCTTAAGGTAAACCAAATAAAGTAAGGTTGGATCAAGTAAATTATATTTTGAATGAAGGAAGCGTAGACAGTCAGAGAAATTGTATGAGTTGTATGAGAACGTGAATGTATGTGAAAGAGTCGAAGAATGTATGTTGAGATAGGAAAGTCTAGTGCTTATTTGCCTACCCCAATAGGGAAATTGCGTGATGGTATTATAAATATGTATAAATATGAAATCAAGTTTTTTCGATGATTTTTAAAGCTATTCCAGAATGATTTTTGACGTTGACTTTTGGCCTGGAGTTTAAGGTAAACGACTGACTCGATAGATCGAGATCGAAAGTTTAATTTGAAATATATAATATTTTTGTTTTGACCTTAATTTTATGGAAAATCGCAAAATAAATTTAATCATGAACATTAAAATTCTTTGGGTGAATATTGTATGTTACAAGCTTATTTTTTAAGAGAACAGAAATGTTTTTCTCAGACAAAAAAACATTCTTTAAATTAACCCAATTACTTCGGTCGAGGGCCTTCCGGATATCAAAATCGGGTCATCAGAACTCAAAGTAGTATGTTTATCATAATTATCATAAAAAATGACAGTTTCATAAAAACTTACATACTTTAGATACATATTAATTTTACAACACTGAATGTTCAGTAAAAAAGTAGTAAGAAGCTCACCAGTTCGAGTGTGATTTGGGGGTTATAACGAGTCAGGTAAGTTGGCATACTACTGCATACGAGTATGATAATTTATTATTCATACACCCAGGATTTTAGAGATTTGCAATAAGCAGTTAAGACTTTAATTTTCTCATAATTAAAAAATCCCAATTGAATTTCTTTTTTGTCTGCTTTGGTTCATTCCAGTCTTAATCAAAATGAAATTTAAAAAAAAGTTATTTTTTAAATTTATAAAAGTAGCTTATACGCATTCCTTCATAAAATTAGGTAGAATAAAGTCTGAAAGGAAGATCCACCTAAAAAACAGCATATAAATAATCAACAAGAAATCAACAATCCTCTAGAATTTGACGTTGTGGCCACTGATGTTTCTTAAAAAGACGACCTCCGTGGCCTGGTGGTAAGACGCTTGTCTACCGATCCGGAGGTTGCGGGTTCGATCTCCGTTGGAATCCAGATTTTTAAAATGGAATTCCAGTCTGGTTTTCACTTAGGGCCCATTAAAACATCTTTCTGGTTGGTTGGAAGAGATTGCCACATGGCAATAAACTCGCCAGGTAAAAAATAAATAAATAAATATTTCGACAGATATCAAAATTAATACTGTCAAATAATTACATATGATGATAAGTTCTTGGAAACAAATCTATGAAAAATCCGAGACATTTTAAAGAAACTTTGCCTATAGTTTGTAAGTGACTTAAATAATAAAGCCTTGTTAGAATATAGCCAACTTTTATATATTATTTATCTATCATAATATTTTTTAGTGTTTTCAAGATACCTGGTTTTTATTTGGTTTGTATTCACTGCCGAAAACAAAATCTCTAACATGGTCAGGCTTACATCTGCTTTGAATAAATTTAAGTATGTATCGAAAAGTGAGTGAATGTTCCATAATAAGGCATTTATATGCAGCGCGTACGGTGGCATGGTTTATTAAACTTTGACTGACGGAAGTAAATATCACCAAAATAGTTGACTGCAGTTCTTGGATGTAAAATAGTGTCAATCTCTTCGAAATAGTCCCATTTCACGGCGCTGCCTACGTTTTTTTGGGGCCGTGGCATTGTAGTTAGCGTGCTTCTTACGTATCCAAGCATTCAAGGTTAGATTCACTGCCAGTTTTGGACTGGTTATAGTGTAATATCTTTTCATCGAAACTAATTGTCGTAATGACCCTTAGTAGCCGCCTTAAATAAATTCTCGGAGCACTATTGAATTGATGTGTATTACGAAACAAAGTTTTTTTTTACGAGTGATAATAAAAAGAATAATATATTGTAATTGGTTTTATCAAAGACTGTTTATTCGACTATTTGTAACGGTATAACCCTACCGGTTTCAAGGCTTTCACCTCATCATCAGGGGAGCACAAATAAATCTTGTTTGTGCTGCCCTGATTGTGAAGTGAAAGCCTTGAAACCGGTAGGGTTATACCGTTACAAAAAGTAGAATAAACAGTATTTGATAACACAAATTACAACGTCTTTAAACCTTCACAATGTTAATGCATTAACTATAAACAATATAGAATAATTCAATTTTTAGCTTCAATTTTCATTTGACATTATACGAAATGTAAAGTAATAATTTTTTTTCCAATTCACATATTTATTTATTTTTTTAATTCTATGATCAGTCTCTATAAAAATAATAAGCATTCCTGATACAACGCATTGACCCTAGTTTCTCAAGGGTAAGGGAAAGTGAAAGTTAAATAAACTTGTTTGTTTTAATATACATAACATACTTGGCATATCCAGAGTCATTATTTTATTTATGTATCGCTTGTCAGAGAAGTTACATTCTCAGGAATAAAGAATTTATAGAAGAATACATATACACCCAAGAAGTATAATTGTAAACCATATTTTGTACGATTTTATTCAAGTCATTGAAATTAATATAAAAATATTAGTAGTAAATTGGTCCACATTCGTAAATTCTCAATAACTTGATTAAAAGTCCATTTATACTGGTCGAGATTCAATTTTATGTCCTTCCGAGACCACCCAGACTCAGCACACTATTTTTTCTAAATATTCAAGAATCAACTATATGGTATATACTCGTACAATCGAATTTCATCAATTGAGCCTGCGTTAAGAATATAAGTTAACTCTCAAGATAGATATCGAGCTTGTCTTCAGTAAGATACCATCGGAAATTCATTTACCATACATGTTTATTTATAAATATATTTACAAATTTTAAGAAATAAAAATGTAAAAATATAACAATGCCTAGACATACCTGTTTCTAATCCCTTTCGCTTAATTATTCCCTTACCTTCCCTTTCTCATACTCTTTAGTTATGTTAAAACTATTGGAAGGAGATTATGTAATTGTCTTTTACTTTGTATTTGAATTCCTGGCATATTATTTTGTTTTAAAAAGCTACATTATTTTTCTAACGAATAAATAAACATTCATCTTAAATACAGGATGGCTCAAAAGTCAAACTTCTATTTTAAAAGGAAACAACTTTTTTATTTCTTAATAATTCACATTTATTATTTTATAAACAGAAAATGCACTTCTTCAAAATAAATTTTATTTATAATAGTTTTGAAAATTACATCCTTTAAATAACTGCCATTTTGGGCGACGAGGCCCACTGCCACCTAAACGGATTTGTTTATAAACAATATGCAATTTTGGGGGACAGAAAATCCAAGAATAGTCCACCAACGTAGTCTGCACCCCGTAAAAGTAACGGTTTGGTGTGGTGTAAATGCGGAAAGAGTTCTTGGACCTTATTTCTTTGAAGATGAGGCAGAACACCCACTAACCGTCAATGGCGAAAGGCATCGAGAAATACTAAAAAATTTCGTGCGTCCTGCAGTCGAGGACACGCCAGAGGTATGGTGGCAGCAAGATAGTGCTACTGCTCATACAGCTCGCCCGATAATTAAACTCTTAAGACAAATTGTTGGAAGAAGGATAATTTCGCGAAACTCTGAAATCGAGTGGGCGTCACACTCGCCTCACTTAACTGCTCCACACTTCTCTCTATGGGGGTATTTGAAAGATAGAGTATACCGTAATAATCCTCGAACCATTCAGCAATTGAAGTCCAACATCCGTGAAGAAATTGAAGAAATAAGCTAAGACAGGTGATGGTTCATGCCTTAGAAAGAGCGCGTCAGTGTGAAGAGCAAAATTGCAGTTATTTAAAGGATGTAATTTTCAAAACTATTAAAAATAAAATTTATTTTTAAGAAGTGTGTTTTCTGTTTATAAAAGAATAAATGTGAATTATTAAGAAACAAAAAGTAATTTTTTTTAAATATAGAAGTAACTTTTGGGCCACTCTGTATTTTGTGATAAAATTTATTTGATGTTCACTTTTCTCCGTAATTAAATAATATATTAATTTATAACATTTAAGTATGTAAATATCCTGAAATTTCACATTTATTTAAAGTCAATAGAAAAGAAAATACATTTAAGAGAGAATCATATCACCTCTCCAGTCGGGTTACACTCCCACCAATAGAGGACAAGCCGGGCTGCGAGAATATCAGATGTTTTTTAGTCCACACCCTAATAAGGGATTGAATTGGAATATTTTTTTTATTTCATTTATTATGAAAAGTTTATTTATTGAACAATAAAAATATTTTTACTTTAAATTAACATAATATTCAAAATGGTTTCAGAGTGTATTCATAATTCAGTGTTAAATAAATTATTGCGCTGTGCAATTTATCTTCAATAGAAATGAAAGCAACGTTTCCGTTATGAGCTCTTTGTAAGATCTTATGACATCCATTGAACAGTAAAGGTAGAAATAAATCTTGTTAGTTTCATAGATAAAGATTTTATGAAGAACTATTTATTTACATTTATCTAAACCAACAAAGAACCGGAAATTCATTATTCTGGTGATAGTTAACATGCAAAATACATGCTTGGTTATACAACATAGATGATTTCTCTAAAGTGTTCGCAACGTCATAGGGGCTATAATTCCTACAGAAAATAAAAGGATTATTTTTTTAATTCTGATTTTTAAATAACGAAAAAAAATCTACATTGCAAAATATATGGATCAAAAACTATGTGTACCTATATTATTTGAAAAATATTACTAAGTTTTATGAGATTTTTTGTTTATTTTAGAGAAAAATATAATGTACGAGGAACACAATAAAAAAATATAAGTAAATTGCATTATTTTCTTATGTTGTAATAGTTTTAACAAAACTAAGGGACTACAAGAAAGGGAAAATGGTTCAATGAAAGGGGCAAGCAACAAGTAGGTCTGGACGATGATATCTACGAACATTTTTGTTTCTTAAATCATTGATAAGTACATGGGTTCCAGTTGGTATCACACTGAGGTCAAGTTCAATGTAAATAGGTCTGGTCCACCTTGGCGGTTACTTTATCATACGTAATGCAGACCCAATTTAGAAGGGTTTGGTTGCACATAGTTGGTTCTGAAATATAAAAAAAAAAACAGTCCGTTGAGTCTTGATGGTCTCTGGTGGAAATAAAATTGAATCCCTGGAATGGACAATCAATCAAGTTGTTGAGAATTTTGTGTCGAACAATATTTACTCTACTATCGGAAAGTGGAATAGTTTTATGGTTTTGAGATGAGCCAACAACTTTCTATCCTTACGTTCAACTTATTTTTCTAATGTTGATATTTTTAATTTGTCTATAATACTCGATGCAAGATTTCATCCCGTGTTAGAGCGCCCTTAAAGAGAGTCTGCTTTCTAAATGGTGCTATATAAATTATAATTTTATTTTTATTATCACTCCAGGATAAATATGATTGATAGTTTTGTAGGTTTATTTATATTTTAAACGCTTTCAATTTTATTGTGTATTGAAAATTTCGATTTAAATTACTTGTAGCATTAATTGCCACATATCTTTAACTCTTAGTTATGGTTCTAGTACAACTTTTGCGTTAAGATTTAAAATGTGACCAAGTTTTGATAAAATGTAAATAAGGTGATATATTTCACGATGAATCATTTCAACATACGAGTGTGACGATTTACTTTCGAAAATAAATAAAAATGGAAATATTATCTGTGACATATAAAGAAAAAAACAATGGTATTATTAAGATTGAGGCCACTTTTACAATTGTTTTTCATTTAAGACTTTAATCACTTTTTCATGAGACTAGAGAAAAAGTATTTTTTGCTGTCTACTTCGCCAGAAGATGTACATTTAGAAGATGAAATCTGCAAGGTTTTAGAAACTTCGGCATCATAAGCCAAACCATGTGGTACAATACTCCGAAATACCTTATATATGATAATTTATACGATGAACCGCAAAAGCTTTATAACATAGCAAAACAAACTGTTTGTAAAGGTTACAAAACAATGGGGAATTAAGAAGGTAGATAGATAGGAAAGTTTAAGGAAATAAGAGTGTAGGAGAATCACATTTTGTCATTGTAGAAAGATGTAATATTTTTTAAGTTGGGGCTAGAAGTAAACCAATTCGGGTAACTTGTAATTGGTTCCAGAGTATGACAATATGACAAAACATTAAAACTCATTGTTTATTATTCATCTCAACTATATTATTAGGGCTAATGACAATGTTGTATTAAAGGAGCGTCTTAGACGTTAACAAATACCGACCTAATAAGACTTCATCACGCTTTATACGTATCATATAACATGTATATCATATCATGTCTGATGTAGCGATACAACTCTATCGAATACCTGGCATTCCTCAGTCAACTTTTAGAAAACATGGTTATAATTTAATCAACGTGCATTTTTACGTCCGTTTAAGTTCATGAAAATATCTGTGCCAACTCCATCGTATTTTTTTAATTAAAGTACACATCTAACTCGATGTATTTTTTTCGAATTCGTATAATTAACTTATAACGTGTATTTGATTAACTTATAAGGATTGAATATTTTAAAATTTACATAAAACGTTAATATTTTTATATGGAAATTTTGATGCTGTTACATTTTTCACATTATATTTTCTGTCCTATTTTTGTTTTCTTTTAAATCTATTTGCTACTTTACCCATTACAAATTTTATCTTCAGTTTATTACTCTGCCATATTTAAAATTAAAAAAAAAGCTATTACCTATTCTAGTAATTCTTACTCGAAATCTTGATTAATAGATTGATTATTGAGGCCTACGATGATAAGATCTGCCAACCACCCTCTTCAAGTACCAATGAAATACATTAAAAATAAATGTGATAAAATATCATATCTAAAACATTTGTTTGAAAAATATCGTATTTATATATACATACGATTCGGGGAAGATGGAAAGGTCAGAGTGCAAGACTTTTCTATCCTGACACACATTTTTCACTCTTTCTCACATACAGCCTCTACGTTTTGAAAGTTTTAATTCCTTCTTTTAAAATATCATTCACTAAATCCATCCATGCTTTGTGAGGCCTTTCTTTGGTCATCAAATCAAATTTGAACTAAAAGTATTTCTTCACTACATTCCCACCTCAGTGTTCTTATTTAATACAGTCTTAAATTCAAATTCCACCCTAATCACTTCATCCCTTGTTACTTCATATAGTTTAACGGCAAGCATTTCCACAGCATTTATTCGCCTCCTTTCAATATTTATCTACTTTTACAATTCACTACTATACGTTAAAGTTAGTACAAAAATACTATTGTGAAATATCATTTTAGGAGGTTTTGATACTGTGTGCTAATGAAACTGTAGCCCCGACCCAAAGTAGCAAGATAACAAAAAAATCAATATATTATTTATAGTTAAGGCTTTCACGTTGTGGAGGTTTAAATACATTGTAATTTGTTTTATCAAACACTGTTTATTCCACTTTTTTGTAACGGTATAACCCTACCGGTTTCAGGGCTTTCACCTCATCTTTAGGCGAACACAAACAAGACCTTCTTATGCTCCCCTGAATATGCGGTGAAAGCCTTGAAACCGGTAGGATTATACCGTTAAAAAAGTGGAATAAACAGTGTTTGATAAAACATATTACAATAAAAATAAAATTTTATTAATACACATTTCACTATACATCTCTCTTTATATTTATTTTTTCCTCAGATGATGAAAATCACAAACTTTTAAAATACTCTTTTTGAGGTAATATAGTCTGTACGTATATAAAATACAGATGGCAGTTTAAAAACTATAGTTTGTTTTTTCATATTTAATATTTTATACATGAACTGGAAATCGGAAAACTGGAAAATTTCAATAAAACACTATAACAAAAGCAAATTGCATGCAAAGCAGAATATTGTTTTCCGAAAGACTTCTGAATTTTGTAATAAACACATGTTTGAAAATAGTTCAAATTTAGGTACATTGGAATCAATAGATTTTATTAATACAATAAACTAATAAAAATATAAATACATAAAAAAAATTACAATATTGATCCATTTTTTATCTTACGAAACAAGGACAAATTATACACATTTATTTTAAGTCCTATTGCTGGTTTCGAGTGAACACAAAGGGCCTCAACTTTCAGGTATGCTAAAATTTTTATTAGTTTAATAATTAAAAAAAATCAAATATCTATATCTTGAAATTTATTGATCATGAAATATATTTCATAGTTTTAAAATTTTCAATCGTAACCTTTATCGATTAAACATTTAAATTAAAGAAAAATAAAAATATCTCTTAAACCACGCGAATACTATAGTTTTTATATCAATAACCTCTAGAGATGGTACTTTTCACTCCACGGTTTGATTTTTACCGGATACTATTATAAATGATTAATAAAAACCTGTTTTCAAAGTTGGCAAATTTTTCTACTTTCTGCGAATGAAATAAATCTTAAAAGCATAAAATATTAAACATTATGCACCAGCTGTGAAAATTGAAAGGGGACCAAAACGGAGTCGAAAGTGACCTCAATAGATTGATGTTTATTTACAACAAAATGGGTGAAAGAAGTCTTTTTTTTGTAATAACATAGTCAATTTCTGTTTAAGTTTGAAATTAAAAAAGTTAATCTTGTTTATTTGTTATAATTTTGCCCACGAAATTTAAAGAGGAACAAAGTTGTTACAGTACTACCGTACTAAAATTGAAAATGCTTTTTGCCATTCAATCCAGAATCGAAAAATCCAATTCTTCTTGTTCTATGTAAGCGTTGTTCCACTAATAACCACTTTTAGTACTTTACTTCTATGAAATATTTGATCCACAGTAACGTAAGTCTACTAGGCTAAATTTGGTAATATTTTGTAATATACATGCTTCTATTGAATTTAAATTTATATATTAATATGTTTTTAAACAATCACTTTGTAATTATTACTACTGCTTTTTGTATATCCAAATTAGTTTAAGATAAAGTTTTGTTACTTTGTCAATAATTTTAAGTATTTGTATTAACTTATGTGCATTTGTTTCTAAAAAAACACTGTTGCGTCATTTAAATTAAATAAACCTCTTTAAAAAATGACACGAACGAAAGAAGATACTGTAGTCTCTGGGTTGAAAGAGATTCGTCTTTTTTACTAGGTGACTGATGTCATAATTTCGACATCTACTCAAACATCACAGAAACAATTTTCTGAATATGTTTTTATTTTAACTTATTCCACCTTAATTTATTTTGCAATGCTTATAAGCTGCTTTTTGAAATTCGACCACAAAGCAAGCGCCTTTGAATTAATGTAAAAAAGAAAATTATAGTTTTTAACAAAGTCACTCTGTTACTATAACTAATATGTACAAAGTACAGTTTATGGTTTCTCCTGAAAATTATACTGACAAAATCCTTTGAAGCGTAACATAATGAATAATCGCATTTGTTTCGGACTACTTGCTTCACTCATATTATAACCATTATTAAAACATCATTTTCCGCTAAACTTTGTTATTATTTTTTTCCGGTCAAGACAATTTATCATATATGACATTGATCTAAGGTTTCTTATTGCATTTGTAAACAGCGCTTCATTTTCTAGAGAGAATTGATATTTTTTTATAGAAATTAGTATCATTAACCTCTCTTGAATTAAGAAAACGTAATATTTGTGCTATTCAATAGAAACTTCCAAACTGAAAATCTTCTAATTTGAGTACTAACGCATTAACCATACAATCTTATTTATCATTAATATTAACTCAAATTAATAAATATATATATATATATATATATATATATATATATATATATATATATATATATATATATATATATATATATATATATATATATATATATATATATATATATATATATATATATATATATATATATATATATATATATATATATATATATATATATATATATATATATATATAAGGGTCTACAACCAGTGCATTCTTCCAGTACTTACATATGGCTGCGAGACATGGACGCTCACAGTAAAGAACACACAAAAGCTCCAGACCGCACAAAGGGGCATGGAGAGATGCATGTTGGGATATACTAAAAGAGACCGTAAACGAAACACCTGGATTCGCAATATAACAAAGGTAGAAGACGTTATAAAGGTGTGCAAAAGAATGAAGTGGCAATGGGCCGGACACATAGCCAGAATGTCAGTCTCCCGATGGACATCCGAAATAATCCAGTGGTATCCAAGAGGCATAAAGAGGCCTAGAAGAAGACCGAAGGTACGCTGGATGGACGAAATCAGGAAGCATGGCAGCATCACGTGGCATCGGCGAGCAAAGGACCGAACTGTTTGGAGTCAACTTGGGGAGACCTTCATCCAGCAGTGGATCGACCCTGGTTGATATATATATATATATATATAACATATACATAGATACTATGACGCCATTTACCTGGCAGGCTAGACAAATAAGAGAGAGCGCCAGACTTCCTATCGCGACGAATATATTTTGCCTCATTTACATCCATACACCTTATCATATGACTCCTGCCATTTCTCTGTCCTTTTACATATCCTTCTTCCAAAATATCATTCACTTGATATAACCATACTTTTGTTTGTCGGTCTTCTTCTACCACGTATTTCACATATATAAGCACTGTGCATCTATTTTGTTAGAATTCCTTTATTAATTCGTTCTATATGTTAAAATAATTTCGGAATGCTCTTGTTTATTGTACTTTACATATCAGCCTTTATACATAGTGTTATTGCAGTTATATAATTGAATACTTTACAAAGTGATGATACAAAAAAATATGTTTTTGCCTTTGAATTTACAATCAAACGGATAAACGATCTTGTTAGCAGCGTGCGAACTATACATTTCAATTAAATTAACACTGTTACTCATGAGGTGTACTATTGGGTCCTTACATGTGAAATTGGCGTTTTGTTTGGGAGGAACATAAAGTTGATTTTTTTTTATATAATATATTTATTTAATGAAAGTATGTACCATTGCTATCTATGCACTTTTGCCATCTCATAGGTAGTTCATCGATCCCTTTACTAAAAAAACCATTCGGACGGGAATCAATAAAATCTTTGAAGTCGGTTTGGACTGCCCCATCGGAGTTGAATTTTTTCCCTTGCAAGAAGTTATCCAAATTTCGAAAAAAATAGTAATCTGTTGGGGCAAGGTCCGGAGAGTACGGTGGATGTCTTAGACATTCCAATTGAAGCTCTTCTAATTTGGTAGCCGTCTGTTGTGCAATGTGTGGTCTAGCGTTATCATGAAGCAGCAGTGGCCTAGAGCGATTAACCAGCCTCGGTTGTTTAGCAGCTAGCTTTTCCATCATGGTTTGCAGTTGCTGACAATAGACATCTGCCGTAATCGTCTGGCCAGATTTAAGAAAGCTGTAGTGAACGACACCAGCACTAGTCCACCAAACGCTCACAAGTAACTTTTTTGGAGTCAATTTTCGCTTGGGGCATGGTTTGGCTGGTTCGGCAGGGTTCAGCCATTGCGATGAGCGCTTCCGATTATTATACAGGATCCACTTTTCATCACAGGTAACGATTCGATTCAAAATCCCTTCATTATTGGGCCGGTTGAGTAATGCAATGCAGCAGTCAACGCGCGTTTGTTGATTTGCTTCACTCAATTCGTGAGGTACCCACCT
This sequence comes from Odontocerum albicorne, assembly GCA_949825065.1. NCBI lineage: Eukaryota > Metazoa > Arthropoda > Insecta > Trichoptera > Odontoceridae > Odontocerum > Odontocerum albicorne. The sequence continues at coordinate 36,382,282 of OX463849.1, forward strand.
TTCAAGCTTTTTCACCTTCCCAATTTGCTTCAAGTGGATTAAAACAGTTTTATCACTAACACCGCAGCCTGCAGCTAACTCGGACGTGGTTTGCGATGGATCCGCTTCCACAATAGCCTTCAATTCTTCATTATCAACTTTGGTCTCCGGCCGTCCACGGGGCTTGTTCTGCAGGTCGAAATTTCAAGAACGAAAACGTTGGAACCAAAAACGCACTGTGTTTTCTTTTGCGGCACCGTCGCCATACACAACATTAATCCTTCGAGCCGTTTCTGCAGCACTGGTGCCACGGTGGAACTCGTACTCGTAAATAACGCGATATTTCAAGTTTTCCATTTTGTAAACTGAGTGACGCAAAGAAAAAAAACAATTGAGGAAAAAACAAATGAATTATAATTTTCGAAACACAAATACTTGAGTAAATAGCTGTATAAATTTGAATTTGGAATTCCTAACCAAAGAGAAGATATTTGAGATCAAAGTTGCCAGTACGGCAAAACGCCGGTTTCGTATGTGGGGACCTAATATTATTAAAGTAGATTCTTATTTTTTCTATTCTTTCATTGTTAATCTTCATCAAATATATTGATATAATCACGGAATTAATTTGATATTACCATTAACAACATAAATGAGCAACGTTATATACTAAAAAATATTACGTGTAGGGATATTCCCCCTACTTTGTGAAACTCCAACGTAATTTTTTGTCAAATATTCTAATGGAATTTCCTAACATTTTGTTGAAAACTTTGATAAAAAAAATGTCTAGAAAAAAAAACAATATTTTTAAGATGATCATAGCAATATTTTTAGTATCTTAACTAAAAGCACAACATTTATTTAAGAAACCTAAAAAACTATGCCGGAAATATTTCGTTCTTAATTAAAAAAAATTTTTAAGAACTTTAAAAAAAAGTACACGAAAGTTCAACTCATCGCGTGTGTTGTCACCCTGTTGGTCTAGGCAAATAATAAAGATCTGTAAAAATATAGGCCAAAATATTAACACTGAATATCCAATAGACTTTCTCACTTTCTTATTAATACTGGAAATTATTTAACATTGCTAACAAACAGAAAGTCATAAGAACTTTAAAGGTATGGTTCGTTTTACTTTATTAGGACAGTATAGAAAGTAAACTGTGAATCTTTTAAATAGATAAGGAAGGACTCGATCAATAATATAATACTACAAATACAAATGTAACTTTTTAAAATGTATTATTTTTAATGAAAATTACCTCCGCAGTCTAGCTTGTCTGCGAACCAATCCAAATGATTTTGAGTTTGATTCAAGATGTTTTTTTTTTGTACATGGGTTTCCATTTGCCAATAAAAGAGTAAGCTTGCATTGTATACGAGTATAATAGGCTATCCCTAGCTATCGAGTATGATTACCAGTCACGTTGTGGATGGAAGACGCATGGACATGGATTGGTTTATTGTGCGTAAACTATTAAACTGCAGCAAGTACATGGTCTGGACGTTTAAAATTCAAAAGTCAAATGCTAAGGAGATTAAAACTCCAAGAGAGTTTAATCCGCAATCACTTTTTGTAAGCTAGATATTCATATTGCTTTATTTTTGTGTTGTTTTATACATATCATATATTCTATATGATATTAATAATTTATTATACCCAGCGTATAAGTTACAAAATAATGTATATTCAGATGTAAAAAAGTCTAAGATAAAAATCAGTTTGCAAGTGATACTGCCAAGAATCGAACCTGGGGCATCCTATTGCTAAGAATGTCAACCGTTAGACCACAGACGCCAACTGTATTTTTTATACAAGCTAATAAAATATCTTAATTTATTGTAAAACACAGTTTCATTATTCAAATCCTTTGTTCCAAAATGCATCGTATATTTCGAGTGCAAACTTTAAAATCGTGATTAAATTATTAGTATAGACAAAAGGAAATTAAATCTATGACTCGCATTGAGTGCACTTCTCCCGCAAGCGAAAGTGGAATCACCGAATCCGTTTCGTTCACTGAACAATGCATGAAAGCATGTAAATCTATACATTTCCATGGAAATCGTGGCGTTTCAATTACTTAGGAGGCGAAGTGTTTCTGCACAGTAGCGGTGCTATGCCTTTGGGCGCTCTAAGTCACGTTTCCATTCAAGTTCTAAAATAGTCATTTCAATAGGAATGAAATGACTATTAAAGAACTTGAATGGGCAAGGGAAATTTCTATTGTAACTATATGGTATAAACTCGTACGTTACGTTAACAAAAGAAAATATGATGTCAATACACTTTGGAGCATGTTTCGAGTATTTGTCAAGATATTGGCGAATAGAATTGCAAAGAAGTTAAGTGTTGACATAAACAACACTAGATATTGAATGCAATGTGGATTTTTATTTTCAATTATTGATATTCTAATGTATTGCTAATATTTACTTAGCAAATTTAAAGATCACGGATCTTTCTGATTGTTTTTGGCAATTAAAAATCATATATGGTACATTATAAAACGAATATTTATTTTATATCGTAACATTGAAATGAAAGAGCCGTAAATTAAAACTAATTCTTAAAAACCTATTGAGTTTCATCTATTACTCAAAAAATTCAAGGTATTAAATATCACATTCATTTAACTTTGAAAAAATATACGTTTTTTACTATTTTTAATGATGTTTTTCAAAATTAATTGGCATTTTTTATAATATTTAAGTGATTTTTAAAGCTAGTTATGCAATATTTTATATTTCCCAGCATTAAATCAGCCTGTAAAGAAAAACTGTCACATAATTCACTCTAAAATAAAAAAATAAAGATTAAATTAAAACTCCTTGCACTAATAAGCTAAAGTTAATCTAACTGAATTATACTTTTCAATCAAAACAATGTATGAGTATAAACAAAAATAAAAACTAATCCGTGAAGTAAAATGATTTTTCCAATTAAACTTTTATTCGACACCTTCCTTCATGACGACTTTCGTGGTCTAATTGTTAAGACGCTGATCTTCCTCCCGGGTTTTTCGGGTTTGAACTCCGATAGTACCCAAAAAAAAAAAAAAAATTAAATAAGTTTTTATTCTAGTTAGAGTTATTCTTATATTTATACTCAGATAAACTAGTCGTGTGTGAGTGTTATGTTTATCTAAGTGCGTTATATTTCAGACACATACGATGGTGAATTGTGAGTAACTTGCCTACTCCAGTGGCTCTCAATTAGAAGGCATGATTAATGAGACTGAAGAAAATACTATATCCCGGTCACGCTGTTTTATATGTGATTATGCTGAGGTCAAATATGTTGAGAGGTACCATAAGAATGTTTAAATTCAACAGCTTTAATATATTTCATATCATAATCGAGATGCAGGAACAACACTTTCTATCGAACCTTTTCAGATATATTTAAAAAAATATGCATTTGCTTCCGTTCCAAAATCTTACAGGAAATATAATCAAGTAGCAAAATGATTGCAGAAAACATTTTTATTGCCTAAAGCAACAGCTTATTATATAGTCGTACATTCACTTATCCAAAAATATAAATTACTCATTCATATAAACAAAACAGGTAGATTGCAAAAAAAACCATCATTGACTCATTAGCATCAAGCAATTGTAATTAACCACCGACTCGATTGATCCTTTCTCCACGAATGTATTTAAAGGGTCAATTCAATTGAAATATGTTTTAATAAATCTATGCAACATTCAATGCCAACACCACTTTTACAATAAATCTTTATTATATTGTTTATAAAGCCAGCTTTTTACACTAATTTTAATCTCCGGAAACTCTTATTTAATGGGAAAGGCAAAAATGGAATACTTAGCAACAGTGGTGTGTATAAACTTTTATATGCTGACTGTGATAATTTCTATATAGGAAAGACAGGAAGATCTTGTGAAAAGATATTTCGTGAACACAAATCCGCCTTAACAAATCCTCTAATTTATTCTGAAATTGCTAATCATTGTCACCGTGAAAACCATACTTTTTCTGTCGATGATACCAAATTCTTACATATCAGTAGTAACGGAAACAAATTTGACAGATTAGAGGTCTTAGAAATTTCTAAGTCAGTACATCGATCCGAACATCTGTTGAACAGTTATATCCCAAAAATCTTTCCGCTCTTGGCTGAAATCGTCCCATGCCTCCCTCACCCCTCAGCCCCCAACCGTTGAAACGTGTATATCGGTACCAGTTCGAACAGCATTTAGTCTTGTTTGTGCTCCCCTGAAGATGAGGTGAAAGCCTTGAAAGCGGTAGGGTTATACCGTCACAAAAAAGTGGAATAAACAGTGTTTGATAAAAATAAAAGTCTTTATTACTTTTTTAGGGACAGATTTGATTTTTTAAATTACTATAGAAAATACATTTTGGTTTGGATGTTAATTTTTACAAATATTCATCCTTTTAAAATTTATCAGGATTTATTTTACACAGGAATTTTTTTTTCACCAGATAGTTTTATAGGAAAAATTGTTATTTCACAAAAATAATTAAAATACATTATATTGTTATATTGTAAGCTTTCGTTGCATACGGTTCAATCTGATTAACCTATTGTCATGTCGTAATATCTTCCAAATTACCAGAAATATATTAACGAAGCGTAAATGAAAACTAGGTGAAACATTAAAAAAAATATATATCTCATTTATTAGAATTAGATGAATAGACATAATGTGTTCAGGTATTTATTGTATATTTATGAATGAAGAAGCGCACTATGAGACGATTTGGACATGTAAAATAATTAGTATAGAAATACTAACAAAACAAATATATAGTATAGTATCAATGCAAGTAGAACGCTTTGTAAAGCAATAAGAAGAAGTAAAGTTCGTTTAAGTGAATACTATTTTGATAGAATTAAATCTAAAAAGTTAGGCAAATCGTTGGAGCTGTAGGAGAAGGTTTATGATTGTAGAGGAGTCGAAACATGTATGCCCGATTATAGGAAATTCTGGCGCTCTGTTCTTTCTGTCTACCTATATACTATGAAGTGCAAACATTGCAATTAAAAATCGTCCATTAAAGTCACAGATGAGATAAAAGTGTTCAACGATTAATCAAAGGCTCGTAGAATGTATGAAGAATATTTCGGCGAAGTCCGGTCCAAGAACTCCTTATATCTGGGTCAATGGCGAAGAAAGTTGAAGGCCAAAGATATTCAGTGGCCGGGACTAGTTACTCGATTTGAAGTTTAACTGTATCAGTATTATTTTTATTTATATAACCAGTGCATCGAGATAACTGATCTTGGTAACCTTGTTTATGGTCAACTGTTGTACTTTTCATTACTCTTCCGTGAATATCTTTTTCAACTTTTAATTATAGCTTCCGATACGGAAAATATACCTGAAATATTGGCAAGTGAATTACTCGACAAACCTGAATAGTGTTTTTTTTTATTATTTTTGTCAATTTATGTGAGAAAGACGACCTCCGTGGACTATTTAGTAAGATGCTTGACTTCCACTCGGGGTTTTCGGGTTTGAATCTCAATGTTACTAAAAATATATTCAAAAGTCCCAAGACGGGTAATGAGTTTTTCAGGTAACAATACTTGCACGTGCCAAGTACGTGTCCGAGTGTTCTTTCTTCACATGTGGTAGTATCACTAAGATGCACAATGTAAAACTACAAGTTTCCTACCAACTAAAGTGGGTCTTAGCCTGAAGGCTGGATCACTGGCACCGAAGATAATATAGTCTCCCTATCTAAGTAAAAAAATCGGATCAACTGAAAGACAACATACGAAAGAAAAAAATGCAAGTCTTGATGGCTCAAAACTCTTCGATCGTCTTAAAGTTTTAGTCATACTCTAAACGTACGACTAAAACTTTAAGATATTACTTGAAAAAAAATAAACATTTGGCAGTCAGCTAGAAAAACGTCCATGGAATATAAAAAATATGATTTATAAAATATATCTCACTAAAAAGGTTTCGTCCGCTTGAAACTTAGTACAAAAATTATATTTTACGTTTATAAATTCAACGTGGATGTTTAAAAATATGATAAAAAATATATCAATGAATTTTTAACTTTTGTGAAAAAAATATCAGATACATAATACGAGTATGCAAAACGTTTGAAAAGAGAAATTCCGTTCTCAATTATTTTTTTCAACTTAAAATAAAAATAAACATGAATTAAAAAACTGCGTCATCAACTGTGTTGCATTCAAACCCATTTCATTACAGCGTCAAAGTAGCTTAAATGGCCATTGATAAAAATGTTTTTTTTCACTAGTATCGCTAGCATATCTATAAAAAAAAAAATGTTTTACACCTTTTTACTAAAATGAACTTGGGATCATAAGAACAATTAATTTTCGCGGGATGGGCTCATTAGCATAAACCGTTACTTTTCTCGTTATAGCCGTGAATTATGCATCTCGATATAAAAAGCACGCGAAAAGAAACGTGAATCATAAAATTGACGCGTGATTAGAATTTTATTTATATAAAAATGCCATCCTCAATTTATTGTTATTATGTTTGGGCATCTCATTCAAGACATGTCCATTTTTATTTCTCACGCATCAACAATTTTTATCAACTAATAAAAAAAAACTTTCATTTGATCTCACATGTATCGAAAAATGTCACAACATGTTTCACAACACACATATTTGGTAAATTTAATGAGATTTTTTTTAATTTTTCATGCAATTTAAAGTTATCGTTATAAATGAATTAATAATCATTTATGGATAACACCCGTATTAGTGTTACCAATAGGTCACTAAATAATGTATTTAAAACCTAATAATACCAAGATCTGATGATAATGGTCCACACCTGCGTATTCGTGCCAACATTAATCATATTGTATTATCGATTTTGTTTTATACAACCTGACAAGTGTATTACCATGCGGCTATCTCTTCCAGAAAAATATATTTTAGAGGCCTGAAATGAAAACTGGAATGAAACGCATTTTTTAAATCTGCGTTCCAACGAGAATCGAACTTCCAATCACCAAATGTCGGAAGATAGACGTCTTAACAAATAGGCCACAGAGTTAGTATATATAGATTTAGGATAAGTGTATGGGAGAGAAACGTGGACGTAAGAAATTAATGAAAAGAACCGAACCAAAAAGTGGAAATGCGTGCACTAAGAATTGATGGTGTGTGTTAAATTGATATGATAAATAAAATGAGAAGAGCTCCTTAAGATAGTTGAAATGAGTGACGAAACAAATATATCAAATTCAAATGAGATTGGTCATGTTAGAAAAAAATCTATGGAAAATATGATTAGACCAAGCGAATTATATTTTGAAAGATAGAAAAGCAGATAAATCAAAGGAACTTTATGATAAGGTGTATGAATGTAAAGGAAACGAAATATATGTGTCGTAAATAAAAGGAGTTTATTTGTCCTACGTGACAGGAATGCGGTGGGGTAGTATGTATGTATGTGTTTTTAACCGGTTAGGTGCCTTGAGCGAGTTTACTCGCTCTCTGTTGCCGTGCCCGTGGGGCCTGCCATACAAAATGAGCGAGTTAAATCGCTCAACTTTATCCCTGTTTCTAGCTAATGTCTAATACTAATTCAAATAACCTAAAATATGGAACATATAGATACATCTATTGAGATGATGAATAAATACTTTAATATTACAGTTTACATAAATTATCGAATTTACAGATATATACCTAAAGACTTCGCATGACAGTCGACATGTGTCTCTAATACAGGGTTGCCAGTTTTGCGTTTTACTTATTTGTCCGTTGAAATTTCAAATGATTTTATAGTTACTAAATTAATAAATATTTTCGTGTTACCTAAACTTTTAATTCTATCAAATATTTGATGAATGCATGTTTCCGTATTTTCTGTGATAAGCTGTGACAAACCTGACATTTTGTTTTTCTGAGTGAACGGCGGCACAAATGACACATATTGTACATATTTGGTCTTAACAAGTCTTCGTAATATCCTTTGAATATATATACAAAAAAGATATTTCTATTAGGTTTTATTTTTGCTTAAAAATTTACGGCCCTCCGGGATAAGCCATATTGATACCTTGCGGCACCTAAAGGGTTAAACTATTATGTATTTAGTGGCGTGCATGGGACCGCGGTAACGCATTGGACTTCCGTGCAGAAGATCGCCGGTTCGAACCTCGCACCGTGCTACTCTTCACAAATGACACATGCATAGTATTCGGGAGTAGGATATATATGACTTCGATCATGTCTTTTATTTAAAAAAAACATGCTCTTTCACGAAGCAGCGGTGATTTCAATATTCAATATGATATCAAAGTAAAAATGTACATTTATTTGTATAAAAACAAATAATAAAAAGATTGAGAAATAAAAGGGTCTGTAACAGTGTAATCAAGATGGTTATCATTCATCTCGTATCGCAGGTATGGAGACAAATATTATCTTGTTTAAATTTTGAAACAATGCAACTCAGTCAGAATGGAGATGATTATTTGTATCATGTCATGGGAATTGTCCATAGACTATGTAAGAGAAGTTACATCACCGTGTTACACTGTTACTCACATAAAGTTGTCGAGTTAACGTGCTCGTCAAATGACTGTTTCTTGAAAATGGTGAATGAATTGTTGCGAAAGTTAAGTGAGAATGGTCAGTGATTCGTGATACGGTTTGCAAAGAGAGAAGAAAATGTTTACACTCAATTTATGATTTATCCGGAGCCGTTTTAGTTCAATCTCTAATTGAAGGAGTTATTTAAAATTAACTTTATTTTCATATAAAATAGATTTTTCGAAAACTTCTAGTTTAAAATGCTTTCGTAAATTTAATATTGTTTAAGTTCGATATCTACTCTTTTATTTTTTTAGCGAGAGATTTGGCATAATTGATGATAAAAATATGTACTTCATAAATACCATAATAACAATACTATGGGAGTCGAGGTAGAGGATAACTGAGAAAAATGTGGTAGGAAAAAGGGAATACAATTTGAAAATAAGAAATGGCTACTTCTAAGTAGGAGAGACATAAGGAGCTGTTTAAGCATATTAATGGACGTGGGAGAGATGGAGGAACTATGTCGTGATGTGAAAGATTAGTGCTTTATTATCTCTGTCTACCCCAACATTGTTGTGTATGTATGTTAAATAGGTGTGTGCAAAACCTTTTTCTTCTTGTCTTCACATATTAAATATTATAGATTATAAATTATCAAATACACTTATTTAATTAATATAATCTTTGGTTTGATTACCACGGCAAATGGAAAAGTCATCATATAATATATAACTAAATTAATTCGTATGCTGCATTTAAAATAAAGAAATGGATGATTCGAACATATTGTAGAACAAAGCCGAGAGATACATTTATCTATGGCCTCATCAATATAGCTTTCGGGCTAAAAACCACTTTGGTTTGCATGTAACTTATGGTTCGCCAAAATACCCCTACGCATATGTATACGTTTAATCTGCGTGTAGTTACTTGAAGAATTATTTTCGCAAGTAAGACTCAAACAATTTTTTTTCGGGTTACGATGGACACCGAATCCAAAACCCCCGAGTGGAAATCAGGCGTTAAACCAATTAGGTCACGGAGGTCGTCATAAAACCAAATGCTTACCGAAGATAACTATAAACTTAACTATTTTTTAATATTTACATCATCGAAGAAAAAAAACGTATGTAGCAAATTTATTCAAACGAAAAATCACTTAAAATGATATTTATTAATATAATAAATTAATTAACAGAAATATGTCAGTAACAAAGTTGAAAACTAGAAATGGTTTACTTTATATTAAAAACGTGTCTGAAAAATTGAAGTGATAAGTGAGTTTATTAAAGAAAATCTTAAAACACGGTCGTGTAAAATGTACCAAAAACGAGAAACTCAACCTGTTCCACTTTCGGCCAGATGTCCACTTTCAGAAATTAACACAAATATCTGTGACGGGCCAGTATTATAATTTTTAAATCAACACTTATTTCTTACTTTTTGATTTAAACAACTATTTAAATGTGAAAATAAATATGGTACAAACAAATTCATAAAAACTACATAATTGCAAAAAATATTTTCGTAGAAAGCAAAATTACTAAAAGATGCAAAAATATTGATAATTAATAAATATTTTCGTTTATGTAAATTACACATCAAAATTAAATTTTCTCGTCAGGAATCTTCATTTTATGAATTTTTAAATCATGTTTGAGATCTCTGCCTACCTCGACAGGGAGATGGCCTGAAGGTATGTATGAATGTTTGTTTGATTTAAATTATAACGGCATACATATTGAAATACATAGTGTGAAAAAAAGAAATATAATTGACATACAATTTGATTTATTTTTTATTTAAAAAACGCGTTTTATTAATTTTATCATCCACAATACAACATTTATGACCGATGTGGCCTAGTTGGTAAGAAACCTATCTTCCATCCCGAAGGTTGCAGTTTCTATTCTCATTGGTACCCAGGTTTTAAAACAGGTTTTCACTTAAGGCTTGTTTAAACACTTTTCAGATTGGTCAGGCTGGAAGAGATTGCCACATGATAATAAGACCGGCGAAGTTGTATTGTTTACTATGAAAGTATTATTCATCAATAATTAAATTTTGTAATTTGTTTATTTAAACGCTGTTTGTTCCATTTTATATAACGGTGTAACCCTGCCTGTTTCAAGATTTTCACAATGTTTCTACTCCCCTGATGATGTGGGGAAACCTTAAAACCGATAGGGTGATACTTTTAGTTCAAGTGGAATTAACAGTGTTTGACTAAACAAATTATAATGTCTTTAAACCTCCACAGAGTTAATGTTTTAACTTTTTTTTTTCTGGGTTACAATCCTAGGATTGGTCTATACCAAGCACTCGATCCCTCCACTCATCTCTGTCATCCGCCAGTCTCTTCATCTCCTGGTAGCTGCCACAATGCACATCCGTGATCACCTGGTCCATGTAGCTATATCTAGGGTGGCCTCTATGGTTATTGCCCTCAATTTTTCCCTCGTCGATGGTAAGGAGCAGGCCTGGGTGCCTGATGTTATGGTCTATCCAACTGGATCGTTGTTGGGCAACTCTATTTAGGAGTTGCCTTGTTTCTCCAACCCCGCTCAATACCTCGTCGTTTCGGATGTGATCTGATCACCTGTAGCACCACATCTCAAAGGCAGTCAGACGCTCGGACTCGCTTTGGCTGATGGTCCACGTTTCGCAGCCATACAGCAGCGCACTCCAGATAAGAGTTTTCACTAAATGCTTCCTAACATTGATATCAATGTTAGGAGATTAAAATATTTTGGATTTCTTGTTGAAAGCAACTCTTGCCTGTTAATGCTTTAACTATGCTTTATAAATAATATAATAAACAAAAAATTGTTTGAATAAAAACGCGTACCAGTTAGTATAAGGCAAATGTATTACACTTTATAAATGCTTAAATCCACCATTTTGTGAATATGAAGAACCACTTTACTAGGCAAAGTTTATTAGCATATACATAAATTCCAACATATAATAGATATTTTATAGACTGCAAACAGACCCAACCCACCAAATCCTTTTTTTTGTTGATAATATGGAATATTGAAATAACTTATAGTATGTGCAAAAATATCAATCACATTAAATGAGTTTTTCATGGTTAAATTTCTTCTGAAAAATAATCAGTTCCTTTCAAAGTAGCTGGGCTTTACTATAATTATCTCAGAACAAGTATGATGACTTCTGTTTGCATATACCATACCACACACGTCCAATTAAAAAAATCTGATAAGTTTGAGCCAGTATTTTTGTGGTTCATCTGACTTAAATAGTCTACACAGATCTACTGGTTTCATTTCTTGTATGCAATAGCAGAGTCCATGGCATTTTAGACTCATTTAAAAAAAGTTGTACGCCAGGAAACGAAATTACGCTCAATTAAATTTGACATAGTTAATGAAACTTATGTACTGACGTTTCCGTTTTGAAAAAAATATGTCGAACACTCCATATATTTTTTCATCTTTATTTCCTTGCATTTTTTTTCTATGTAAGTTTTATTTGAAATACTTAGATACTTTGTTGTAAAGTGCACAAATGACCTGTTAATTAGAATAAGCTTATATTTTTCAACCAACTAGACAAGATTATTCAGATTCGTGCAAATTACTTAACCCTTTCAGACCTGAATTATTGTTAAGGGAGAAAAAAATATTTAAGAGTGGGTAGGGCTTCATCGGGGTTTTAATAAAACAAAAATGTTTTTTTTTTTTACTAGGAAATTGAACATGTGCATTATTATGCTCAACAGATCTCAACGTACACAGACGACTGAAAAGAGAATCTTGTTGCATAGGTTTTTAAAATAAAATTTGCCGTTATATTATGCTTTGTTATTTTATTCGTTATATTATGCTTTGAAATAAGTGATGAAATGTGACAACGGTTTATCCAAAATAAAAATTAAAGAGTTAAAATAATAATGAACGAATGAGAAAAAACAGTTAATTAAAATATTTTTAAATGTCACCAAAGACTGGTAAAGGAGTAGAAAAAGACAAGAAATAAGATATTATCTAGAAACATATTAAATCGTTAAAGAGAAATGTAATATTTTTTTAATATATGTTTGAAGCAAGCAAATGAAGGCGAGAGTATCACAGTAGTCGATGATTAGATCCATTGGAATCCAACGGCATAGACAGTAAAATACGACGTGAAAGACGAACGATGAACTTGAAATGCCAAAAGATAATCTTCGCGTGAGATTATCGTCTATTATCAGCAAGGCGCTGAATATTTTCGCTATGTTACATATGTATTGGTTTATAAAAACCAGATGAAATAGCATGAATACTGAACACACTATACTCGTATTGATATTAAACAGAGAAAAAATAATCTTAAATTTGGTAGCTTATAAACCTACGAATCATCAATATCGTCCTGGGTTTTATTCATATCTAGATATTCGCCTCCATTGAATACCTATACTTATTTATTTCAAAACAAAAACAACACTTGACGTGTTCTTTACATATTCCATATATCGTTTTCTATATTTGGACCATACCATTCACATATGTTTAATAAAGTCTATTTTGACCAATTTAGTTGTTCAAAGCGAATCTAAAATAAGATAAATAATACTCAAACAACATTTGAATCCTACGTATTTTATTTAACTCTCAAGTGTTCAAAATGTACCTTGATATAGCATTATTGACATTTGTTCTGTCATGTTCACACGTAGTGTTGATAAACTCATCGGAATTTTGACTTGACAGGTTTAAAACTAGAATGTCCTTGCGAGAAAAAATCTCTAAAGCTTAGTTAAATATTTATTAATCATTTTTCAATGCGTTCATCGATATCTTTCATTACAATGTTTGATATAGAAATGTTGATGAACGTTTTGACATTGATATACCGACCTACACTTTCAAAGTGTTTTGATTTGGTAAAACAAATTTTAATGACCAAGTTAATTAAATTTAGAGAATACATTGCGTCCTCCATAAATTTCATTTCAGTAATTATAAACTACAGACTAATATCTATTTCGCCATTTCCTTCAAGTACTGTTCAGTATATTTATTACTCTAATTTACTTTTGAGAATATATAAGAAACAAGTATAAACACGTATAACATCAATCAATAATCTTTTTCGAATAGTATGTAAACATTTAAAATTACTTTACCTTATTTTCCGTTCATATATCTAACAAGCTGTTTCATTGTTGATATTTGTTTTAATGTTAAAATTGATGCTGCTGAGATATGATGAAAAAAGGAAAAATGCAAGACGTCTTTTTAACTGTCTTATAATTAAACGTGTACCGTCTTTGTTGAAATATAAGCGTATGTACTAATTTGGCAAAAAAATCCATTTATCTGTACGATTCAATGATGTGATCACATTTATCTATACGATTCAATGATGTGATCACATTTATCTATACGATTCAATGATGTGATACTCTTCATTCTATGAATTTTACAAACTTAAGGCGGGGCACATATTTTCTCCGTGTTATAAAATGTGATTTTGAGAATGTAATAGACAAACAACATAATAAATATTTTGTTGTTTATCTGCAAATATGCAGATTAAAAAGTTCTGGATAAAAACAAGTCCTAGATCTCCTTAGAAATCGAATCCGTCACATGTATTCTAGTTGTACGTTTAACCACTGTATTACTAAACCGCACATTAATATTGTAAAATTATAATGAAAGGAAAACTATTTATTTAAGTTACATAATATTTAACATTTACTTTAAATGGGACAACGAAATAAATGATTTGACAGGACGCATAAAAATAATACACCATAACGCAAACTAAAAAAAAATCCCGTAAGGAGCATACTCGTATACATTACTTGATTGCAACTAGAAACTTGGTAAAATATTAAAAATAATTATAAAAGTACTAAGGTAAAATATATGGGAATACAATTCCTAGTGCTTTAAGTCATAATGGGTTACGAAAGTAAAAAAGTAATTGATTGGAAAAAAAAACAAAAATTTAGTCACTGTGATGAAAATGTTTTATTAGCTTTTCAACCCAGATCAGGTTTTCACCTCCTGATCAGAGCACTTCATTATTTTATTAGCTTCTCATGTGAATTATAATACTGACCATTTCTAACATATAATACAGATTTCGTATAAAAGAAAATCGCATCAGAATTTTTCAAAAGCCTAAGTGACCAAGGTTTTGTACTCGGTTGTATGTTGTTTAAAACTATCTTAGAGATGGCTAGAGATGTTAGAACACCAACATAATATTATGGTCGAACAACTTTTCCAAAGAACATTTATTATTCTATCAATATGTCCAAGACTTGTTTTTGCATTTTCCAAGATTGATCATTTACGAGATCGAATCATAAATATTGTGTCAGAATAATATTCAAAGGAATTAATGGATTTCGAAAGTTATTTAATTTATCTATGGTATACGTATTTAAAATCATAGACTAATCTCATAACAATTTCTAATTGATTTTAACCTATATATTTGTCTTTTTGTTTATCGTGTCGTATTTTTGGTAACCACATCTTAAACATGCATATTTTATTTAAATTAATAGCATTTAATTCATACCAAGTAACCTATTTATTGAAAATAATTGTTTATCGTTTAAAATACATATAATTTAATTTTCAATTATATTTGCCTCATAGTACGGTGTTTTTTCACATCGATAGAAATTCGATTTTTGTGTGATATTTGATTTTTTTATTTTCGAGTTCCAATTAATATGAAGGTTGTCTTTCAGTCCGGGGGTTGTAAGGTTGGATTCTCATTGGTACTAAGATTTATTTAAAAAGGGTCGCAATATGTTTAACACTTGAGGTTTGTTCAACACATTTTGGATTGGTTGAAAAAGATTTCCACACATAAATAAATCCACCAGGTTATGTTTACAGTGAAGGTTTTATGCAATACGCAGACGTAGTAAATTTCTTTATTAAATAGAAATCAGCAAACACTAAAATAAATTGTGAATAAACTTCTAATATATTTCTTCCTGATCATATCGAATTGACGTAGCATTGCGACATCTGGATTCAATGACTTAAATGATAAGTCTTACGATCTTAGATAGGACTACATAAGATAACTTTTTAAAACTAACGTTAAAAAATACCTTTAAAACATCTTTTGTCTTTAATATTAAGGCTTTGCTTAGTTGAAAAATCGTACGCAAGTACTAAGTGAATTAATTTACTATGAAAAGATATCAACGAGTGGTCAATATTAAATATGTTCTAAAGCAACCTTGTGAGTGGGCCTGAATTTACAACGACGGCTTCTAGACAAGGCATTGGTTACCTTGACTTGAAATTATAACTTACCGTTTATTTTTGTTTAGATGACTGCATATTTATTAATTACATGTTTTGTATATAAGTACATTGTAACGCAATTATCGGTTCAATGATATGATATATTCTTTTAGACATTTTTATTAGTAATTAGGGCGTATACCATACACGCACTTATAAATACATTTATACGCAATTATGGATAAGTACACACGCAAAAAAATACGCGTAGTATACCTGGCTTGAAATACATAAGTCAGCAAAATGTCGCTTTTTATCGGCTTGTATGGGATGAAGATAAAATTTTATCATGAAAAATATATTTTACTTGAAAAACTTCTTCCTTCAAACCCTTTAAAATTGGACACTCTAAATTAACTTTTTGCTATGTATTTTATATTCAATCAAACAAACATATACACAAAACAGAGGAATGATCATCCTCCAAGAAAAATCTCGTTTCGTTTTAAAATAACTACCTCATAATTTAGAAAATTATGAGATTTATTGTATTTAAAAAACATATATTTTCAAAATTGGTTAAAAATACAAATTGACCCTTAAATATACACAAACCATCATGCCATTCTACTGTTGGGGTAGATAGATGAGACATAGCGACTGACCTATCTCAACATAAATCCTTCGTTTCTTTTACATTAATACACTTTTTCAAACAACTCTAACGATTTCTCTGACTTTCTACGTTTCTTTCTTTCAAAATATCATCCACTTGATATAACTACTTTTTTTGGTGTTTCTCTGACATGCAGTCCACTGACATTTGCATTATATATTTTTATGTCAGAATTTCTTCGTTTTAACGTCCCACATACCATAATCATTTAAAAATGATATTCTTTATCTTCAGCCTTAAGTTCACATTCATCCCTTATCATTTCATTTTGTATTCTGGCAAACATGGTCAACCTATTTATTTTTTTCAGCATAGACATTTTTACATCATTTATTCGGTTCTATCGTCTTTTTTCTACGTCCATATTTCGCTCTCATAGTTAGATTTGGCACTAAGTTATTGTTGTGGATTATCATCTTAGCAGATTTTGATAGTATTCGTTTTAAGTATATATGTTTAAGAACCCCATTGACTTTGTTTTTTTTATCCCTACACGCCGTTTGATATCTTTCTTAACTCTCACTATCTCAGAAAATACTAAACAAATTGTAAAGTTTCTCAACTTGCTCCAATCTTTCATTGTTTCAAATTCATTATTAAAACATATATTGTTGATTTATGATATGACTAACAAAAAAAAATAAACGAAAAAAAAGTACATTTCAACATGCCAACAGAAACCATTGACTCGTGCTTAGTCTTACCTTGACGACTCAGGCGTGTCTGATACAAACATGGAGGCTGAACTACAACGCTATGCGTTGTTTTTTGAACCATATCCGCGTTCGAAAAAGATCATATGAAAACATGAACCGTTTTATATTTTGCATGGACGATTTTTTTTTCAGTTTCCAGTTATTGTATCAGCTACCATATCAGATTTGTTTAACAATTGGGTGTCCGAGACCCGAGCTCGAGTGCTCTTGAAAATAGTTTTCTCTCTTGTCGACGATAAATAAAATTGTCCTTTGAATTTTAACTAAATTGACAAAAATTGGCCTATATTATAGATAGTAAGGTTTTCACGATTTTTGCGATTGAATATTGATATTCTTATTTTATACATTTTAATTTCACAAATTTTATTTCTTAAAATGTTTTATTTAAATTAGGTTTAATGATATTTTTAAATTCATTGAACGTATTATTGAGTGATAAAATTATCAAGGCAATATGTTTATCAATAATTTACAAAATTCGTGATCAATAATGATTATTAATCTATCATATAGTCCTTTGTGGCCTGGATGTTAAAACACGTTAATTCGACCCGGGGTTTCGGGTTCGATTCCCAATAGTATAAAAAAGGGGTTATGAGTTCGTCTGGTAGCAACATTGTTGCTACCAGACAAACTCGTAACAATAAAATAACTCATAAAATAACTCAGTAAAATATCGTTCGTACCCTAATTGGTAAGACGCTGGTATTCACGCGTTTTATAATTCATTCCTAATGTCAATGAAGAAAAAAAAACAAAATCGTCCCAATCCGACTAAAATGTTCGTCTGTTAACAATACTCTCACGCGCTACACATATTTGGTAGTATTATTGCCTTCCAATTCAATAATATTTTTAATATTTACGAAAGGGAACTATGAGTTGACTAACCTATTCCAGTGATGGGGAACCGGAACAATAACGGTCATACAATAATATTATCCCCCGGCCACGCACTTCAACGTGTCTACTTCATCAATTCGAATATGTCAAGGGATACCATACTACTGAATACATTTTAATACAATATTCATTCACAATTTCAATCAAAATAATTTAAATTAGTTATACAATTTTATGAGTCATAATAATGTTTAGATTTAAAAAAATCTAGTTTTAAAAAATAAAACAGACGACTTAAAAATAATCACCTTTAAACAATAAAGTAGTTCTATGAATTTTGTCAAACTAACAATTTTCTCATAATTTATATTATGTATGGATATAATTATGATGAATACTTTTTACCACAGTGTGACACATATAAAGTGGAAAACACTGTACGCATATTGAAGATTTAACATGAAAAGCTACAATTAATTTGCCTTCATGTTAAAGAAAATTTGATGTATCTGGAACGGAACGCTAATCTTGATCAATTTTTCTCGCATAGTTCTTTTTCAGAAATCATTTTCCATTCCGTGATATTGTATAAATCTAACATTTCATTAAATAAGTTTTATATTCATTAAAAACTTTAAAAAAAAAAACAACAAATTATTGTAGTTATCTTTTTTCGTGTATCACCTGTTGTATATTTATTGTCATGTGACATAAACCTGGTATGTTTATTGTCATGTGACAATCTGTTTCGACCAACCAACAAGATGACGCAGAGGCCGCAAATGAAAATCAGACTAGAACCTTGTTTGGAAAAATAATCGGCTATCAACGGGAATCGATCCTGAACCCCAAAAATGCAAGATAGGTGTCTTACAAACTAAGCCATTGACGGGAAATAAAAATGTATAGAGTTTCACTGGTTTTGATCTGATCGAGTTCGTCTGGAATTTACACTCTAGGTATGTGTGTTTATGCCTCTTTACGTGCAGTAGTATTGTCGTCATGTGCGATGATGAACGTATTTTACCTAAAAGCTCGATTGACGGTCACTACAGGGCTAAGACAGTGGTGTCTCCGAGCCTTTTCTTACGATATGTCCTCATCGCAAATTGAGATATATTGAAAAGTATCATATGAATAAATTAATTGGTTTAGAAACATTTAACTAAAATAAAAAAATAAATACTGCATTATTTATAATAATAATCAAATGATATTTTATAAAGCACCGTTTAGAAGAGCAGACTTTCCTCAAAAACGCTCTGGCTTGACATTCATCATACCAACTATTTTTCATACATAAAAAAACAACAAGGGTAAAAATATGGTGGTTACGGCTATTACATTAGGAACATCCCCGCATTTACAAGGAAAATATATTTGATAAGAAAACCGCTGAAAGCTTACCAAGGGAAAGTGAACTACAAAAAATCTTTGTAGATATGTAATATATATGTAATCGTTACACATTCGGCATCAGGTGGAGTGTAGTATACGTGTATTTGCATTAAAATATAAATCCAAAGTTGTGATTAAATATTATCTATGTGAACGACCACCGCAGCCTAGTTGGTTGGACTCTTGTCTTCAAATCCAGGTTTTGCGGGTTCGAACCCCGTTAGAACTCGGTTTTTAGAAAAAGGGTTTTAGTCTGATTTTCACTTAAAAAGCCATTTAAATATCTTTCTGGTGTTAGTCTTGTTGTACAGTAAACAACGAAAATGTATATCTATACAATAATACTAAACTTTATTTACTTATTAATATATGAAGAGAAATTGAGAGTTTGAAATAACATACACACTTTCTCGTTTCATCAGCGTGCAGTTTAACAAGGTGACTTAATAATATAAATTATTATTGTCACGCTTTTCCTTAACGGTTTTATTAGATTTAAAACGTGTCCATTCACAAGTTACGCGTCAATAAAATATCTTTCATAAAACACATGTGCAGATGTATTTAATTAATTAAAAAAATGTATAATACAAAAAAAAGTCAAATATATTTATAACATACTTTAAAATTGATAAAATAAACCATCAATATTTTTCCTGCACTCATATTTTATCCAATAACATAAGAGGTATCTTTATATGAATAATTTGTTTAATATTTTCTTTGTTGTTTATAGTTAAGGCATTAAAGTTGTGGAGGTTTAAAGACATTGTAATTTATTTTTATCAAACACTGTTTATTCCACTTTTTTGTGTCGGTATAACCCTACCGGTTTCAAGGCTTTCACCTCATCTTCAGGGGAGTCTTCAGTATTCAGTCTTGTTTATGCTGCCCTGAAGATGAGGTGAAAGCCTTGAAACTGGTAGGGTTATACCGTCACAAAAAAGTGGAATAAACAGTGTTTGATAAAAATAAATTACAATATTTTCTTTAAAATAATAAAAATAATTTAGTTCATAGTTGCAATTTTATGACACTAAACACGTAGCTAATATGCATCATTGTATTGATTTGGATTAAATAAGATTTATTATTATTCATTGGTATTGTACCCCTCAGTATATCCGAATTGGTAACCATGTTGATGAGCATGGCCAGGAGACTATATTGTCTTCGATCTTAATAATCGTACTTTCAGATTAAGAACCACTGGAGTAGGAACGTATCTCATAGTTCACCACCGTACTTATTTGACATACGCGGAGAGGAAACAACACTGACAAATCTAGTGCGCACAATTGTGTTACCAGACGAACTTTAAAATTATATAGGGATATTTTTTGTTCTTTTTGGTACATGCGGGAATCAAACCCAAAACCTCCAGATGAAAGACAAACGTCTTACTAACTGGAACACGGAGGTCGTCAATGAAAGAAGTTCTTAAAGAGTGATTATAATTGGATACTAAAACTATCCATTATTCTTTTGATAGCAAAAATGCTCCAGAGGTATATGGTAAATGCTCCAAAGGTATATAGTATATTACTAGATATTAACAACTCTGCGGATTATTTATTATTTCATTGAGTTGTGGCACAGAAAAAATTGTGAATTCGAAATTCGCAGCAACACCTTCCAGTTGAAGGCCACATTTTCCTCATTTATATTTTAAACTTCTACAATTAATATAAAGGTATTTAATGTAAGGAATGTGATTATATACCAAACATTGTCGAAGATAAAATCTAAATTTGGTCTCAAAAAGCGTCAACTAAAGAAATATTTAGAAAACGATACTATTTGTAGTCTTGTGTATTTACATATAATCCAATAACGCTATTAAAAAAAAATCTCCATGTTTAGACTGTCAAAAAAGAAATAGTTTATTTTGGTTTGGTCATATCACAACGATTTTCCCATCTAATATATTGATTTATAATTATAAAAGTAAGACAGGAAAAATATATATATATATATAAACGTTTATAGGTAACTAATACATAATACCGAATAAAACAATATAATATAAAAAGTTAAATCCCTACATAATTTGAAACTAGTAATCTGAAAAAATATTTACAAAAGATTAGTTGTCAAACTAGAATTGTAAAAGTAAATAACAACATATCAATAAATAATTATACAAAAGTCAACATCTAATAATACAAAAGTCAACATCAAAGAATAGAAAAGTCAACATCAAAGAATACAAAAGTCAACATCAAAGAAAACAAAAGTCAAAGAAAATAAAAGAAATACCAAAAAATATAAAGATTACATGAAAATAATTGAAATAGTGTTTAATAAAATGGTAGCACTTACTTATTGAGATGAAATAAAATATGCTGATTCCGATGAGAAATTTTATGCAGCCCATATTGTATTACAATTTAAAAAACTGCCTCTTTAATTGTTCAATGAATTGAGTGTAAACTATTTAGACGTTAATTCGAAAACACAGCAGTCTAATTACACAACTTTCACAAATACTAGACGATTCCTCATTATTCCTGCCAATATCACATCACAAAAATTGTGTTAAAAAATATCTTTAAAACATGAATTACTATAAACAGTTTTTTTTTCTCGTGAGTTTGATAAAATAATTATAAAAATATCTAAGTTTAGAGCTATAATTTATTTGACACCAAATCGAAATAAATTTTCGATGTTTTTCGTTATTTAAAATTTGTTGAACGCAATGCACATCCTCACTCGACGCGGTCAACTTTCGTACTAGTCCATACTGAGTTGCATGCGTTGAATTAAACCGACTCACGAGCGGATATCGTCGATAGCGGCTGTTGTACTGTCGGTTTAGTGAAAGATGAATTCCAACCGAAAATTTTAGAAATAATACTTGAAATTAAAATATTGATACAGAAAGCCAAATTTTTGCTTACTGATTTATTTATTTGTACTGTCATATACTTATGGAAAGTAAAATATGTTTAAATTTATTATTGCCTTATTGAAATTCAAGGTAGGGTGTTTTGCAGTGTTTTGAAAAAAAAACCGTTTGTGATTTCATAACTTTAAAAATTTCATAATAATTAATAATTTTATCTTTTATGTAATAAGTTGAACTTTGGGGGAAAACAATTGCTTTTAGAATACATATTCTTCTTCTCATACTTGGTTTCTCTCTTACAGTCATACGTTGAGGTTTTTTTATCCATGATACCGTCTCCGGAGTAGCTCAATAAATCTCCTCTAGACCCCCTGGGAATCAATATATTTGACTCTCCTCCACGATTTGATCGACAGTCTGGACTATTCCACATGAGTACAACAGGAAATCAATGAAACCCCACTTATGTAAGGCGTGTGGACTGCAACTGTTTTAACACATAAGATGATTTAGGGTAGACTCAAATGCACGTACAAATTCTATATGTTCAAATAAAGAAATATTCACCCATAATTAAAATAGGAAGTAAAAGGGACGTCGTATTGAGGCGTTTATTGGTTAGTAGACATATGATGGATAAAGACGAAGAATCAAAATGTTTGATTATAAAAAAGAGATTTAAGAACGTATTTATGAAAAAATTATCAACATTTTATTTAATACATGGTAGGGTAGATGTGAATCAAAGAACTTTCAAATATTTTTGATAAGGTATATTCAGATGTCTGAATAAAAGGAGAAAAATAAATATTTTTTTAAAATATTAACTTTTTTTAACTTAACGATGTCTCTTGTTATAACTTTGATTAATATAGTCAAGTCAGAGCTCATTTCACATTGGAAGTACAGTGTACACCTTGAAAAATAAAGTAGGTTGTACTGAGGAGAGAAGTAAGCACTGATATCACCTGCACTTAACCGATCGATACCAATAGGCACGCAGAACAAGAAAACGGACGCCAAATATATCACTAGTCGATATATCGATCAATTGTATCACACTTAATAAAATATTAAACTAAATTTTTAATATGAAATATTTTTAATACTTCTAAGAATGTAAACTTTGACTAGAAGTCAGCAAATTTTAAAAGCTACCAAAAAGCAGGATTTTATTTTGAAAACAATAAAAATTGATAGTCTTCGTAGTCTAGTTGAAAAAACGCCTGGCATCCCGCCCGGAGATTGTGGGATCGATCCCCGTTGGTACTCATTTTTTAAGAACAGTGTTTCCGTCTGGTTTTCACTTAATGTATTTTGAACAAGTTTCTGATGGATAAAAAAATTTGTAATTATACAGCAAACTCGTAAGGTTGTGTTGTATATCCACAACGAAATGTTATACAATACAAATGTTTGATTGGTAATAATGCTTTTGTGATTATTGTTATCTTCGTTGATATATAAATTGATAATAAACAAACCCTGTAGATGCAAACTCAAACGTTCCCGAAAGGTTAGAACTTCATTAGTTAACTTTGAACGAAATACAGGTGATACGAAACCCTTAAAGATATTTAGTGTGCATATTTTTTATTGTCTACCATGTGATGGACCAGTGAGGTTACCTAAACTTACGATACGTGAAACTCTAGTTCGCTGTTTATTAACTGGTAATACCAGTATCAATGAATTAACGAGGAAAATATGTAAAACTCACGAAAAGAACTGAGTAAATGCAGTGAAAATGCGTACACTGAGAAAAATATGTAGTGGATCTATGTACGACAGAATAAGAAATGTTATTAAGGATGGATGGAGCTAAAAACTGATGTGTTACGAACGGTGAAAAATAGCACGTTCTAGTGGTTTGGACATGTTGAATGGATGAGTAAAGAAAGACTGAGTAAATAAATGTATAATTCAAGTATAAATAAATGCCTTGGTAAGGAACGACTGAGAAAAGTATGATTGGAACAGGTGAATGAAAATGCAAAAGAAGGAAAATTAGGAATTACGATAAACAGATGGAGCTATTCGAGATATATGGATGTGAAGGAAGTTTATTGTAATAGAAAAAAAATGGCGCTCAGTCCTCTCTGCCTATTTTAATAAGGAAATGGCATGATGGTATACATGTGTGTAACAGTAATAGAATTAATTGATAGATTATTATTATTGTAACAGAATTTTATTGATAGATTATCTCCAAACTGGTAAGACAATCAACTCTGATTATTATTGTAACCTTTTGGACCAGTTAGATGAAAAAAATTGTGAAAAAAGACCCGGTTTGCAGAAGAAAAAAATCATTTTTCATCAAGACAATGCACCTGCACACACAGCTCAAAAAACCATCGCGAAAATCAGTGAATTGGGGTACGAATTGTTGCAGCATCCACCCTATTCGTCAGATTTAGCTCCCTCTGACTTCTGGCTGTTCTCACACCTCAAAAAATTCCTTCGTGGAAAGCATTTTTCATCAAACGAAGAGGTTAAAGCCGTCGTAGAGGAGTATTTTGCAGGCCTTCCAGAAAGTCACTTCCGTGATGGGACAACAAAGTTGGAAGATCGTTGAACCAAGTGTATTGATCTTATGGGAGACTATACTGAGCAATAAAAGTGATTTCCCCCCAAAAAAAATGTATTTTCATTTCCGCTTTCAAAACTTTTTGACTAACCTAGTACAATGATGTAAAGTATATTTATTTATTAAATACTCTATCAACATTCATTTACTTTTAGGTAAATTAATAAATTGAATATCATTAGTGCCATAGAAGCCAAGAATTTAACTACGAGTATGTACGTAACTGAGACGAATCTTCGTTCAAACAAATTAACATTGAGGTGCTTAACTAACTTCTGTAGTAACGGATTTTGTTACCTTAATGGCGTAATTTAATCCAATGGACGTTTTCTCTCATCTAACATAAGAATAATAATTTTCAGCTGCTCGTTTAGTAACAGCTTTATTTATCTCATTCCATGTTTTTATACGAACGAAATTGATATTAATGGTTATCCCATTACGTGTTGAGGAAAAAAGTGACGCTTGGAATTTAATAAAATTATATTAGATATACGTTAGAAAACGCAAACAATTTTACACGTAAAATACAATTTCAATTATTTCAGCTATGTAAGTTTATGAGGAATTTCATAAAAAATAATAAGTAGATATCTACTAAGTGAAATTAGTTTTTTGAAATCCTACACGATTTGAAGCAGTTTGATTTTATAATGTATAAAAAACTTTTTACCATTCGTCTACAAAAATTATCAGCTTTTTTTGTTCAAAACTTTACAGCTTTCTTTTATGTGAAATCGATTTTTTTACAATCCTACGCTATTTTAGTAAAGTGATAACTTTCATATTTTATTTGCTGCAAGACAAGGATTAAAAAATCCCTTTAAATTATTCCGAAAAACGACTTCTGATAACGAAACTTTTCAAGAAGTCGTAAATATATTAAAAGTCGACGAACAAAAATAGAATGTTTAATTATTGATCAATATTTATATTGATCAATATTTATAATTAACTTGTTTTGTTGCAATTTTGACCTTTAAAACACTTTCAAATGTAGCTATTCGTACGTTTGTTTCATTTACGAAATAAAATATTTATTTAATGATATTAATTAACCAATTATTAATAAAATAAACTATAAATAATAACTCGAAATAGAGTTTAGTTAATTAAATCGTTGTTCAATATTATTAACATAGGAATTTAATTGAATATCTTTAGTTTTTGTTACTATATTTTAGACTTTTTGATAATATTTTTGAGTTGTTAAACTTCATTAAGGAATATATATTTTTCAGACTTTTCTTCATTTAGAATCTTATTTTTTGGAGCATTTTCTTTCCTCCTCACCAATGAGACTTTGAGTGTATTTTTAATTTCAAATAATACTAATATTTTCCTTGAATCCCCAGAAACAAAGCGTTCTTAAATGCTTGTTCATTTATTTAAAGAGTTTCTCGTAACAGGCATTATCTCATCTCCGAGATGTGTTGTTACATGCTTGGTTGACGCACATAAGCTTAAATAAAGAGTACACCGATTAAGCTCGTACGATTCCTACGGTGTTGGAGACGTATTATATGGTACTAATATGTATCTCGTGATTCGAAATACTCGTAGGCGTAATTCGACTATCGCAAGACTTTCAACAACAACATACAGAGTAAGGAATTAAACATATTGTATCATGGACATCTTGCCTGACAAAGACAACGAAAGCCTTGAGAAGCTGGTGATCATGGGTACAGATGAAGGAAAACTAGTAAGAGGAAGGTTTCTTATCAGATGAACGAACGAAATACAATATCTACTATAAAGCTGCATTTTTAACATTGACCAGGACCGGGAAGGAGGGAGACAAAGGGTAAACCAAGTTCCAGAAATATCAGAGAACCTCGACGGTTAGCATTAAAGACGCGTTGATGAAGGTTTAGAGAGAATAACCAGAAGGGATTGAATTTATGGCTTCCAAAATCAAATTTAATGTTTACCTGATCACTCAGTGAAGAATTCAGAACGATTTATGGAATTGATGATTTAATGGTGACGTCGGAATTCTAAGGATTATCTATACTGCTTTTAGTTATGGCATCTCAGTAGGTCACCGTCTAGTTTAATTTTAATATTCCGTTCATATTATCGGATAACATATATATCAAACTTGTTTCATTTTTAATTCTTTAACCTATATTGTTTAATGATTGGTTCTCTTACTGAATAACTTTTGAATTCGATACAATGATAATAATACTACTTATTAGAGTGCATTATGCTCTTGTAAGGAACATCAACAAATTATTTCAGCACGAAATTCGTATTTAATTTCCCTAATAGCGTGTTTTACTTCGAGTTAATACACACGTATATATATTATTATAATTAAGTGAAGATGATTGACTTGTATTTTGAAATAATCACGCTGTTGTTTATTTATTTGAATGTGTATTTCCTACAAATTTTATTACAATAAAAGTAATATGAATCAAAAAAGGTAATTTTCAATACAGTTTGAAAAGTTTATGGATTCGCATACAAAAGCGCCAGTTTAGTTTGAGTTATTTTGAATAAGTGTTTTTTGTGTCTAAATAAAAGTTGAATGTGTTATAAGAGTATATTTTTTTAATTAATTTATACATTTTAAGTTAACAATTATATACGCAAAGCAATCTTCTGTCTAACTGGGCGTATGTCTGTCCTAAGGCAGGTCGTAACATAACAAAACAAAAATCCAAGAAACATTTATCAAGTTTAAAAATCACAAAAGGAGCATAACATTGTTTAAAAATCAGTTTGAAAAAATCATAAGTTTGAAAAATCCCACAACAACCACATTATATAAAAAAGAATATTTAAAATTAAAACAATTATTTTTCAAAGGATTATTCACTTATTGGTGTAAATAAACTTGGCACTTATCAATCTGCAAAATAAATTTAAGAAAAACGGAATCGCACAAAAAATATTTCTTCATTGCATGATCTCGATTCACTTTTCGTTTTCACCTTCTTTTGACACTACATACCTGGTCTGAATTCTATCAGCCTCTTTTTAATTGAAGTTTTATATTCACCATATTTGTTAATATCTCTAATGGCCTTTGGTAACATAAAATAACTTAAGAGTTAAGCATATAAAACCTATCTGCTAGAGGGTCATTCGCATGTATGTATTTTTTTCAATTTAAAGTCTCTTCATGTTCTTTCATAAATGCTTGTTTTAACGATGCAGTATTTTCTAAATGCATACATAGAATATTTTTAACGTAAAGTTATTGACAAGACTTAACTGCAGACTGACGGAAGACCAAATCAGTATTCGTTCTTTGTTGATACATCATAGTACATCTCTTTGAAAACTTCTCTTTGTGCTAACGTAATTCTTTTCAACATATTGTACGTTAAAATAATATGTATCCCTCAATTAGTGCGATTTTTAATTAACTGAGATTTATAATTCGGCCTCACATTTTTGTAAATTGTGAAAAATTCTATTTAATGGGGTTGTCCCGAAATTTTAGAGTTGTAAGTTATTGAAGAAATAACTCACATTAGAAGAGAGCTAGGTTTAAATAAAAAAATAACAATTTAAATATTCGTGAATTATTTGAATCTAACACAGAAGAACTCAGCAATAATTGTTGATTATGAATATTATCGCATTTTTGAAGATAGGTACAGTTGTAATGTAGAAGAAAATGAAGTAATCTGCCCTAAAATAATGTATGAGGAAAGAAAGAAAAACGACTTGGTTGTTTTGCCAAAAAAAAAAAACTACCTGATTACTCAAACTTTCCATATATGCATATGTTGCCTTTGAAAATTGTTTTAAATATTTTTTTAATGATTAATATAATTTTTATAACTATGTCATTCATATTATAAAACGATTCCCCTTTTTTCTATTTAATGTTTTTTTTATTAGTGCAGAACGTTTCAAGTGTGCATTAATCGCACTAATCGAGAGATTGCAATGCTAACTACTAACTAATGGCAATAAATCTTGAATCATCGAGTCCATAAATTAATTAATTAAAATCACTTCCCATGATGATTAAAGAGAAAATGGTAGAACATGCGCTGTAAAAAAGTTCAAGTGCTCAAGTGCCATAACCAGGCTTTCTTATCGGTGCCCTACTTTAGAATTTCTCCTTATTTTGTTTCGCATCTTGTTTGGCATGGTCCAAAACTGTTCCAACAGGCCACTTATCGGCCGAACAGATGTATCAATAACCACCTGATGATCGATTGAGATCAAACAGTAAATGCTTTGTGCCTTATACGGGGTCGATACAACAGAACTGTTATTATAACGTCATATAATATGATGAAAAAAATAACAGAAAGATACAGTGTCTTATATTTAGAGTAAGTAAAATATAAAAAAAAACATCAATATTTAAGAAAAAATAAACAGATCTATAACTGTTATTATATTAAAAAAACAACAGTAAAACAGTAGTTTCCAAACTTTATGTTGCTACGCCCTCCTTAAAAAACAATCTTATCGTGGCGCTCCCCCCCCCCCTTTATTTTATAAAATAATACATTTTCAAGGTTTTACTACATACATATATAATATGTTCACTTTTAAATTAATTTGTTAAGTAGATGACGGTAAATGCTTTAAAAATAAGTTATCAAATTTATTGTTGTTATTAAAGTTTATTTAAATGTTTATAATTTTTTATTTATATATGTTATGTTATGAAAATTAAATTTCTGTTAAACTTTCCACGCCTCCTTTTGCATTAGTCCGCGCCTCCCAGTTTGTAAAACATACATACGTGTACTTACATAAGCTGTCTTCCTGTTAAGGTGAACAGATATGAGGGTGCGCCCTTTCCTATCACGAAACACATCTTCCGCTTTATTTATATCCATACACCTTCTCATACAACTTCTCTAATTTTCTACGTTTCCTTCTTTGAAAATAGAATTCGCTTGATCCAACCATACTTTCCTTAGTCTTCCTCCGTCAAGCCTTAAACTTACATTTGCACTTTATATTTGTTTTGTTGGTTTTTCTTCATTCATTCAATTCACACGCCCAAACCATCTCAGATTGCTCTTGTTTATTTACTAACAGAAGTTCACACTTATCTATAATTTGTTCGTTCTGTTATACATTGTCACCACATGTTTTCTTCTTAGTAAATGCATTTCTACAGTATTTATTTGGCTCTTTTTATCCTTTTCCATGTCTACATTTCCCTCCTATCCATCAAAGTTGGTACTAAAATAGTTACGTGGACTATCATCTTAGCAGATTTTGATTCTTTCCGGTTCGAGTTTTATATACGTTTTAATTCTTCGTTGACTTTCTTTCTCATCGCTACACGACGTTTGATGTCCTTCATAGCTCTTCCATCTTTTGAGAAAATACAACCTGAATAGCTGAATTCCTCAGCTTGTTCTAATATTTGATTGCTCGTCCATATATCACAGTTACGTGCGATAGATACAACTTGGCGGATTTATAATAATGCAACAATATATTTTATATAAAAAGGTGTTAATATAGGCTTTAAAGGAATCCAAACTGAAACTTTTCCTAGTAAAAATCTTGCTACTAACAGGAATCGAACCCATAACCCCCGTGTAAGACAGACGTCTTACTAACCAGGTCACGGAAGAAGTAATTGAATAGTATGTTAAAAAGCGATTTATATTTGAATTAGTTGTTACGACAATGAATTATTCAATACTAATTATAAATTTTGCAATTCATACTTGAAAATCTCGTAAATTATTTGATGGCATGCATAAATTTTGCTTCTGAATAGTTTATTCAGGAATTTTAGTAAGCATGAGATCTTAATAAGTTATCTGTTTTGAAATTTACTGTTTTTTGATAGTGCAATATATTATTATTTTAAATAACCATTTATACAGCTTTTGGTAAAATTTCCAATTTATTTAAAAGTATCTCAAGTTATTTCGGACTTACATGTCTTACATCACTGTGGCCTTTGGTAACTTTATGTTATGTTCTAAATAGGATATCTTTTGATAAATCTCAAATTTTTGAGTTTTATTCAGAAAAGCTTAAATATCGAGTGTATAATTATCGTTTGTGGCTTAACAGTTGATTAGTCTCATTTTTATTCAATATAATAACATTTAACAAAAAAAATACCATGTCATTCCACGAAATATTTAAAATATGTTGAGACTGACCCAAATAATTTGACTTTTCTGGTGTCAAAGACTTTTGGATTTCTTTCCCAATTTTTTCCCATTAGATAGATATTTAATAGTCTGCCTTTTAATCTTAAAATGTTTGATTTGTAATATGATCATTTTTAATTTTGTGCAAGTGATTTTTTCGTAATACATCATCTTGAAGGATTCAAGTTGCGATTGAGTCAAGTATTTTCTAGTTATTCAAGATAAATTTAAACTTGCGAAAATGCCTCCTGCATATTATTAACTAAAAACATACATATTAATAAGCTAAAAATATACTTATAGGCCAAATAATGTTGAATCGAACTTTGTAGAACATAAAAACATTATGCTGTGTAGTTTTTATATGTTTTTAGACTAGTTTCTAGCTAGCTGTTCGTAGCTATTCGCATTAGAGTGAATTTTGTCGTCAAGCGTAAAGCTAAAAGTTAGACATATCATCACGTCCCTTCTCTGCTAGAATTAGCAGAGATAATAGTACCCCCAGACTTTCTAACGTCTGGGCAATGTGATTGAAATTTTGGGACAATCTTTTTTTGCATTATATTTGGATCAGTTTCGACTTATTAACGACTTGATAAGATATTTCTTAATCACCGTTTATTTACCAAAACACTTACACGTCACCAAAAATCTACTGTTCTCAAAAGAACTTATACGCCGTAAGCTTTTCTACAGTCCAGAAAAAAACACTATTGTCACCAAGTTACGTAACAAAGTCAAAGTGTCTACAGAACATGTTAAAAACTTATGAAATTGAATGATACACATGATATATTAGAATCCCACGTAATAAACACCTAAAAATGAAGCATGATATTTTTTTATGATTTTTTGTACAAATAGCAGCTTTAACTTAATAATGACTAGATCGGAATCATTGATATTTGCTAGTATGTACTCGTACTTCCGAAAAATTTCGATGTATAATAAAGCAAAAAATATATTCACAAAATTATAAAAAAATAAGTAATTTCAAACTTTTAACCCTTTAATTAATTCCGTGGATTACTAAAAGCCTGGATGTTACAATGTATGACTCTTACTCCGGTAGCTCAGTATAGGTAAAGCAAGGCTCAATAAGATCTCAAGATGTCGTGGGAAGAGGTAGGCATTCGTCAGTGCTTGGGTAGGTATAAATACATAATGAAACACATATTTGCTGTTAATTGGTTATATATTTGATCCTGACGAGCTGATACTCCGTCAGGAAAATCAAATGGGCAGATTACTCTCTGCTACTCCGCTAGCCTTTCGGATGGACAGGCAGTCGAAGCAATTTATTATCAGGGGTAATCCCATAACAGTCCGTTGCGGAAATGTGTCAATTCTCAAAGATTAGATATCGCCAATCTCTAGAATACTCAAATATCACCATAAAATGACAAGCAAAAGAGGATAAATAAGGTTGATCTTACTCCAATACAAGACACAATGTATTATCCCAGATCCGCTTCAAGTGTATGACCAGGTCGACTCGTATATGGCCCTCTGACCTTATACTGTTACTACAGGCGCGTTGATGTGAAGAAATTCCCTCAGTGGTTGGTGACCGTTAATTCGTGACTCGGTCCGGTCTTGAAAACTCCAGAATCTGGCGCGCACTCGATATTGCTGGTACAATCAGTTAACTTTGACCCGCGAATGAGTTGTACGCCTAACTCGAGATCGTCGTTTGGACAACAGTCCAGAATCTGCTCAATCAAAAGACTGAGGTGAAACAAGATCCCCGTTTGTAGATTATCCAGAATTTACCGGACAAATTGTATCAAATAAGAATGAACAATCAAATGTGAGAAAAGCTTGTTCCAGTTCGCGAACAGCGTTAGGACGAAAATGATGTTGACTTGACAACTTCGCGGCGAGAATGCATGTGGGAAGATCGCGGTCCCTTAATTTAAGGGATCTCAGCCAAGCTCCGCCATTTTGGAACTCTATAGAAAGTTCCTCGCGACCGTTAAAAAAAATCATAAATCTTTTCGTCCGGCCGAACGTTATTTTGCCAATGAATAGTCTATTTAAACTTTCACAGCGTAATTAAGTCGAGAATCCTTTTTGTATAACATCCGGTAACCCTAAAGGCGACACTTAAATTGCTTAAGGGACAATAGTTACTTCTTTTGAAATGTATCTCGAGTGAAGTGTTTTTATGTCTTCTTAGCCGTTGATTCAATATTTAACTATGTCCGCAATAAATTAAGCGCGACGTATTTCTTTAGAAAAGCAGAAGAGAAATTTTTGACCCCTTTTTTTTTCTCGCCTAACAATCGCGGTCATAAAAGCGCATTCACCCTCTGAAATATATCTTGCGCAAAGTTTTATTTTTTCTTAGTAACAATAGTTATCTGTGACTGCAATAAATCAGATCGTAAGACGGAACACCAATTACGGATCTTTACAAAGACAAACGTTCTGCATTCTTTTGAAAGAAAGGGAAGAGAAATCTGACACGGAGCCATGTTACAATAGAAGCTCCTCTCCTTTGTTTTGATTCTCCCGGTTCACTATTTTTAATGGTTATTTTTAACTGCAATAAACTAATTGGTCGACCGTACCCAAGTCCTGACACTCCATTTTATGTTACTGAAGAAAAAAAAAATAATAAAAAAAAAATAATTCAAGTACTGATTACGGCCCTGTGTCAATTGGTCATACACCTGCCCGCCGAACAAGGATAAGATACTATGCTAAAGGGCATGACGTTACTGGGTCATGCCGGATACGCTCGTGGACGATTTAATAAGCCCTTGCATTTGCGAAAAGAGTAGGAAACCACGAAAAACTAACTCTCAGGGCTTCCCTATCTAAGAACACCTGGAAACAGTTAAACAGTTTATAGAGCAAGGCACAATACAGGAGAACATCAATTATTGCCTTCCCCTCAACATGGTTACACATAATAAGTCTTATTATTATTTTTACAAAAAAAAGAAACATACAACATTTAGGATAACAAACATAGTCACAAGAGTAATGTTCAAGAACAGATACTATCGCCTTCTCTTCAGCATGGTTACACATAATAATTCTTATTATTTTACAATAGAAAAATGTACAAACATTTAAGATTACAAAGGCAACACACTCACAAGAGTAATGCCCAAAAACAGATCAAGTTACTTAAAAGTAATTATGTTAGTACACAACGGCTTCCCCAGAACCGGATCCGATAGTCTGCACTTTTAGGGGCACTGATTTAGTTTCTTAGCCTAATCACTTTAATTAAGGAAGCAAGGTGAGTTTCCTCCCGCTTGTCTGGTGATCTTTGATATTGCAAGATACAAGTCTGGCGACATATCAATAATGAGACTATATAAGACACATTTAACATACAATTTTTCATTACACGGCCCTGAGACACCACTCATAGGGGCGACATCTGACTATAGGCCTCCTCCAGGTCTAAAAACTGACAAGAAACAGTTACACTTGGTTATACAATACAGCAAATATGTGTTTATAATATCATCACCTCGGGGATCGTCATCCCTTTAGTGCCAATTCTCGTGCTAGCCAGAGTCGTCAGTGCGACGCCCACACACATCACGGACGGTGCCAAAACTCGCATGATCCATAAAATACCATGGTTATCCGGGCACCGACGGTGCCATGAGCGTCCACCTAGACCGGGAGCACATGCCAATTTGGGTTCATGACGCCCATGGTTGGAGTCACACTCAACAACCCCCACTGGATGTATATAAGCCATCCGTAAGCCTCCACTGGATGTATAAAGGCCATCCGTAAGCCTCCATTGGATGTATATAGGCCATCCGTAAGCCTTTCGCTGATTGGTTGGAGCCTACTCCACAACCGTTGTCACCAGTGCGACACCCGCGGACCCAAAGGGCGGAGCCAAGTTGTACATGTTGTCCACGCACAAAACTACGGTCGTCCTTGTCCCAATGGTGCCTACGAGCGCCCACCTATGTCGTCGGTGCGACGGCCGCAGAACCAACGGGCGGAGCCAAGATACGCATGATGTCCCCACACCATGCTACCTACGTCCGGGTACCGATGGCGCCACGGACGCCTGCCCACCTGGACCGGACTGACAATAAAACCTTTGTCACCAGTGTGACGCCTGCGGACCCAAAGGGCGGAGTCCATACACACTACTATGGAGGTCCTTGTACCAATGGTGCCGCGAGCGCCCACCTCTGTCGTCGGTGCGACGGCCGCAGAACCACGGACGCCTGCCCACCTAGACCGGACTGACAATAAAACCTTTGTCACCAGTGTGATGCCTGCAGACCCAAAGGGCGGAGTCCATACACATTACTATGGACGTCCTTGTACCAATGGTCCACGAGCACCCACCTCTGTCGTCGGTGCGACGGCCGCAGAACCAACGGGCGGAGCCAAGATGTGCATGACGTAGTCATACCATACTATGCACCTCCGTGTACCGATGGCGTCACGGACGCCTGCCCACCTAGACCGGACTGACAATACACAATAAAAACATGGAAAAAGAAAAAAAATAAAAATCATTGGCCGAAGCCTCACAAATAAAGGATATTCCATCGAAAGCCCCCCCACCAAAGCACGCACCAAATCCTTTTCATTCATACTTCCCAGCAGCACTTCCCAAACCCCTGTAGCAACCCCACTCATTCTCTATCATGGAGCTGCCTTCCATTCAACCTATACGACCTAGTGCCAGGTGAGCGACCCTTGATAGAACAGGATAAGGAATTGATATGGATGTATCCAATGTGACATCATGAGGAAGTGAGCGTCGACGCTCTATCAAAAGACGCGCATACAAACGCTATGCTATCAGCAAAAATCACCACTCATTGTCCAGCGCATGGTCTATTGAGCGCCACCATATTTTTTTTCTTGGAACATGGAAACCTAATTTGGTAAAACTGAATTACCACAAGTGCCACGGCAGCTCTCGCGTCAATTCACCGTAATGGAGCCTTTATTCCACCTTGGCGATGTCCCTGACGCGAAGTTTACCTGCCACTTTCCCCTTCAGGTCAGACAGTTCATATATTGTGTCGGAAATTTTCATTGTGACCACACACTTGACAAATCGGGGCGCTAATTTGTTGCTGAAATATCGCCCAGCGTTTGACTGGCTAAATACCCTCTCCATACCACCTGTCCAACTAGGTGGTTTATAACCTAGGTGTAAACTACACCAAGCAGCGCTTAGCTTCCAGCCTGCCACAACCTATCTGTACTTTTATCCTAAAGGTTGTTCCCTTTGCCTTATACCATTAGTTATCGCAAAAAGTGCGAACAAAACGTTCTTCCGGCACGGCCCCTCTATTCGAAGAACGATCCATGAGGGGCAGGGTGGAGATTATGCCGATGAGAGGAAAGGTGAACTCATCTTGCTATTCTCACAGTATCATTGAGGCATGAACAAATCCTTCCCTAGGTGTTCGCATCACTCACATTGGTTTACTCTAAACCACATGACGAACACGTAATTAATGAGGTATTAAACCTCTCCTATGCTAGTCTTCTGCGGATGGTAACTAACGCTGCTAACCCTTTATCCGTGATATCATATGATTCTAGTAATCCACTAATTTCCAGCAGAGGGGACTAGCCTCGTCACCCTCAGCTGTACTTATATGATGCGGATCACGGCGGGGATATGTATTCCTCATATACCTTTAACTAATAGTTTTCGATGACGCCACCTCAACGATGAAGTTTAAACAACTTGCCAACTTCATACTACGGCCAGCATCGTGAAAACATGCTCCGCTCCCGATGAAGGAGGTTAAACGAACATATGCTTCAATACTGCATGGTATACTCGCTCGCTTGTATACAGACATGCGCCCTAAGGTCTCTGATTTCCTGCCCGAGCACATTAAAGTTGTCACAACGCGTTATATATGTAGACGTTCTAAAAATCAGGGTGTGTAATACCCTTGCGATAGAAAAACAAATCAAAGTTTTTTTTCGCCCTTTGGTGACATACTTGTACTAATTAATCAGCGATCTAGGTTTCTATTACATCTGCGGTATCATGAAGCTTATGGCTGGCGAGCTTACCGCAAGGCTAGGCGTTGTTTCGAAAACTAAACTGAACTAACTACAATATACGGGTAATACGAGTAAAATTCTAACTTATTTACCATGCCGCTGGTTATGAAACTTCTACAGCATTACTCTCTACTAGGAACCCTCCTGAGTTCGTCGCGGTACGTAAGATGTCCTAGACATTTGTACGCGTCATCGCAAAATTCGGATTTGTATAACCCTGTAGTACGGCTTCCTAATACACGCACAGGCATAAACAATTATAGCCGTACGTCTAGAAGGCAACCTCAAAGGAACACAATACCAAATACAATACATAGGCACACATACAATACAATACTAACAGAAATGAAATTATAAATATAATTAATGCAACAAAAAAAAATACAATTCAGGATAACAAGATATATGCATGGCAGATAATAAGATACGGAAAAACACACAAGAATTATATCTCTCCAGCTTTTACCTGAGATCAATAAAGTCAATAATTAATTATCTCCAAGACTCTCAGTCCTGTTTGCATATCATCAAACCAACATGGTACAGAACCCTGGTCACCCTGATCGGCGAACAATTGTTCCATCATTCGTTGCATCTCAGCAGGAATGTTTTTTAAGCCAAATGGGGTGACCACAAACCGATATTGTCGCCGGCCCTCTACAAAGAATGCCGTCTTACATTTAGACTCTTTGCTTAATGGCATTAGCCAAAACTCATGGCTCAGGTCTAAAGCAGTGAGGTAGCGCGTATCTCGAAGATTATCGAGAATTCGGTTGACGTTCGGTAACCGATAACAGCCCGACTGCGTCACCGAATTCAGTTTGCGAGGTCCAACAAAATTCGAGCAGAATCATCCTTTTTCGGAACAATGGAGGCATTATTGAGCCATGAACTCCTACTCGAATGAGAAAACAATTTCGGCGAAAGCCCGGAACGCTTCAAAAAGGGAATACCGAGCACCAAGCAAGTATCTAAAGAAGGAACTACCTGGAATTCCACCAACACAGTTTGGTGGTCATAATGTAAAGGCAACTGGATCGTACCCAGCACCCGATGTCCCTGACTATCAGCCGTGTAAACGACTCCCTCAGTAGTTCGCATAATAAACCGTAAGTCCTTAAAATTCTTATACAAATTACCACCTATTACGTTAATTGCTGCACCTGAATCTAGCAACGCCCTAAATGGTGAGCCCTGAATTTCACAATGAAGATAGGGTCTCTCATCCCTAGCATTTGAAATTTCTATGGCACTAAGGTTACGGCTATTATTTCCTAATTCTATTGTATTTGACCAACCCCCTAGTTCCGAATTACCTTGACCGGGTTGGTCCCCTATCTGTTTTTTGGAATTAAGAAGCTCGGCGGCGGACGCGAAGTATCCGTCAGCAAAGTAAAAGGTCTAGAAGTCTCGGCACGACTCCTTACGCGATTACTTGGCGACTTATCCGGTTCCTTCTGGATAAGTGGTTTGTGCGGACAGTCGCGGGCAATATGATGCGGAAGATTGCACAAGAAACACCTCAACAAGGTCGGCCCTCTACCGATAACCTTCTGTGAGACGGATGACACACGTGCCCTTACCCTTGGCTGCATCTGCAGCGGCCGGGGTGATACCTCACCACTCCTGTTCATTTGTTCGAAAGAGGCACATACTCTTTCCATCTCTCGTACTGACGAAGGCCGCGTACTGACAAGGACTGAGCTAAACCTAACGTGAAGCCCTCTCTTGAACACCTGTAACAGCTCCACCTCCGTCAAGGCAGAGTCCAGTGTACTGTATACCTCCAAAATTCGGGAGATATAATCGGTGGAAGATTCTTCGTGACCCTGCTTGGATGCCCAAATATCCAGCTTTCTATCTATCATAAAACTCTCCGATTCGAACCTCTCCAAAAAAATGTGCCTTCAATGTAGCCCATCTCATAGGGTTCCTATACGTAATCCTGAAAAAGGTCAGGGCTCTGTCGCGCAAAAATTCAGGTAGGACGGGAGAGAGAGAGTCTACATCGAACCTACGTGCGTGTGCTATTTCCTCGAGCCTAACCAAAAACTGACGTACGCTACCCGAGCCATTAAACGGATCCACTGGCCACGATGAAAAATTGATATTTAATGGAGGTAATTGATTACCTCTAGCGCTATGAGACGGCAACATTTCCAAGTCTCTTGAAGGGCAAGACCCGGTAAATGGCAAGGAAGAGTCCGAACGAGGGGCTGTCGCTCCGGAAACCAGTTCCATAGAAAATTCCGGGGCTCCTCGCAAATTAACATGTGCCTTAGATCTTTGAGGCAATATAACCTCCTCTGTAGGAGAGTGAACGAGGCCCCGATTGTAGTTCCATGCTTGCCGACGCAACCTGGGGAGTTTGTTACCCGGAGTGATTCCCCTCTCCATCAATTCCCCAATCAATCTTTCCTTAGTTGCACTCGTAATATTGTCAATAGGACTCATTGTCGGCTTATCCTCAGCTAGCAGGGGGAGTTCTATCTGAAAGATTGGAAATCCCAAAGACTCTAGGCCACGCTGTTATAACACCGGTCTACTACTAATCTCGTCGACCAGATGTACGACAGCTAATATTCGTCAAACTTAATTAGCGAAACAGCCGGACGGCTCTGAACGAATAATGTTATAGTTGGCAAACTTAGTGCTCTAAATATTCTAATTTTTGTTAATGATTTAAAAATCTTCAAAGCGATCCAAACTCCGGAATACGCCACTCACACTATCCAAACAGAAAGAAAACGTAACGAATTATTCCTTGCAAATGCAACAAGGAACTTCTATCAGCTGCTAATCACCCGGCCAATCACAAGAAACTATGGCGTTCCACTAGCTCTGCCTATCCGATTACCGGCCAATCACAAGAAACTATGGCGTTCCACTAGCTCTGCCTATCCGATTACCGGCCAAATTCGAGATTATACTCCTCGTAAAACTACGCTCAACTCGATTTTTTTTCTAATTTTTAGAAAATAACTACCTACACTCGCACAGCCTTTATCAGCCGCACGTTATTAGTTGGTTACTATATTTTATTTAATTATTAAATAAAATCCTCAACTCGTACACAAAATGACCGCCAAACAAACGGTACTCGAATCAATTTCCGCCCGACCGATTTGACTGAAGTACAAAGCCTATGCTTTGTCGTTTTAACGGTCCTGAATCGCTTTCAATTCTTTACCGAGTTATACGCAGTTCACAAAAATAATATACAAAATTATACACCGTCTACGATACAATAATGCACAAAAATTTCGAATATCAAAAAAGGAAGAAAAGAAAGAAGAAAACATAAAATTCAAATACACAGTATACAATAAAGTAATGCACAAGATATTCAAGTATCAAAAAAAAGGAAAAAAAAGAAAAAAAAAACATAAAATTCAAATACACAGTATACAATACAGAAATGCAAAAAATATTCTAGTACCAAAAGAAGAAAGAAAGGAAAAAAAAAACATAAAAATTCAAATTATACCGTCCAAGCTCGACGAAGCACCTCAAGGCCCCGCGTTGAAGGCGGTCAGTTTCAAACTTTTAACCCTTTAATTAATTCCGTGGATTACTAAAAGCCTGGATGTTACAATGTATGACTCTTACTCCGGTAGCTCAGTATAGGTAAAGCAAGGCTCAATAAGATCTCAAGATGTCGTGGGAAGAGGTAGGCATTCGTCAGTGCTTGGGTAGGTATAAATACATAATGAAACACATATTTGCTGTTAATTGGTTATATATTTGATCCTGACGAGCTGATACTCCGTCAGGAAAATCAAATGGGCAGATTACTCTCTGCTACTCCGCTAGCCTTTCGGATGGACAGGCAGTCGAAGCAATTTATTATCAGGGGTAATCCCACAACAGTCCGTTGCGGAAATGTGTCAATTCTCAAAGATTAGATATCGCCAATCTCTAGAATACTCAAATATCACCATAAAATGACAAGCAAAAGAGGATAAATAAGGTTGATCTTACTCCAATACAAGACACAATGTATTATCCCAGATCCGCTTCAAGTGTATGACCAGGTCGACTCGTATATGGCCCTCTGACCTTATACTGTTACTACAGGCGCGTTGATGTGAAGAAATTCCCTCAGTGGTTGGTGACCGTTAATTCGTGACTCGGTCCGGTCTTGAAAACTCCAGAATCTGGCGCGCACTCGATATTGCTGGTACAATCAGTTAACTTTGACCCGCGAATGAGTTGTACGCCTAACTCGAGATCGTCGTTTGGACAACAGTCCAGAATCTGCTCAATCAAAAGACTGAGGTGAAACAAGATCCCCGTTTGTAGATTATCCAGAATTTACCGGACAAATTGTATCAAATAAGAATGAACAATCGAATGTGAGAAAAGCTTGTTCCAGTTCGCGAACAGCGTTAG
The DNA here is from genome assembly GCA_949825065.1 of Odontocerum albicorne. Lineage (NCBI taxonomy): Eukaryota > Metazoa > Arthropoda > Insecta > Trichoptera > Odontoceridae > Odontocerum > Odontocerum albicorne. The sequence goes on from OX463849.1 coordinate 36,423,645, forward strand.
GACGAAAATGATGTTGACTTGACAACTTCGCGGCGAGAATGCATGTGGGAAGATCGCGGTCCCTTAATTTAAGGGATCTCAGCCAAGCTCCGCCATTTTGGAACTCTATAGAAAGTTCCTCGCGACCGTTAAAAAAAATCATAAATCTTTTCGTCCGGCCGAACGTTATTTTGCCAATGAATAGTCTATTTAAACTTTCACAGCGTAATTAAGTCGAGAATCCTTTTTGTATAACATCCGGTAACCCTAAAGGCGACACTTAAATTGCTTAAGGGACAATAGTTACTTCTTTTGAAATGTATCTCGAGTGAAGTGTTTTTATGTCTTCTTAGCCGTTGATTCAATATTTAACTATGTCCGCAATAAATTAAGCGCGACGTATTTCTTTAGAAAAGCAGAAGAGAAATTTTTGACCCCTTTTTTTTTTCTCGCCTAACAATCGCGGTCATAAAAGCGCATTCACCCTCTGAAATATATCTTGCGCAAAGTTTTATTTTTTCTTAGTAACAATAGTTATCTGTGACTGCAATAAATCAGATCGTAAGACGGAACACCAATTACGGATCTTTACAAAGACAAACGTTCTGCATTCTTTTGAAAGAAAGGGAAGAGAAATCTGACACGGAGCCATGTTACAATAGAAGCTCCTCTCCTTTGTTTTGATTCTCCCGGTTCACTATTTTTAATGGTTATTTTTAACTGCAATAAACTAATTGGTCGACCGTACCCAAGTCCTGACAGTAAAACGCGAATAATTTAATCATTGCTGTTTTTTTGCATGGTTTACCTCAACATTATTGATTTATTTAACCCTTCATTGCTCAGTATGCAGTAAAGCGGATTTTTTTTCAAAACAGGCTTAGTCCAATTACTTTGAAAAATATAAGACATTAAAAAAGAAAAAAAATTACATAGAAAAAAAAATAACAAATTATATAAAATAAAAAATAATGCATATGCATACAAACGAGTATATACACACAAACATATGATACACATATATTCACAGTCACTTAAGTATGTTGATGAGTGCTTTCTAACGCGCTTAATCTAAGAAGAAAATTTACTTTTGCTTTTGGTAATGTGATATGAAATATGTCAATATCCGAAGCAGTCCCGTTCAGAAGAGTGAAGTCCCTTCCAACAGGCATAGCGGCTGGAAGACCCGTTCTTGCGTATGTTATTGAGAACAGTTCTTTCCGGCGCAGTCTAGTGTAATTGTTAGGAACATTTAACGCTAATTTTTGTAGTAATGCTGGACAGCTCACAACTCCTCGAACGAGTTTAACAACGTTTACCAGGAGACGCAGATCTCTTTTTACGCTCAAGGAGTTATACCCGAGCATGCCCAGCAGAAACTGAGTAGGATCAAGCCACGGATAGACATCGAACTCTCTCATATAGAGATATCGTAGATATTTTTTTTGTACTTTCTCCACCATGAGCGAGTTCTGCGCCCCCACCGGGCTCCAAATGCAAGCATTGCTTTCTAGTTCGCTACGGATCAATGAATTAAACAACGTGTTGAGCACCAATTGGTTTTCAAACGATTTAGAGATTCTCATTACAAATCCTAGAGTTTTATAAGCTGAGTTGCACATAACTTCTATGTGAGGACCAAAAGCGAGATTGCTGTGGAACAAGACACCTAGATCTTTAATATTACCTGTGCGGGGTATAGATTCTAGTGTATATCTATGGAATTTCAAGACGTGTGAGCGATGATTTATTGCACAAACACAAAAAAACACAACAAAAAAAAAAATTTTTTTTTTAATTCCGTCGATTTACAATAAGTAATTTCCGAAATAACTTATGGAAAAACTGTATATACTCGTACATAACAGTACGCTATCCCCTTTGCGGGGTAGCTAGATAGAACAGATCTACAAACTTTTCTTCTATCCAAGCGCACAATTTTCGACTCATTCAAATTTATAGGACTCTCCATGTACAAACCTCTTTTATTCATACTTCTCACTTTACCTTCTTTAATAATCTGGTCCATTTGATCCAACCATGTTTTTCTTTGTCTATTCTTCTACGTACACCTTACACTTCTGACTTTAGTACTCGTTGAATTCTCATTTCGTCATTCATTATCTTTATACTCGTATATCGAACCCACCTTAAAATAAGTAATTAAATAAGTGTTAATTTTATACAACCACTACGTGTTTCGCAGACCTCGAGCAGAAATGTATATATTTTCGTTCAAAAGCTTTCACTCGCTCGTTCACCAGGGAAAATGTATGTTTACAAAAAGAAAGATACGAAAATCAAATAGGTTTGACACATAAACTATGAAATTAACGACTGTTTAAAACTTCTAGCTTTAACACGTTCTTAATAAATTGCTTTCATACTAAGTAATTAAATTATCACGCATGTATTTTTAGTATATTTAAGACACTTCAACATCAAGATCAATATTTATTATTGTGTTACACTTTTTTAGTACAATCTTACTGATTTATTATACTCTCAGTCATGCATTTTCTTTTTCATACTCTCTCATTCATGCATTCTCTTCATATATCCAAACCATCTTGAAGCCTCTCTCTTCATTTACTTAAAATATCAATCTTATTCGTATAGTAATTTGTTGATGTCTTCATTCCGCTTTTTCTATACATTGACACTTTTCTAAGTACACGTCTCTCCACAGCATTAACATGATATTTATCCTTCTTTTGCCAAATTCAACTTTCATTTCCATACTTTAAGGTGGGCACTAACGCATTGTTAGGTGTAATAATTTTTGCAACTTTTGATATTGCGTCGAGAACTTTAGTTAAAAAACATATCTTTGTTCGGTAAAAAAAAACCTTTCACCTATTTCCAATTTAACGGTTCTTACAGAATTACGACATGAATTATTCACAAGTATTATTATCATTAAATAATATGAAGAAACAAATCTCTTGCCAAAAAAAAAGCAAGTGTAAACTGAGTTGAAAGGTCAGAAATTATACTAATCTGATCAAATGCTCGCCTAACCTTAGTAATAAGTTATTAACATCATAAAATTATAATATGATTAGTCAAAATTATACCATTTACATGTATGTTTAATTTTGGTTTCATTTCCAGTGGTATTTAATTGGTCTGGTCAATAGACAACTGACGCCAATGTTCTTAATTCGCAACCAGTAACTTAAGCATTGTTTTACTTTTAGGTTATTTTTCAAGACCATGGCCTGTGTCCGCCCCATAATGACATACAGCATAGAGTCCAGAGCCGACACTGTCAGAACCAAAAATCTCCTTCGAACCAGCGAAATGAAGGTACTCACGAGTATCGCTGGAAAAATCCTTCGTGATAGAGTACGTAACACAGAAATCCGAAGGACGTGCGAAGTTGAAGATATTGTCATAAGGGGACGACATAGAAGAAGGTTCTGGAACGAACACGTATCCAGAATGGCGGAACCAAAACCCGTAAGAATGGCCAGGGACAGTATCCCCCAAGCAAACAGACCTCCAGGACGACCTCCCAAAAGATGGAAAGACAGCTGACAGTCGACGTCACAAGAGGCAAACAATGATGCAGAACCATAACAGGCCAACAGGCCTAAAATAAGATGAAGAAGTTATTTTTCAGTCTACCGCTTTTGACTACCCCGATAAGACAATTGATGTATGTAGAAGATTATTCTCAAGGAAACCAAGACAGATTTCAAACAATAGTGATCAGATGATGGTGTTTTATCTCATTTTCTATTTAAAGCTAGAATAATTCGACTGTATCAACATAATCAAAACTTAAATAATTCCTATTGCTCCAAAAACTTTTTTATTTGTATCATTTTGTCAACCACTTGAAGAAAAATTTCAAAACAGAAGTATTGGCTTTACATATCTACATACGAACTTTGTTCTGTAAAATGTAGAAATAGTAAGAAACTGAATGTATTTATGCAAATTTCAATGCATTAGAAAGATTGTCAACTTTCCCATTGATTATTATTTATGGTATCAAATATATTAAAGTTCTTATGTCATCAAGAATTTGAATATTTTTTATAAAGTTATGTACATATGCTTATGTAATTTTATAAATTTTAACACATTTCTTGAATAAAGAACTAGTAAATCTTTGAAGTTACATAAACCTTCATTTTAAGTAGGAAGTAAAAATTACTTTAACAATCTTCTAGGTAAATATTATTGTGTCAATTTTATATGCTTAAGAAATTGAATACGTAAATTTGAATAAAGATTTAACCCAAATGTATAGTAAATTAAATTAAGGTGTCAAAGTTTGAAAATATGTGGAAGAGCATAACTATCACCATCACGACGAAAATGCGTCTAGTTAAGTCATTTGTCTTTGCAATATTTATACTAAAGTCCCGAAGACATGGACTTCAATAGCAAGTGAAATATGTAGAATAAATGCATTTGAAATATGGTACTGGAGAAGGATGGTACGAATTCCATAGATTCTCCATTCTTGAAGAACTAAGAGTCACTGACAGAATGTCAATAATAATAATCTACGACGGGTTTTTTCACTTTTTGGCTAACTTGGAGACTGTTTAGAGAAGTTCGTGGTTACTGAAAGCATGAAAAAATGACGCATACAATGCTTTGAACTGACCAAGTGACCGCAGCTTTTTGAACTACAGAGCGTAGGAATAGGTGGAAAAGAGTCGTCAAGAGTTGAGGCTCCACCAAAAGTTTTATCATAATACCTCACTCTATTGGATCGATTTGTAACAGTTTATTTATTAGATTGAGAAGAAATTGATCTCAAAGTTCTATACTTCTCCGAAGGAACATTACTCAGGCACAGATCCGAAAGATACAACGCAGACATCCTATCAATGAACTTGAATACAAAGAGACTTATTTTAAAATCAATCCGTTTGCGGCTTAAGTAGTAACTATAGACTTAAGAAACGGACTTATATGACAACCATATTGCAGTCTAGCAGCTTTATTGAAAACAAACTGGAGTTTAGAAATTTGCGAATCAGGCAAATCAAAATAAATACAATTACAATAATACAGACACGACAGCAAATTGATTAATGAGAATTTTTATTTCCCTTGTTGGAAGTCATCGATGAACCAATTTTAACTCTCTCAGACTATAGAAGCCCAAAGAAACCGTATTACATCGAAAGATACCTTACTATCAAGAAACACTTAAAGCATTTTAACATAATTCTGGTTGGTAGACAAATGAATGGTTGAATTAAAATAGGCACTAAGTACCAAAAAAAAAAAACAAAAAAACTAAGTATGCAGTTTCATTATATATGACATATAGAACGAAACTGCATACTTAGTTTTATTTGTTTTTTTTTTGGTACTTAGTGCCTATTTTAATTCAACCATTCAAATGTATTAAAGACAATAATCCCACTACACATTCATGTAAACCATCAAGCAGTTTCCCCGCCGTGGTAGGCAGAGGAGAGAGAGTACCAGACTTTCCTTTCGCAACACACATATTTTGCGTCTTCCACATTCATACATCTTCCCATACAACTCCTACGATATATCTTACTATTTGAATTGTTTAAAAAATCATTCCCTTTATCAAACCATACTTTCCTTCGTCTTACTCTATCACGCCTTCGACTCACATTTGTCATGTTAGTCTTTCTTTATTGGTTATTTCTTCATGCCCGAATAATTATTTAACATTTTATTGTAAACACAATCTGGTGGGCTTATTGCCAGGCTGCAATCTCTTACAACCAACCAGACAAAAGTAAATAAAGGAAGTTACATGGTCGGAAAACAAATCAAATGATTCATTTTTTTAAATTTATGAACAATATGCGTAATAAAAGTAAAAATGGGGAATGAAATATGTTATATTACTGACTATAAATAAAAAGTTTTTCCAGTCGTTTTTAAAGCATGCCAAGGGCGGAGCGAGTCTTAAGTCGTTTGTAATTGGTTGCAGAGCCTCACCGCATGGACAGTAAAGAATAATAAAATATTAAGAGCGAAGAACTGGAAATGATAATAAACAACCTCTGAGCGTTGCGCAAGTCATTAATCGGAAAAACGCTGAAAAAAATCGGAGAGATAATGCGGCAGGAGATAAGGATATTATAAAATAGAGATAGTATGTGAATTTGGCATCCATTTCTCAAGTTCGACCTGTTCAGCTCCTTCTGGTATGACGTAATGTGATCGTCCTTTCTCAGGTTAAAAATAAATCTTTGACAAACCATCTAGGAGTGCTTAAAATAAGTGCAAGTTTGCACAGGATATTAGGGAGTTTAATAAAATGGTTGGAAGATGCATGTTAATTAGTTAATAAATATATCAATCCCACATGAGGAAATCACCGAGAATCGAATAATGAACCGGCTTACTGAAAATCCTTTACGCCACTTGTGCAAACAATTTTAATGGTAATTTTAAAGAAACATATCTTAAGTAGCCAGTTAATTTAAAAGCATGACAACTTTAGAAGTGTAGAAGCTGGATTTTGAAATTTAATGAGAAATAAATGATTATTTTAATAAATAAATAACTTTCCTTCATAATAAGTTACGTTCAAGATAAATGTTAATATTTCTAGATAGTAAAACTTGTAATGTAAATAAGAAAGTTTATATCTAAAATAGTACGTAGATCAAGACTTGTATTCAACTTTGTGCATTCAGTGGGCCTATCCCAAAGGTTTTTTTAATTTCAAAAAAGATACCCGTTTTTTATTCAGTGTTTTAACCCTTAAAAACAAATATTATCGAATTTCAAATACACGCAATCGTGACTTAACTTTTTTAATGACTGCTAGTAATATAACAGGCGCCTTTTTTTTAACAGAAAAAAATCATTATTAAAAACTAATGAATTAGATGTATTAAACTTTATTTTATTTATAGTTAAGGCATCAACATTGTGGAGCTTTAAAGACATTGTAATGTGTAGTCTTGTTTGTGCTCCCGTAATGATGAGGTCAAAACCTTGAAACCAGTACCGTTACGTTAAGTGTAATAAACAGTATTTGATGCAACAAATTACAATAATTAAACTTTGTCGCGTTGTTTTTATTGTAAAGTATTATTTTATAGTACACTTGTATAGAGTATAACCTGGTGGGCTTATTACAATGTTATGATCTCTTACAATCAGCCAGAAATATGTTAAAAATACCTTAAGTGAAAAGAGGATTAAAAAAAAAATTCAAGTCACTATGGGGGTCAAATCTGTTGTTATGTATTTCTTTAGGTACAAATCCACTCATTAAACTTTAGAAATTGTATACCACTGTTCAAGTATGTAGTCCATATATGTATTATTTGCAGTCGTTATATGGTTTGAAAAATAATGACAAGAATTTGACAATCCGGTAGAATATAATATTAGATTAATCTTTTTTCAGACATGTTAAAGTTAATTTAAATTAACTGTATCCCATACTAAAAAAGACAATACTTGCGCGAAATATTTGCAGTATAAAGTTTATTTGAAAATATTCGATTGATTTAATACAAATAATTTACTTCCCATAAACAGAAACATATCGCATAAAAGTAAATTTTAGATAAATATGGATCTCATATCTGAGCTTACAAATCTAAATTTCTCTATTCTCAATATAAAATCAACTAATGAATTTCTCCTATGGCTTTTATACTTAACAATATTACGAACAATATGTGTATATTTTAATTATAATCGTTTCATTAGATGCCTAGTTAACATAAATTACGTGAGAGAATAGCGTATTTTATATAAACTCGTCAATTATATGTTTATTATATTTTACAGTGAATCGTGTTATTCAAATAATATTATTTAAGCTAACGATTTCACAAGTTCAAGTTTCGAAATTTGTCAGGGAGGGATGCACCCATTGGTTCAACTAATATCCAACTTGATGCAAAAGTTGTTTTCTTCGCCTACGAGAATTATGCAACTGCTTTCTTGGATATACATAATCGTAAACTCTTTGACTTTATGACTTGAAGCAAAGGTACAGTAAACATATAATTTAAGATGGTTCATTGTTCATAATCGTACATTTTCCCGTGTGCCTTTTAGGGTATGGAAATAAATCAGATATGTCTATCCACGTACATAGTTTTAACCTCGACCACGTTCATGCATTTCATCCTATATGATCTTTTATTTCTTATACTTCTCTCCTTTCCCTTAGTCAAAATACTCGTACTTCTATTTATTTATTGATCTACTTATTCTTGCTGTCCATGAATCATGGTTATTTATTGAAATCTAATTTTATCAATGTCTGCAACTATTTGAATATTCTTTTCTTGATTCTTCCTATATCATCAACCTCTTACTTATAGTTATCAATTTTCATTGAATTATTTGTTTTCTTCACAAGATATTCTAACCACATTCATTCTACTTTTACATATCAAATTTATTTAAAACCTAAGTTTCATCAACATTCATCCATGTCGGTACCGGTATACTATATATTTTTTTTAAAGATTTTGTTTTTTTTAATTGATCTTGTTTTCCGTTGCAGCACGCCCTTACATCAATCAGGTTTGAGAGTTGCCCTCTTTTTTTGTCATAAAACCAATGAGAGAAATTTAAGCAAGAACAAATAAACGAATAATTAGGAGCAGGCCCCTTTAGAGTCATTAAACCAATTTAAAGTGAGTCATCCGGTTTTTTACTAAGAGTGTACGTGAGAGCTTAAACGAGAGAATTTTTTTTGTCAAGAGCGATCATTCGGACTGTTACTTTCAGTTCATACATATTTATTTTGTTCTTATTTATAAGCTCTCAAATGTGGCCGTTTTGTAAAGTAATGTTTCAAAAACTTTTTAAATATATATGGTATGTTTATGTTATACGAGTATTAAATTCAAGTAATGTGCAATTAATATACGAAATTAATATGATATAAACCTCGGTAGCCGAGTTGGTAAGACTTTTGATTTCTACCCGGGGGCTTCGGTTCGAGTCCCGATGGTAAAATTAACCAGTTTGGTAAAAGAGTTCGTCAAGTAACAATACTCGCATACGCCGAGTACGTGTGTGCGAGTATTGTCTCTTCACGTGTGGTAGTGTAACCAACAGGTCCTAGGCAAACCTCGAGTTACGTGCCCAGTGATTCTTAGCCTGAAGGCTGTATTACTTTGGATGAAGACAATATTGTCTACCAGCCACGTTCTTTAACATATCCAAATCACGAATTCGGATTTGTTGAATTGTGCCATACAATATTAAAAAAAAAAATAATAAATCATACATTCCTCGTGGTTGAGTATGAATATGAGCTATCTTGTGGATGAAAGACGCCTCTTATTGAGATATCAAACCCATATTGTAGGGACAATATTGACTTTTGTTAGTGCTTGAACTATGCACATGTTCATTTTTGTATCTTTGTGTCCATCTTTACTTAAGAAACAAACTTTTTAGCTCCACTCTTCGCCCTGCTGTATTTTTTGCGGTTATTGGAATCTATTCACAGATCATTTTGTGGTACTGCGATAGAAACACTAAGTTTATATGTACCCAATAAATATAGCCGTGCAAGGAATCACCCTCTGTTCTACATACCAACTTACAGGACGAATATCATGGCTAAACACTCAGTCACGCGTGGTATAGAGATATTGAACCAACTGAGTGACACTGTGGATATATTCTCGGTACGGTCTAGCAGTATGAGAAGAATCCTGGCTGATATTCTTCCTAACGAATAAGCTAATGCTAGAAGCAGATCCTCTTTGTGTAACAGGAGAAATCCGAGCAAAGTGGATTAAAAAAAAATTAATAATCGAGTAATGAATTGTGGGGACAATATCGACTTGTTTATACTTGAACTATGCACATATTAATTTTTCTTATCTTTGTATTTATCTTTACTTAAAAAAAACAAGCTTTTTAGCTTCGCTTTTGACCCTTTGCCCTGCTGTATTTTTTGCGGTTATTGGAATCAATCCGTAGATCACATTTTGTGGTATTGCGATGATAATCGAGTAATTAATTTCATAAGCGATCTTCATTTCTTCTTACATCGGCACATCTTCAAAATGATTGCTTATTTTGATCAAGTGGCGTAAAAGGATAGTTTTGCTACATCCAAAGTTTTCTGTGAAAGTAGTTGCAACTTGTTGGATAGTATGAACTCCAGGTCTTAAGTTGCTAAATTAATATATTAAGTATACCGCAAGTTATTTTCGCTCTCCCATGACGTCGGATCTTAAGTCCGTCGTCACTACTAATATTTTCATACTTAGGTATGTCGCTACCGGAGTAGGAGTCCTTAGAACGACTTCTCTTTCATAAGTCCGTGGCATCGTGCTCATAAAAAGAAAAGAAAATTTCGATTTTCTAGTGTAGATCGCGGGTGATTTATTTTGTCCCCCATAACAGCGTGGGTCGTGGTGAAATTGAAAAGAACTGAGACATTTGTATTGTATTACATTTTTGTTGTATGCAGTATAATTAGATTTTTTTTAAATCTTCTACCAATCTTTTCCCAACTAAGGTGTTAAACAAACCTTAAGTAAAAAACACTGAAAACTTTTTTAAAAGCTAGGTACCTCGCAACATCTGGTTTAGAAGACAGTTGTTTATCAACAATAATACGGGGGTCACCCACGTCAAATATTTCCAGGTGGTTGAAGGAGTCCCTTTGGGCAGTTCCTTCTTCATCATTAATTTCGTGAAGTCATGCTCTTAAACTATAAATATGATTTCGATTTTCTAGTCTATATCCCACTCGACTTATTTTGTCCTCCATAACAGTGTGGATAGTGGTGGTAGTGAAAGAACTGGATGCATCTATATTCTGTTTTTACCATGAATGCCAAGAGTGACGCTCGGTTTGGTACAATGCCGGCTGCTTACCTTGAAACGGTCCCGTATTGGGTTAATAACTATGTACTTGTATTTAAACACGTATTTTTGTGAGAGTTTTGACGTGAGTACTGGTATAAGTATACGTTACTTATTTTTCATGATTGTTTTTTTTTTACATTTATTTTTAATATAATTGTTTTGAATTGTTTAATTTTAAAGAATTTTTTCTTTTGTAACAGTGTAGCATTCGCTGCTTATATTTTTGAAATATTTGTATAAAGTGCAATGTACCGTGTATAAATAAATTCCTTAACAAAATATGAATGATTTACAAAATCTATTTTAACCATAGTTTACATTGAATTCGGTCTAGAGATGTTTTTGTTTGAATTTCTGATCACTGAGTTCAACTGTGCGAATAGCGTAAAAATGAAAAATGTGAAATTTATTCAACCGTAAAATATTTTGCGAAATACCTATTTCAAACTATGTTATTTGTTCCCAAGTGTTTATTTCTAAATATATCAATTCTAATAACAATTTATACACTACTTAAGAATATTACCTGAATTAAACATGGTTGTATTTAAAATAAACATTTATGCACAGAAAGTGCTGGAGGAGTAACCAAGAACATGGAAAAGAAGTGCGGGAAGACTCTTAGCAAGATGGTCGGGTGACACCAGATAAGTTTACTGGAAGCAATGTGATCATGATTGGAACGTATGGAGGAGAAGGGAGGCTTATATCCAGCACTGGAGTCAACTGGGATGATGATGATGGTGAGGATTGTAATAGAGACCTTAATAAAATAATTTTTTACATGAAAGTTTCTCAATTAAAAACGATATATTCAATAATTTTTTTATTCATATCTGTTGCAAATAAAAAAATATATATATTTTTAGTCGTGATATATACATACTCGTATATACCATAACGCACTTTCCCTGTAGGTAGGCAGAAAACAGAGTGCCAGATTTCCTATCTCGACACACATCCTTCGCATCTTCCACACCCATAACATACACATACTAGGTTAGTCAAAAAGTTTTGAAAGCGGAAATGAAAATACATTTTTTTTGGAGGGAAATCACTTTTATTGCTCAGTATAGTCTCCCATAAGATCAATACACTTGGTCCAACGATCTTCCAACTTTGTTGTCCCATCACGGAAGTGACTTTCTGGAAGGCCTGCAAAATACTCCTCTACGACGGCTATAACCTCTTCGTTTGATGAAATGCTTTCCACGAAGACATTTTTTGAGGTGTGAGAACAGCCAGAAGACATAGGGAGCTAAATCTGGTGAATAAGGTGGATACTGCAACAATTCGTACCCCAATTCACTGATTTTCGCGATGGTTTTATGAGCTGTGTGAGCAGTTGCATTGTCTTGATGAAAAATGATTTTTTTCTTCTGCAAACCGGGTCTTTTTTCATCCAACTGGTCCAAAAGGTCACAATAATAATCAGAATTGATTGTCTTGCCAGTTTGGAGATTATCTATCAATAAAATTCCTTTTGAATCCCAAAAAACTGATGCTAACACCTTCTTGTCCGATTTCTGGACACTAACTCGCTTCGGAGCCAAAGTGCCTGGTTCACACCACTCCTAAGCCTCTTGTATTGATGCAAGATCATGGTGGTAGACCTAAGTCTCTAGTGGGGAATTGGCGCAGAAAATCCTTTTTATCCTTTCGAAATTGCTCCAAATGTTGCTCAGAAAGTCGCATTCGAACGTGTTTTTGTTGCATTGTAACAAATGCGGCACCAATTGTGCACACAATATTTTGAAACCCAAAACTTCAGCCAAAGTATGCCATGTTGTTCCATGTGAGATGCCTATGGTGTCAGCTATCACATCCATAGTCGATCGATGATCTTCCAAAACCATATCCTGTATTTTCGCTATGATTTCTGGTGTTGATGCACTTTTTGGACGTCCTGAGCGTGGATCGTCTTCAACGCTTGTACGGCCACGCTTAAACTCCAAAACCCATCGGTGAACGGTTGGAAATGAAGGAGAAGACTTTTTAAATACTTTCATCATCTTTGCATGGATCTCAATAGCCGATAAACCTTCCAAAACAAAGAATTTAATCACTGCACGATATTCGGATTTTCCATTGTTAAAAAATACACTGACACGTCAACTTCAAATGGCTTGTAAACAAAGAAAAAATTGACAGATCAAAATGAAATTTTGAGTACGTTCTTATGAAAGATGAAATATTAAAATGGCGTATTTTGGTTTTCTACTGCTCCATAGATGTCGCTTTCAAAACTTTTTGACTAACCTATTAGTTTTTGACTAACCTAGTTGTTTTAGCTCCTAGAGTATAGAAAGGTTTGTTTTTATGGCGGTTCACGGGATTCTCATCATCTTAAGACAACACCACATCTGAAACGAATCGATTCTTGCACGTTTTTGTATTTTTATTTCCCATATTTCAGCGCTGTTCAAGAAAATAAGGCCGTATAATTAGTTTAAGAATAAGCTTTTAAATATTCTTTGTTGATAAATATTACTGTATCGGAAGTGTGCGTCACCCTTAATATGTGATTTTTTTGAATATGTAAATTCTTGTGTATTTCTTGGATATGTATATAATTTGATATTTGTTTGGTTTCGTGTAAATATTTATGTTTTCTTGGGTCCGCGCTGCATCGCGACCGCAGCGGAAATGTAGACTTATGGACGGGCGTCGAGACTAAATTGCTGGCCAGTCGGCCTTTGCATTGCGCAAAACTCCTGAAAATTGTGGTATTTCGCGATTGACCGTTCATAAGAAGGGTACCTTTCAAAATAAATTTAACTTATTCTCAGTACACTCTACCTACTGTGTTTTACTTGAGACCTGTTACAGCCTGCCCTAAGAAGGATCTCTTCACCCCACTACCTTCTCTCGATCTACGCCTTTGGAATTGACCTCAATTCTCCGAGCATTGCGCAGCAGTCATTTGCTTATGATACAGTTCTTTGTACCGGTACCGTACAATTACCATTAACAATAATTATGATTTGCACAAAGCATTTTTTATACATTGCGCTAAAAGTTTTGCCTCGAAACGACTATGAAAATAAAATTAAAGTAAAGAGGAACTTCTCGAAAAAAAGGTATTGAGGTTATTTTTTTCTCATATTATTTTCATTTTCATGATTTTTTTCCTTCCAAGGTATTTGCGTTGGCAAAAATACTTTCTCGAAATACTTTATGTAAGTCTTTAGGAGTCACAACACCTAGTTAGATCTACCAAAAATGTAAGAATCTTTTATCTCTGGAAACAAGAAATATTTTAGGATACTGAATAGGATTGTCCAGACTTAAATTATAACATCATAGGGGTATGTAATTTTCCAGGAGTCAAATAGCTAATGTAGTGGGTCTCTGTTGTACTTCGAAAATCAAAGTGAAGTGAGTTTGTAACGAATTTTGATTTGCAAGATCCATAAAACATGTGCACATCAATATTACAACCTCAACTATAACATTGTTGTGTTTATGATTTCACAAACATGTTAGTGTACACATACTAAAAGAATCAATTTGCAGGTATACCCATAATTTTGTCAACGACTTAAAATTCATACTTCCATTTTCGTTTTTTAAGAGCACTCTCAGAGCAAAACTATTTACTTATAAAATCAACGATACTTAAACTTTCCTCTATACCTGATTGGACATGTACAATCGCCATTTAAGTTAAACCTTGATAATAGAATCTTCGGTTTCATCTTTCAAGAATATGTGCCATCAAAATTTGGTAGTACTTCAGCGTTGAGTGGAATGCGTAAAAAACAATTTATGGGAGAATAAAATAAAAGTAAATAAAAAAAGAATGCAGATTGATGATAGACAATACAGTGTTTCAGATGAAAGGAGTATTGAAATTGTCCGGTCATGTAGAAAGAAGAACTGAAGAAAGATTTACATTTTTTTTTTCGTTATGATTGTTTTTGTGCAATATTTTTTAATGTAGTTGTTTAATTTTTTTATTCTATTTTTTAATATTGTGCTTACGTGTATTTATTTATTGTTATTATTTATATTTTTCCAGTTAATTTATGTAAATAATTAAAATTATTTACTTTGTGCAAGTAGAAAAAAAGACATGAGAAATTTTGGGAGACCTAAAAAAAGTAGATATACCAAATAAATCATATTCTGAAAGAGGGAAGGGAGAAAAAAGTTTGTAATAATCATAACGTGTATGTATGTATGGACGTGGCTCAAGCGAAATGTGTGTGAAAGGATAGAATGAAGTGAGAGCTGGAGTAAAATGGAAACATGCGTATTGTAGAAATGTTTTAGATGCCTTAAGCTAACAGAGCATAAAACACCATCAATTCTTACCTTCTATGTAATATCTTGTCGAAATTATTTGGACTGTTCGATCACGATTTTGTCTCGAATTTTTCAGATCTCTTCATTTTTCACGTCGTCTTTTATTGTCATTGCTGTAAGACTCTGAAACCTGCGACCAGCTAATATATTACTCGCATCATGTTGACAATCTCAAAGTAACACATCTCTCAGATGCCATATCTCTGCTATCCACAATTGACGATAGTACGATATACCTACGTGCAAATTTTACACAACAAAATCCAATAAAATTATTTCAAGGTAAAAAGAGGCTATAAAGCACCCTACTTGGTTTATCAAATTATACAAAAATGCATTTAATGTGACTGATATAAATCAATAAAAAGGAAACATAAAAACAATAAAGAAATAGAAAACCGGAAATCGACCAACATTAGATAATACGAGTATACGAACAAATATTTTTTCAAATTTGCGCAATCATATTTTTGTGATTTTTTGCTGTAGAGAAAGTCTATTTTTTTTTCATGTAGAGTATTTTTTCAGTATAAAATTCAATTATAAATTCAAATAAATTTCAAGCAATTCATATGGGCAGCTTTCAAATTTCTGAAAAATATAACGGTGAATACCTTTTTCGGATAGTACGAAAGGACACCCAATTTTATTAAGTAAAACTATTCTCTCATGACGAGAATGAGATAAACCGTAGGTAGTTTTTTTTACCTTTATATCCTTAAGATTTTGCAGACACCGACTTTAATAAAATCTTCCTTGTGCAGCCTCAGCTTTACCCATTATTAACTATGTAAACGTATGTTATCTGGATGCAACAGATATACAACTGAGCAAACTTTAACCAATATGACATATTTGTGTACGTTTTAAATTCAACCTAAGAAAACACGATCATATTATTTAACTTTTTGGTGACATATTTGTCACACTTGGTACATATTTATCAATATTTAATAAATATGTCACGAAAATGTGATGATTTCAAATTTAAATAAAATTAATACAAATTTAGAGCTTTTTTCAGTACTTACGTATTTCTGGCGCGTGTGATATGAGGGATGATGCCCTTGACCGGATAGGATGATCTTTACTTAACTATAAATTTCCCTCGCCTATTGAAATATCCCTCGCACTCGTATTTAATTCTCCACTAATTGAATTTAGATAAATTACATTATAAATTCAATATTCGAAACACAACATAAAATATTTAATTCTATAGTTTTTCATATATTATTCATATATTATTTCTATCCTTCCTTTTCTTATTAGCATTGGAATATCTAATTTATTTATTTATTTTATTTATTTATTTATTTTATTATTACACATGACAAGAAATATACACAATTTGAGAAGAAACAACAGGTAATTTGATTTGGACATATAATTTTAATGGATCTGGGTTTGTTGCCTTTCATTTGTCGTATCCCCAGTAAACTAAAAGGTAAACTCTATTTCTGAAGCAATTTCCAGTGATTGATGGAAAATACCTGAGCCATTTGAGATTTGCAGACGATATCGTTATATTCTCACAAAACCCGAATGATCTTTAGCACCAACTGCAAGAATTGGCAGAGGTCAGCAAAGGAGTTGGTTTTAAAATGAATATTTCAAAAACCAAATATATGATGAACGGCTTTGCTACCCCAAAGCCAATAAACGTAGATGGAAAGCCGCTAGAACTTGTCCAGGAATGTGTGTATCTGGACCAACTTATTTCCTTTTTAGGTGGCATATCGGAGGAAATAGCACGAAGGACAAAACTGGCGTGGAGCTCATTTGGACGTTTGAACAACATCTTCAAAAGTAATCTCCCAATATCCTTGAAGCGAAGGGTCTACAACCAGTGCATTCTTTCAGTACCCAAGAGGCATAAAGAGGCCTAGAAAAAGACCGAAGGTACGCTGGATGGACGAAATCAAGAAGCATGGCAGCATCGCGTGGCATAGGCGAGCAAAGGACCGAACTGTTTGGAGTCAACTTGGGGAGACCTTCATCTAGCAGTGGATCGACCCTGGTTGACAATGATGATGATGATGACATGTTTTTTAAATACAAATATGATCCATATACTTGATCTTTTGATTTATTTAACACAAACACTTAACATCTCTTGAATAATTTAATTATATGTTTGAGATTGTACATTTTAATAAACTAAAATCTAGGATCACTTGTATAATGTTTTATTTCTATGTTAGTGGGACATTCTCCATGGCACTTACAAAGTGCGAAGTTTAAAGATTTTATGGCCACAAATATTTTTTTATGCGCAATGTTTCGGCATCAACAAAAATAGTTTCCAATATTACGTACTGTGCAGTTAAGTGAAAGTGGGCTGCACACTACCCAAAGTACTTAAATATTTTCCTATTCATAGAAAATGTATTATTCGTATGATACCATTTAACAAATCCAAATTAGTGATTCTGACATATTGAAAAATGTGCTATTAATCAAGCCATCGCATCGGTTAAAGCAACACTTGATACACGAAACAAGAAGTTCGTCATCGCACGTGTTGGCAATACTCCCAGCATGTGAAGAGGTAACAACACTTCCGAACGTTTAGTGTGTGTGGATATTGTTGTCAGGTGACCTTCGTGGCCTAGTTGTTAAGAAAGGGGGTTTAATTACCATTATAGCTCAGATAAAAAAAGGAACGGGATCTGGTTTTCCCTTAAGACCTTTTTAACATATTTTTGGTTGATTGGAAGATATTGTCACATGGCAATAATTTCACCAGGTTGAATTATATATAGCGAAAATGTAATGTAACACAACTTTATTTATCAGAGTGGCATCTTTTTTTGGGTAGCATCGGCATTTAACCCTATGCCCCCGGGTGAAAAAAGTATATTACCGACTACGCCAAGAAAGTTGTCACTCACAGAAAGTGTTATCATGTGACAATGCACCAAAAAAGCCAATCTTCTTCAATTCTAAATCGTGGTTTTAATCAAGTGTGTTGTCCATTGTGAACGTTGGCAATTAGAATAATACGACGAATAGAAGTTCCCCGAAACGATACAGTGCACGGAGAGAGATTGTAATGTAAAGCTACCACTATGATAACCTATTGGACGTTCTGGTGTGTTATTACACATCCATTTTTCAGGAGCTTACATTCGCATCTTAACCAAGATTGGTTTGACCATTGATGTCAGACTAACAATGGTGACACATATCAAGTCGTCGATGCAAAGCGTGAGGTAAGCATTTCACAAAACCACAAGCTTAGCGAAGGTAATCTGGGGTTCGCTTTTTCAGACAGGTCGATTATGCTTTTGAGCCGTTTTCTTGGGAATCGTTTGCTATGCGGTGAAGTGCTGGGTTCACAGGAACTGACTTACGGTGATTACGAGGAGCCTACAGGGTGGACAGAGGTAGATATATGAAAATCGACATTTTATCAAAAAATATCTTTTATACGTTTTTATTTCATTTATCAACAATTTCCAATGTCGCCAGACACGTTTTTTTAACTAGGCGCCTTACTGTGAGAATGCCAGAAGAAATCGAACTACAAAAAGAGTCCTTGTAGATCTGCCTCATGAATAATTATTTTTCGTATCTTTCAATATATCCAGTATAGGTTTTCGGACGTATTAAAGAGCATGACCGGGAGACAATATTGTCTTCGACCCCAGTAAGCGAGCCTATATATTTAGAACCTTTGGAGTAGGTACGGAACTTGCGATTCGTCATTAAGTTGTTAGTAACATTACCGCTACTGTTAGACTTATTTAACCAAATTACGAAAAGAACCCGACGCTCTCGGGTGAATGTTAAAGATGTTACCACTAGGCTACAGAGGTCGTCATGTATGTATATAATTATGGTTATAGATAGCACATTGCACAATATTGTAAGTTGTAGATTTTTTGCTGTCACTACATTCTAAAACAATAATATAATCCGCAAGTACATGTCACAACTTGTCCCTTATGGCGAGTTGCAATAGAAAACAAAGTTAGTAGGCAGCTTAAATACATTTATTTGAACAAAGCAATATCAAGATTAAAATTATAGTTCACAACATTCATGTATAGGAGAGAAAGACGGGTATCGAAAATGAATTAAACGAGCCGAGTTAATCCAGTGGAAATGCGTACACTAAGAAGAATATGTGGTGTGTCGATGTTTAACAAAATACTAAATGTAATTATAAAGTATGAATGTGAGCTTAAAACTGATGTGTTAAGAAAGGGTAAGAAAGTGGTATTGAAATGTTCAATGGATATGTAACAAAAGACTGATTTAACAAATTTATAATGCAAAGATAAGAAAAATTCGTGGTAAAAATGACCGATAAAAGTATAATTGGACCAAAGAAACAAAAAATCGAAAGAAGGGAAGGTAAGGAATAAGATAAACAGAAGTTCGACAAGACGTATGGATGTGGAAGAAGCGAAGGTAATATGTCGTAATGGAAAAGTTTGGCACTCTGTATTCTCTGCTAACCCTAACAGCCATATGGCGTAATGATATGTACAGATGTAAATATGTCAAATCTCGTTATATGAACAGTGTTTTCATCGACCACACTCATACGTTTCTAAACACACCTTTTTTGTCATAATTCCCACTATTCCCTAAGTTAAAATTTCTCCAACTATCACTTCACGGTCTTTCCTCGATTTTCCACGCCTCACTCTCCATTCGTTAAAGACATACTCGTATTTATTTTGAAAGTCTTTTTTTAACTCTTTCTCGCAATGTG
The DNA here is from genome assembly GCA_949825065.1 of Odontocerum albicorne. NCBI lineage: Eukaryota > Metazoa > Arthropoda > Insecta > Trichoptera > Odontoceridae > Odontocerum > Odontocerum albicorne. The sequence goes on from OX463849.1 coordinate 36,443,485, forward strand.
ACCAAACCGTCTCAAGATTAATGTCTTAATTCTACTTATAATAACCGTCTTTAATAACGAGTTATATTTTTCCTATCACTGATTATTCCATCATGAACATTTTCAGTGATAAACCCAGGAAGGTACAGCGCTCTGTTCTCCTTGCCTACACCAATAGGAAAATAATGTTATATGTGTGATAATCAAAGTTCAGACGATTTATTGGGCCGTATTGAAAGTAACTTACAAAAAAATACATGAATTTTGTATTTAAAATGCACAATTATTTTAATCGTTTTGTTATTTTATTTTTGCTATTGTTTTTTATTACTAATTCAGTCTGGAGAGAAGTAAAATATAGTTGTATACATTTTTTTTTATTTCACAAAAATACAGGAGCACGATGATATTGAAAGTAACGCACTGGTGTATGAACATAGAAAGTTTAAAAAGTACTGCTTTAAAGTAAACAAATTTTATTACGTAGAGCTGGGTTAGTCGCTCGCCATGTGCCATGGTCTCAGTATTTACCATTATCTTCTTGAAGATTATAAATGTTGGAAAAAGAAACCTTCAATCATTATTAACAATATGAGATAGTGAACTTTTCATAATTAATTCAATCGTATGGTCCCTTCGACAAATACAAATTGGTGATTCAAACATATACGAGTATTATTGAACAGCCCTATTAAAATAATTTTAGCAGAATCGTATGGGTTAACATTACCACTCCGCACATGAAGACGTCACAACACTCGCACACATCTTAAGCGTGTGAGTATTGATACCAGACGAACTCTTTTAAAGGACTGGAAACTTATTTTTTTCAAGTACCATCGGAAATCAAAAACGACATCTCTATGTGGAAGGCAAGCATACTACCAACTCGTACTAAGATCATCGTAAAAAAATATTTTCGTATTAATGGAAAATTAAATAGTATGATTTTTTTCAACATTTATTAGTAGTGTTTGATATCCAAGTTGCAAACCACAAAATGTACTCGAACCTTTCAGGATAATATTTGAAAGGTTGAGTTTTATTTTTTGTTCATAAAAAAGTTCACAACATGTTTAATAGATGTCGTACGGTTTCGTGAATTCGATTTTTACATGCAGGAGTTATATACAAATTGTTTTAATTATATGTAGGATGAGACTAATATACTGTCTAGTAGGAAACTACATATCCAAAATTTATATTAAATAGTGTCCTACATGCATATGTGAGAAGAAAAAAGAAATCTTTGACCAAGTTTTTTTATTGTCTCTAGTATAAATAAATGTCTTTCGCTCGTTTAACATGTTCCTCGTACTCGCAATTAATTCTTCACTAATTTACAATCACGTGCATATTCGAATTTACTGTCCTAAAATCGGTAACATTCTAAATTTGGTAAAACTCTTGAGATGCGAAAAGTGTGACTGAGATATTGATATTTTTGTTCAAAAATATATTCTACTAGTTGCAACCCGTGAAATATTCACGGAAGTAAAACAAAATTCTATATCTATGAAAATATATATTCATAAACATAGAATTTGTTTATATATATCATTTATACATCGCCTTTTTTTACACCGGTTCAAAAATTGTTCGTTAGCTATTTAAAATTCGTTCAGTTATCACGGACCTACCGAAATTCAAATTTCGAATTACTTTCGGAGAGAATCCGAGTATTCCTCTCTCGCTCTCTTGCATTCAAAAATTCAATTCTCGGTTTTGGCCTATTTATACTATGATTTACGACTTTGTTTGAGATCTGCGTCTCTTAGTATACGTTTTCTAAGATGAGATCTGAGTCTCTTAGTATACGCTGTCAAACTCGTTCGAGGAGTTGTAAGCTGTCCAGCATTACTACAAAGATTAGCGTTAAATGTTCCTAACAATTACACTAGACTGCGCCGGCAAGAACTGTTCTCAATAACATACGCAAGAACGGGTCTTCCAGCCGCTATGCCTGTTGGAAGGGCCTTAACTCGTCTTTCATATCACATTACCAAAAGCAAAAGTAAATTATCTTCTTAGATTGAGCGCGTTAGAAAGCACTCATCAACATACTTAAGTGACTGAATATATGTGTATCATATGTTTATGTGTATATACTCGTTTGTATACATATGCATTATTTTTTATTTTATATAATTAAAAAAAAAAAATTCTATGCTGTAAACCTTAATGTTGGCAGATCTTGATACTAATACGCTGTAAACCTTAATGTTGGCAGATCTTGATACTAATACGCTGTAAACCTTAATGTTGGCAGATCTTGATACTAATAATACGCTGTAAACCTTAATGTTGGCAGATCTTGATACTAATACGCTGTAAACCTTAATGTTTGCAGATCTTGATACTAATACGCTGTTAACCTTAATGTTGGCAGATCTTGATACTAATAATACGCTGTAAACCTTAATGTTGGCAGATCTGGATACTAATACGCTGTAAACCTTAATGTTGGCAGATCTTGATACTAATACGCTGTTAACCTTAATGTTGGCACATCTTGATACTAATAATACGCTGTAAACCTTAATGTTGGCAGATCTTGATACTAATACGCTGTAAACCTTAATGTTGGCAGATCTTGATACTAATACGCTGTTAACCTTAATGTTGGCTGATCTTGATACTAATAATACGCTGTAAACCTTAATGTTGGCAGATCTTGATACTAATACGCTGTAAACCTTAATGTTGGCAGATCTTGATACTAATACGCTGTAAACCTTAATGTTGGCAGATCTTGATACTAATAATACGCTGTAAACCTTAATGTTGGCAGATCTTGATACTAATACGCTGTAAACCTTAATGTTGGCAGATCTTGATACTAATACGCTGTAAACCTTAATGTTGGCAGATCTTGATACTAATAATACGCTGTAAACCTTAATGTTGGCAGATACTAATACGCTGTAAACCTTAATGTTGGCAGATCTTGATACTAATACGCTGTTAACCTTAATGTTGGCTGATCTTGATACTAATAATACGCTGTAAACCTTAATGTTGGCAGATCTTGATACTAATACGCTGTAAACCTTAATGTTGGCAGATCTTGATACTAATACGCTGTAAACCTTAATGTTGGCAGATCTTGATACTAATAATACGCTGTAAACCTTAATGTTGGCAGATCTTGATACTAATACGCTGTAAACCTTAATGTTGGCAGATCTTGATACTAATACGCTGTAAACCTTAATGTTGGCAGATCTTGATACTAATAATACGCTGTAAACCTTAATGTTGGCAGATCTTGATACTAATACGCTGTAAACCTTAATGTTGGCAGATCTTGATACTAATACGCTGTAAACCTTAATGTTGGCAGATCTTGATACTAATAATACGCTGTAAACCTTAATGTTGGCAGATCTTGATACTAATACGCTGTAAACCTTAATGTTGGCAGATCTTGATACTAATACGCTGTAAACCTTAATGTTGGCAGATCTTGATACTAATACGCTGTAAACCTTAATGTTGGCAGATCTTGATACTAATACGCTGTAAACCTTAATGTTGGCAGATCTTGATACTAATACGCTGTAAACCTTAATGTTGGCAGATCTTGATACTAATACGCTGTAAACCTTAATGTTGGCAGATCTTGATACTAATACGCTGTAAACCTTAATGTTGGCAGATCTTGATACTAATACGCTGTAAACCTTAATGTTGGCAGATCTTGATACTAATACGCTGTAAACCTTAATGTTGGCAGATCTTGATACTAATACGCTGTAAACCTTAATGTTGGCAGATCTTGATACTAATACGCTGTAAACCTTAATGTTGGCAGATCTTGATACTAATACGCTGTAAACCTTAATGTTGGCATTTCTTGATACTAATACGTTGTAAACCTTAATGTTGGCAGATCTTGATACTAATACGCTGTAAACCTTAATGTTGGCAGATCTTGATACTAATACGCTGTAAACCTTAATGTTGGCAGATACTAATACGCTGTAAACCTTAATGTTGGCAGATCTTGATAGTAATACGCTGTAAACCTTAATGTTGGCAGATCTTGATACTAATACGCTGTAAACCTTAATGTTGGCAGATCTTGATACTAATACGCTGTAAACCTTAATGTTGGCAGATCTTGATACTAATACGCTGTAAACCTTAATGTTGGCAGATCTTGATACTAATACGCTGTAAACCTTAATGTTGGCAGATCTTGATACTAATATGCTGTAAACCTTAATGTTGGCAGATCTTGATACTAATACGCTGTAAACCTTAATGTTGGCAGATCTTGATACTAATACGTTGTAAACCTTAATGTTGGCAGATCTTGATACTAATACGCTGTAAACCTTAATGTTGGCAGATCTTGATACTAATACGCTGTAAACCTTAATGTTGGCAGATCTTGATACTAATACGCTGTAAACCTTAATGTTGGCAGATCTTGATACTAATACGCTGTAAACCTTAATGTTGGCAGATCTTGATACTAATACGCTGTAAACCTTAATGTTGGCAGATCTTGATACTAATACGCTGTAAACCTTAATGTTGGCAGATCTTGATACTAATACGCTGTAAACCTTAATGTTGGCAGATCTTGATACTAATACGCTGTAAACCTTAATGTTGGCAGATCTTGATACTAATACGCTGTAAACCTTAATGTTGGCAGATCTTGATACTAATACGCTGTAAACCTTAATGTTGGCAGATCTTGATACTAATACGCTGTAAACCTTAATGTTGGCAGATCTTGATACTAATACGCTGTAAACCTTAATGTTGGCAGATCTTGATACTAATACGCTGTAAACCTTAATGTTGGCAGATCTTGATACTAATACGCTGTAAACCTTAATGTTGGCAGATCTTGATACTAATACGTTGTAAACCTTAATGTTGGCAGATCTTGATACTAATACGCTGTAAACCTTAATGTTGGCAGATCTTGATACTAATACGCTGTAAACCTTAATGTTGGCAGATCTTGATACTAATACGCTGTAAACCTTAATGTTGGCAGATCTTGATACTAATACGCTGTAAACCTTAATGTTGGCAGATCTTGATACTAATACGCTGTAAACCTTAATGTTGGCAGATCTTGATACTAATACGCTGTAAACCTTAATGTTGGCAGATCTTGATACTAATACGCTGTAAACCTTAATTTTGGCAGATCTTCATACTAATACGCTGTAAACCTTAATGTTGGCAGATCTTGATACTAATACGCTGTAAACCTTAATGTTGGCAGATCTTGATACTAATACGCTGTAAACCTTAATGTTGGCAGATCTTGATACTAATACGCTGTAAACCTTAATGTTGGCAGATTTTCATACTAATACGCTGTAAACCTTAATGTTGGCAGATCTTGATACTAATACGCTGTAAACCTTAATGTTGGCAGATCTTGATATCGTTTGATTTTTAGTATATGTGTTTTAGTAATTCAACAAGATACGAGTTTAATCATTATTTTAAATAATTAGGTTGATGTACTTGATAGTATTTGTTTATTTGCCCCTTTTCCTATTTATTAAAATCTACAGTATTGTGATATTACATCTAAAATACTATATGATCTATTTAGAAGACAGAAGAAAGAGGGATTAAGACATCCAATTACCGCTGTTTCTCTGTGGAATGTCTTCAAGCACAGTATTTAATCCTTAAGCCAATTTAATTAAGACTCTAATTTCCTAAGCGGCTTTCAATTAACAAGCATTTCCTTGGTTTCCGCTTTTGAATTCGATCCTCAAACGTTGCATTGCTTACTCAAAATGGAAATAATGAATTAAAATGCTTAACGTAAATAATGGATTAATGATCAATGTAAAATCATTCGCAGTTTTTCAAGGTTTTAACAAAAAAGCTTTGTCCTTTGTCAATGAAGAAAAAAAACGGCATTAGTCTTCTTTACAAAGCATCTTATTTCAACACTGGTATAACACTTTGTTTGGTTCGTTTAATAAATGGGACTCTGAATCAAGAACAAAAAGAAAATACTGTTGATATTGCAACCGAAAATTTCTGCGTATGAAACGATTCAGTATTATATGGATACCTGAAAATATCTAGTTAAAAAATGTTTTTCGGAGTTGTTGCAATATCGAGTTGGTTATCCTGTAAATCATGGCCAACCTTTCGGAATGGCAACAACCACGAAAAACATTTCAATTAGTGGAAAACCGCCATTTGAATTTACGTTAAATAATCGTTATTATGGAATTAAATTAAACGTTTGTTATGCTGTTCTTACCCAAAATAAGAACATTGTAAGAAGGGAAGACATTTGATCTTACAACATTATTAAGGATTATCAGCTCCTATTTCAATAGTTCAGAATTAACTTAACTTGTAATGCTACACGTTCCGTGTAGGCCCACTCGGCAAAACGTTTTGTTACACAGTGAAGTGGTTTCAACTGATTATTTGTACATTTCTTGCATAACAAGACTGCACAGATTGTAATCAATATGGGCAGTATATGGATTTTCATATGGCTTTGATTACTTACAGGAGGGAAGTGAAAAAAATGTTCTTGCATAACAAAACTCCACATATTGGGTAATTAATATGGACATTGTATGGATTTTCATATGACTGAATACTTACAGGAGTAAAGTGAAGAAATCGTTCTTGCCGAGATGAATTGTATAAATAGGCTTTGTTGTATTGTTCGACTTATACCGTTTTTTTTGCTTGTGCAACACTGATTACATATAATTATTTTTTTGTTGTATTTTAATATTTGTTTAAAATATGTTGTTTGACCGTTAAAATAAAACAAAATAATAAATATTCATTATGAAGTCTTTTTCCTGTTTTTACCTTTTAATATGTTTTTTCCTTACTGGACGACCTCAAATGACTGGTTTAAAAGACGCAAGACTTCAAACAGTCATTCAACCCTCCCATTCTGTTTTTCCACACAATCCCTTGTAACATTTTAATGAGAAGCTGGATGAAATTTTCATATGGTAATGTTGGTTAGAGATACATGTTATGAGTAAAATTAAGAAAGTATTCATGAGATGATTTGGACAGTTTGAGTTTCCAAAACTAACAAAAATGTATATCTGTGATACAAATAGAGAGCGATGAAAAATAAGATCAAGAAAAGGATGTAAAAAAATGTTAATGATCGTGAGTTATAAAATAAAATGTATGATGGGTTGTATGGATCTAGAAAAGACAAAGACTGCGTGAAGATCTGAGATCTCTTTGTAGCCATAAAGAGGCATGACGTATTGTCAGGACTTGGTACTTGTTCTGCTATGATCAAGCATTTAATTTATTATAGTCATAAATAGCTATTAAAATTTCATTCATGGTATGTATCGTGAGGATGATGTGCATTTTTATGTAAACAAATTTTGAGTGGAGCGTGTCAGATTAATATGACTAACGTGTTCCCATCGGTGCAGAGCTATTAAGTATGTATGTTTTATGTAAACAAATTTTGGAATTTATGATTCTGTTATAGTTAATAAATTTAAAGATATCTAATAGAGGCTTGCCCTATAACCACTGACTCAGCTACCGGATTAAAATACATACATTGTTACATCTAGGGTTTTAGTAATGCAATTGAAATAATTAAATAAGGTAGTAATAGAATAGTGAGCCTATGAACTAATATGAAGAAACATCTTTGGAAAAATTGATAAACACAGTTTAAGAATTTAAAATATCTTTTCAGTCGTTTTACTCGCAACATTAAAATCCAGACTGTATTTGAAGTATGGTAATGTACTGCTTTTTAATGGAAATTTCTTTTTGCTCAGAAAAGCGTATCCAGGGTCGGAGTTTCCATCGAACATATAGACATGAGCGATGATGCGCTAAGCGGATCACTGCCGGAAGCTACAGAAATTCTCTTAAAAGTGTAATGCATGGTATGTATATCATCCTATAGAATATTATTTTGTTGGTATAATATTTTGTTGGTATAAAATGGTATGCGAAAAATATCTTGTTAGGTTTTTTTAGTAAATATTGTTAATCACGGAGGAAAAACTGTTACAATATTATTTGATTGAAAGAAGTCTCTATTTTTCGAAAACATAATGTTAACATGACAACTTTAGAGGTTACATAAGTGGAACATTTAGTTCATTCTTATTGGTTTCGGATTCAATTTTCGGTGGAACCAAGAAAAATAGTCCAATTGCTTTTCATATGAAGCCTTTGAATTTATTTCGTTAGTTGCAAGAAACTGCTACGTAACAATAAGTTTTCATGATTTATAACACAATCTAGTTAGCTTACTGCCATGTGGTAATATCTACCGAACAATTAGGAGATTAAAAAGTTGTAAAGTGAAAACCGGACAGGAACTCCATTAAAGTTCACGTTGGTACCTATTTAAAAATGGATAAAGAATATGTGGTATGTCGGCCCATGATAAAATAGAGAAGGTGATTGTTAAGTAAGAATGTGACCTTAAATTTCATGTGATAATTAGGGTTAAAAAGGGTTTGTCGACTTGTTAAGGATATGTTGAATTGATGGGTGGTAAAAGACTACGTAAACAAATTTATAATGCAAACGTGAGTGGAAATTACTTTAGAGTACCAACAAGAAACTTATGGATGGACCAAATATTTATTTATTTATTTAACACTTTTATTGCAAATACAATCTGGTGTCATGTATCTATCACAGCACATGTTAATCTTATCTTCTTATCTCATTCACCCTCAATATATTCAATGTACCACTTATCTAAGAACCTATTTGGCATTATCTGTAACACGGTATAATCACCAAAACCAATGTTATCTTATCCACATTCAAATAAATATTTTAAGTTATATTATACCCTTGTCAAGCCTAACCATGTTCTAAATCCTATAAATATTAGCGCTTTCATATTAGTGTCAATTTAACTTCAATGCATTATATTTAAGTTATCTTCTCGTCTGCCCAAAACCAATAAAGATTAAATATCACTAAATGGGTAAGCTGCGATGAGATAAATCACAGATATCGACTTGACCTTAAAGGGCAAACATAACATGCCCGACGCATTCTTTCTTAATCTATTGAAGGGTCGTGGAATAATTATCTTTGCTTTAAATAGGAGGTCATATCTGAGGCAGCATCATTATTCTTAAAGCCGCTAAGATATTAACATCATCCTTATTATAAAACTGTTAATATTATACTTCAAATGTAATTCAACCTTTATACAAATAAAACTACACGTTGAAATTCTAAAAGTGTTTTCGTTACAAAAGGCCATAACACTGGTGGGCTTATTGCTAGGCGGCAGTCTCTTCCTACCAACTAGACAAAAGTAAATGAAGCAAGTTACGTGGTCGCATCAATCATTCAAATGACTATCCATTGCCACGAAATCCATAAACATATACAGGAGCACATGCCCACGAACCCCACAAAGTCGGACAATCACCCGAACATTATTTTTCATGTTAAGTGAGATATCATCAATCAAAAGGAAAGGAAGGGATGGTGGAGAGGAAAGGAAAAGAAAAATCAGGAATGAAACACGTTATTTTACTGACTAGAAATTAAGAGGTTTTTCAGTCGCTTCTTAAAGCATGCCAAGGACGGAGCGAGTCTTATATTGGTTTGTAACTGATTCCAGAGTCTCACTGCATAGACACTAAAGGACGACGTAAAGAAAGAAGAGCGGCGAACTGGAAAGGCCAATAAACCATCTCTGTTTGAGCGTAGCGCTAATCCATGATTGGAAAGACGCTGAAAATTCTCGGCGAGATAAGAGGAGGCGGCGGGACAGTTAAGGATATTATACAATAGAGACAGTATGTGAATTTGACGTCTACTTCTAACATTCAACCATTTTAATGTCTTCTGGTATGAATTTATATGATCGTACTTACGTAGGTTGAAAATGAATCTTAGACACACATTTTGAAGACGCTGTAATTTGTCCAGCTGTTCTTCTGTAACATCCAAGTAACATACGTCCGTATATTCCAGAATCGGAAAGAGCAGAGATTGTACGAGTAAAATTTTGGTTTTGGTTGGAAGGAATCTTTGCAACAACCAAATAAACACCTTTTTGAAAAAAGGAAAAGTAAGGAGCAAGACAAACAGAAAGAGAGTATTTTTGGGTGTGCAGGAGGTGAACAAAATAAGATTGGATGGGAACTTGATACCCATTATCAATGCATTTGGATACAGGGGAATTACATACATAGCAAAGGAAAATTTTCTAAACCTATGGAAACTAAGAAAATTATTGTAAACCGGAAACATTGTGTATAGCTAATGAAGACTTCTTGGGATTGGACACATTAAAAGAAACGACAAATCCAGCTCATGCAGAGGACAAATGGGAAGATGGCTCCAAAGACGTTCACTAAGGAGGTGGATAACTGGATTAATGCAACGGTACATCTGAATGTTCCTGTTCTTATTCCTGTATTCAGGATAAAGGTATCTGGAGGGGCATCGCTAGGTTGACTTTATTTATTAATGATCCTTTGTGTCACAGGAAGAGATTGATTGGATATAACTCGATCTTAAGATAAAAAAAAACAACATTTTAAATATAAAACTTTATTTTGATGAAAACATTGAAAATTACATTTTATGTAAAATAACTTATCGTAAAGATATATCTTTATAATTTTCTCACAGAGTTTGTTTGAATGGAAAAATACACCATTTTTTTTTCATTTAAAATATACTAATTATAAAGGTTATTCATAGTTATAATTTTATTTCTCGTATAATTAACTTTATTTCAAAATATTCGGATTTTTAAACATGTATACACATTTTTTTTTTATTTCGTTCTTAGCCTATAAATATACATTTTTGCAAGGCAAGCGAGTAAGTGAATATTTGGTTAAAACATTTAAAAAAATTCCTGTAAGATAAAAAAAATTGAATTTTATAAAAAAATCACAAATAATCTTCTTGTTCTTATTGTTAAGACTTTGTTTTCCCATTTTTTTAAACTATTTCCAGTCTGATTTTAGCTTCCGACCTCTTAAAAATATTGCTTGTTGATTGTAAGAGGTTGACACGTGGTAATAAACACGGTTGTACTGTACATATTGAAAGCGTTGTACAATAATACAATCATGTCCGAAGGAAAACTATCAATCGAATATTTTTTTCACTTTGAAATCTCGCTTGCCCAGTGAAAACGCATTTTGACAGTGAATCTTAAACTTTTTTCACACCCATTATAGATTATTTTAAAACTTTTTTTATAATTTTTTGCCATAACAAATATTTAGATATTTTATATTTTTTAATCAAATAGAATGTTTCAATCTATTACTTATCTGAAACAAAAAAAAAATATTTGGAATATATGATTAAAAAATGTTTTAAATATTCTACCTCCAATACCACATCTCGAAAGAGTTTATCTTTGATCTTTTGCTGCCCCTTAACCTTTTTACGGCGATGGCTCGAGTATCTTTCGTGTGTCCCACAGGCGGCGGTGTTTTACCTCAATAAATTTATATTGTATCTACATAAAAATATGACTCACCATTATCCCGAATCTGATTACTGTGGAACTGTGCGCCGATGCATTTTTTAGCTGACACTATACACACGTAATATTATCTAAATCAAAGCTATAAATAAAGTGCGACAATATAAGAAGCAATAATCGAAGAAAACAATAATCCATAAACAATGAAAAAGGCAATTAATTCAATACGCAATACGCGTACTTACAAAAAAAATATCGACGCAAAATACGTCATATTGATCGGGAGCAATCGTCATTAGAAACATGACCTTCAACACACCCGAACGTGTGGCGCTAATATTTAAAATGCTTTAAATTTCGACGGCCTCGAATCGGTCTGTTTAAATCCTTCTTATGGATCAAGTACTTGAAGTTTTGATGATTTTAAAAGAGATGTCACTAGAGGACACGTTTTGTCTTATATTCAGGTTAAAATTTTTAAAGAAGATTTAATTTTGACTGAGATATCAACACGCAAAGTTAGTGGCCACTTAAATGGCCGCTCGCCAGGACGGCACGTATTATGTATGGCCCATTTAAGTGGTCCGTAGCCGTGAAAGAGTTAATGACCAACTTTCTTAGGCATACTGGAATACTAAGCAAAAGTAGATATTCGTTAGGATATTTTGGTCGGTTTGCATAGTCGACAGGTACGACTCATATCTTGATACCCGTCAGACCGGTACGACTCATATTTTGATACCCGTCAGATTTGAGTATGTGCATTTGAACAAAATTTCTATCAAGTGGTTTGTAAAATACACAGAACTTTTAACCTTTTGATAATATAGAGATTTTTTAACAGGAAATTATGATAAAAATAGAAGTACGTTTGAAATAATTTGCTTTTAAGTTTAGTTTCTCCTCATTTGGCTTGTAATAAAAAAATAAATAAATATAGATTTATTGACAGCAACATAGTATGTTCAAAATATATTTTATAAACACTTCTAAAACACATACATTGCAGATAATACATTAAATAAAGAAGCTATCAAAAGGTCTCGGCTCATCTAATAACATCCCCTCGGCCAAGATACACCCTCACCAATATAGGGTGAGCCCAGCCACGGGGACACCAGATGTTTTTCAGCCCACACCCTTGAACACGTAGAACAAGAATATAAAAAAAAAACACAGAAAATAAATAGGTGACAAAAAAAATACATTCAAGAGGGAAGACATTAAAAGGTCCGGGCTCATCCCACAAATATTCCCCCGGCCGAGATACACCCCACCAATGTAGGGTGCCATTAATCATTACCACCTCATTAATGCTATCAACCAGAAATCGACTGTAACAAAAATATATATTATTAATTAAAAACTATTTTATAATTGAATTATGTAAAGTTTAAGACACACTCCCTTAGTTATTATTTAAGAATTTTGTAGTATTTACATTATTTATATAATTCTGATATATACCATAATATAATATAAAGCCAAATCATATAATTTTTAATAAAATACTTTTAAAGCACTGCTGTAAAATAAAATATAACCAACAAAAAATATTTGTTAATTTATAAAACGCGTTTTTTGTTTGCCATTAAATAAATCAACATAAAATGAGGTTTTAACTAAAAAGCATAAAAATGCTATCCCCCAGACCGTTGGCACTGGTAATATTTACTACTCTTGATATTTGGACACATTGTCTTGCAAAACGCATCCTAAATTAAGCAACTTTAAAGGAGAACTTACTTTTTTAAGTAACTAGCATTAAATCAATTTATTTTTTCCAAAAAAATATCGAGAATGATCATCATTACCATCCGTCACGTCTCTATTGGGGTAGGTAGAGAAAACAGAACTCCACCTCATTCAATTTTTCCCTCGTCATTCATATTATCCTGTAATAAAGGCTTTTCACCCTTTTTTCTTACAGAATTTGATTATACTATAAATTAGGTCGTGCCTCATTTAACAGGTCTTCCCAAACCTCGAGAATTATTTTATTATTCATTCTTTCTGCATCTCAATGATCCTTCCTTCTTCTTGAACACTGTATCCACATTATTTCTTGATGTCACTATTCTTTACTCTGCTACACATTGTTTTCTTACATATAATATTACACATTTGAGATACCATTCTCTTAACCTAAGATACATTTTTTTTACATTAGGTATTATAGGTTTTATTCATGGAAATGTAATGCGAATAGAACGTTTACCTTTACTCGATTCAGTTTATTGTAATAATTCATTTTTACATTAGGTAAAGGTTTTATTCATGTTAATGTAATGCGAAAAGAACGTTTACCTTTACTCGATTCAGTTTATTGTAATACTTTTTGTTTACATTAGATATAGGTTTTATTCATGGACATGTAATGCGAATAGAACGTTTACCTTTACTCGATTCAGTTTATTGTAATAATTCATTTTCAAAGGAAATGAAAAAAATATTGTTATATCTTATTTTCACAAAAAATAAGAAACATGTTTGCGCATTGCACGATGACACACTAAGATCAGCGGTTCATAAGCTTTTTCACTGGTAGACCCCTTAGCATGCGGTCAAATTGCAACGGACCTCTAATTAATATAAATTTACTATGTTAATTTTTACTTTGTTAATTGTATTTAAAAAAATAAAACAAACTTAAGACTACATACTTTTTGATTTCATATAACTTCCGACCGCTACTTTCTACCCAAAGTTGGCATCTCGCACGTCACCCCCTAGGCCTGTTGATGCATAGTTCGCTTGTTTTTTGGTAGGCGCCTACTAATAGCCACTTGATGCATGCTTTGTTTTAAAGAGTAGATCACCAGTAGGAAAATACGAGTATATTCATTCGAGCTTGTTTCGTGCATGAAGAATATATTTCTAGAAAATTGTGGTAATTTCTAAAAGAGTTAGTTGACTCCCTGTGATACGTTCGCGGACTCGCGGGGGTCCGCGAACCCTAGTCACGGAATCGCTGAGTTAGATTATTAGAATCTAATCATAATGTTGAGTATAAGTATGATAGGGTAGCTTTATACACCCTCAAGCAGCGATGGAAGTATGCTCAATCAATTTATACTGTTTCTTGTTAGTGATTTTTTTATAGTTAAAACATATTTGAATTATTGGCTAAGCAAAAGATTCTTTCAAATTTAAATTAACCATTTTTATTCAGTGCTTATTTATTAATTTTATGTGACAAATATATATTATATATGTAGTTAAGAATTTAAAAAAATTATACATGATAAGAAATTTTATAAATGCACAATTGATGAAAAAACAACAGGTAATTTAATGTGCACACAAAATTTTAATAAGTTTGGGTTTGTTTCCTTTCATTTGTCGTGTTCCTAGTAAACTAGATTTTTGTCTGTATCTTACCGAGGACATATAATAACATTGAAAAAATAAATTGATATTTCTTTCCGATTTTTAATCAAACGATACCCCTTTGCATACTCTCATCAACTCGACAAAACAGTGACATTCAATTACATATGTAAATATGACGCGAATCAAAACCCTCAAACATACAGAATTTTATGGTTCTAGGTTTGCTGCTTGTGATTTCTGGTGATCCCAGTATGTTAGGTTTTTACTTGTATCTTTCTAAGAACATACGTACATGAAAAAATATGTTGATAATTTTTAATGACTATTATATATAGGCCAAAACCCATACGATGGTTGTCGTCGAAGAAAGAATACGAGAATTTAATTTTGAATACAAGAGAGCGAGAGAGGAATACTTGGATTCTCTCCGAAAGTAATTCGAAATTTGAAACTCGGTGGGTCCGTGATAACTGAACGAATTTCAAATACCTAGCTAACAATTTTTGAACCGGTGTAAAAGGGGACGATGTATAAATGATATTTATATATATAAACAAATTCTATATTTATGAATACATATTTTCATAAATGTAGAATTTGTTTTACTTCCGTGAATATTTCACGGGTTGCAACTAGTAACTATTATTGTTCAATTCCTTCGTCGAAAATTTTCATTAATATTACAATTTAAATAAATTTGTGATAAACAATGATTTCTATAACATTCTTAATGGATTAAAGTACCATCAAGCAGTTTTTAAATAATTGCAATTTAAACGAAATAATCACATGATTTTAGAGAAATCACACATTTTAAGTAATTCATTCTAGATTTGTTTCCATTTCAAGGAAATAAAAAAATATTACATCAAAATGTTTGATACTTTTAATGATATTAAAAATGAGGAACTTTTGAAGACCTCCACAAAGGCTGTCAATGAAACTGATGCGAATGTAGAGAGTGTGGTGAAAAGTTGTTAGACATGTATTGTAATTATAGTCTGGAATTAAAATATGTGTAAGAAATATAAACGCATTGTGCATGGTTCAGCTAAATGTTCTATTATAAAAAAAAAAGGATATTTGTGATTAAGAAATAAAACTACTTTGTTGCAGGCTTTGCCCAGTGAAGAAATTCGCTGATTCCACAAAATTGGAGAATTTTAGCATTGTTATATATTTGCACTTGACAGTTCACATTTTCATGAAAACGAAGTAGATTGATTATATGTTGTGATTAATTTAACTAAAAATGATATCTACAAGATCATTTAATACTTTTAATAACACTTACTTTTGTGGCCCATTAGATAAAATACTTGTCTTCCACCCGAGAGTTTCGTTTTGATTTTCGATGGTTTCCAATAAAATACGGACCCAGTCTGGGTAAAAGAGTTTATGTCGTAACAATATGATAATATTTAGTAATATACTTTTTAAAAGACTTCATATAAAATTAACTGAATCATTTCAGGTTCTTTGGAAACTGCGCGATAATGTTCACGTTGAGGTACGTTGTGCGCTTACGTTCAATTCGCGAACAGGGATCGACCCGGACGTTTGCATTCCTGTCGTGAGTGTGGACGGTCTATTGTCGCTCATGTTACGGGTGAGAATGCTTTCGGCCAAGAGGCATTTGACGCTTCATAACCAATAAGTCATGAAAAAACCTGCAACGTTAGTGAAATATCATCTATTAGATTCTCAAAACCACGGCATATACTTCAAAAGACTTTTTACGATAGAAAATAATGACCACGAAGATATATGATACTAATTATAGAAGAAATTACTATATGAAAGGAAATAAACCAGATTTGAAACAATACAATTTAAAACCTAGGTTTCGATCAATAAATTGCCAATTCTGTAAAGGCATGTTATCGTTGTATTTTTTATAAAAAATATTAATTAACAAATAAAATAAAAAAATAGATAATAATATAACACATTTTGTGTTACATCGAAACTGTAAATATTTATCTTAATATCAAAACATGAAAATATAGGAGTTTCAGCTTCAACAAAAAAGAAATAAAAAAACTCACCCCCTTTTCTTTCACCCATATAAGTTAATTTGTGGTTTTGTTATGTTGATAAATCCCTGAACACCTATCAATGCAAACTGATTGGGGTATAGTTAACACGCCACTTCTATCAGTCTACTTTTCAGGATAATTGTTGCTGAAATAATATTATAATGTAGGATAATTAAATAAAATTTCAGAATACTTCATAACCCCACATAAAATATAATCTTAGTATTAATGAAAATTATTATAAGCATTTTAGTACCAACTTTGATGTATGGGAGTGAAATGTGAACGTGGAAAATACTGAATGCAGCTGAATAAATGCTCAAGCAATGCGTGCACTGAAAAAAAAATACAGGGGGTGATGGTGTATGACATAATATAAAGTGATTAAGGGTGAATGTGAACTAAAGGCTGATGTTTTACGTAGGATGTAGAATAGCACTCTGATATGGTTTAGACATGTAAAACGAATGAATGAAGAAAGACGGGCAAAACAAATATGTTCCTGATAGAAGAAGGGTAATAGAAGAAGACGAAGCAAAGTTTGGTAGAATCAAGTGAATTATATTATAAAAAAACGAAGTGTAAAATCAATGGAGCGTTTTAAGAAGATAAATGGGTGTAGGCCGAAGAGGGGTAAGATGTATGTCGCGATAGGAAAGTGACGCTTTGTCTTCTCTGCCTACTCTTGTGGGAAAACGTGTGACGGTATACATGATTTGAAATAAAATATTATGCACATATCCCATGAACAGTAGAAGACATAAATACGTATAATTACAAAATACTTTTTTAATTTAGTGGACAAACATCAATTTTTCATTTCAAAGTCATTCTCAAAATTAAAAACTTTTCTCAACTGACCGCTCATCCAAATATAATACAATACGAGTACTTTTCAATAAATCTTACCACGATGTATTCATACATATTCAATAAACCTTGTATCAATTTAAAATTTATTTAATTCTTCCACAATATCTTATTTTAAAAGATTTGTCCATACTTCAATTCTTTAACTTTCATAATTTAACCATTTAATTATAGTGTGATTTTAATAGCCACTAGATATGATGTTAAATTTCCTACAACTCATAGACAGCTCCAATTTCATTGCGTCAAAATTGCATGAATTTTAGGATCGTGTCCAGCAGCTAAAACTTTTACGAAAATACTCTACTCAATTCTGACTAACGGAAAGTCCTGCTTTCCTCTTGAAAACTCTCTTTCTTCAAATCTTTTAAGTAATAATGCAACAATCACTTCCATAGTCATTCTTTCGATTGATTTAATGATTTTTCACAGTATCTTTTTTATAAGACCTTCAAACTTTGGTGGCTCCATTTGCTTTGATATCGTAGTCGTGAGTTATCGTTAGTTTTAGTGGAACTTCGATGCATTCTTCAAGAGCCAATGATTCCTTCCTTTGTCTCGCATGATAAGAATCTCTGTTATGCAGATTCATACTTCTGGATCTGATCATTTCAGTCTTAACAGAGTCCACGCTTTGACTTGAGAAATGTCTTTGGGTAAACCTTTCTCTTCTGATTGCAGCAATGTTGACACTCTTCAATCTGTTCTCGTCACCTTTGTATGAGTAAGCGTAGCAAGAATTGTACTTTTCGTACCTTAAAGGACCACAACATGTCTTGGACGTTATGATAGCTTTAAAGCCAGCTCTAAATTTCCTGTTGAAGAATGCGTAAATAATCGGGTTGATGCAGGAGTTGGAAGCTCCAAGCCACTGAGTGACAGGGATCAGGGTAACGATAATGCTATCTGCGTTTTCCATGTCTGCTGAAAGGCTGAACTTAATGATGCAGAACAAGACGTACAGTGGAAGCCAGGATAGAGCGAATGTCACTATAACGACGAGAAGCATCTTGAGAACCTGAAAAAAATAACTATTTTTAACTTTTGCACATAAGATAATAATTTGGTAACGGATTGAATATTTGTCGAGAAGAAAAAATTGTAATAAAAATGATCATACATCTGGAATACAATATGTTGATCATGATAACACTTTGTATTCTTTGGTTTTATAAACAAAAAAATTCACCTTTTAAAAAAAAAAATTAGGGCCAATCGACTTCACACACTTTCGATTTACCATAAATCCAGTTGAACATAAGCGTTGCTCTGCTAAAAAACCCAGATCATTCCACTTGAAGAGAACCTCGGGATAAAAAGTAGCAGCACGTGTCGCGTTGATTAATGTATTAACGGAACGGACATTCACCAATGGAAACGTGCTAATAAATTAATTCAAATCTATTTTACAGTTAATTTGTGAAAAAAAGTTTTATTTAATTTATTAATACGAATATTTCAAAATATGATTTATGTTTAAGCTTAAAGTTTTCAATAAAATATTTAATTAAAAATCTGTTTACCAAACAAGCAATTAATCTTAAGTTTCTAATTACGTCGGGTTAAAAAATAATTAAGAAATGTGTTTTTCCTAAAACGGAAGAAAGAAAAAAATCGTTATGAAACAGTTTTAATTTATGATCGGCAAAAACTTTCTCAATCGGAAAGATAAATGTGATGGAAACCATCTGCTCTGAGTTTTCCAACAAAAATTTAACTATCGATTAAAATATGCAGAATTATTTGTACAGAGCTCCAAAAAAATATTTTTAAATAAAAAATCTGGAAATTAAATTAAAAAATAAACAACAAACATCTCAGTAGAATAAATAAAGCTCATTAATCTAAGTATGGCCTTGCTAATATGTAAAAGAACATGGCTTGAAAAAAGATGTAATCCGAAAGATGAAGAAAGCAGTCTAGAAATTGTTCGTTAACGTATCATAGTTGATACGTCTTTAAGTCTGGGGGTCGGAGGTTTGATTCCCGTTGAAAATCAGTATTTTTTTAATGTTTCCTGTATGGGTTTCGTATAAGGTCTCATTTATATTTTTATGGTTGGCTGAAAGCAATTACCACACGGCAATGAGCCTATCAGGGTGTACAGTATACAACGAAATGACAATACAATCAAATAAAGTCAGACCACAAGAATAACTTTCAAGAAAGTGGAGAGATTATGTAAGGGAAGTTGCTAAAAAAAGATGAGTTAATACGGTTTCAAATATAGGAGAGTTGAGATCTTAGAGGGAGGTCTGTTTCGAGAAATTGAAGTGTTCAAATTGACGTTGGAAATTGATATAATTGTATAAAACGTAATAATGTAGATAAGGAAATAGTTAAAAAGACAGGAAGACATTACAAAGAGCTGGAGAAATAATGAAACCGAAGAAAGTTAAAAATATACGTCTGAAATCATTTGAAGATACAAGTTATGAAAACGCCTAAGAGTGAATAAATGGGAGAAAGTAAACGAAATGATGGCTAAGATTTTGTTGGGATAGTCATAGAGGATTAGAAAGATAAGAATAGCATGGAGGAATATTAAAGGAGATCAGAGAGAGGTTAATTAAAATACCTTGACTTTACTCCTATTGATGATGATCTGTCCACACATTTCCCCCGGCATTCTGCGTAGCGCGACACGCCTCCAGATTTGGAAGTAGCAGCCGGAGATGACGACCAGTGGCAACAGATAGCAGACCGTCAGGTTGGCCAGCACGAAATACAGCTTCTCACTCTCTTGGCTTGGCCAAAGCTCTGTGCAGATCTGAAAAGGTGATACATTTAACAAAGATTCTTTCAAAATATATGTGAAACCTCGTGGAAATAATTGAGTTCACGTAAAAGTAATGGATGATAGAAAACTTTGAAAATAGTATTGAAATGATATCAACAAAAAATGATTTTAGGAAAACAAACATACGAGTTCATATATTTATATAAGGGTAGGCAAAGAGGAGAGAGTGCCAGGTCTTCCTATCTGGCTACACATTCTTAGATACTTCTACATCAACGATTTCTCTGACTTTTAACGTTTTCTTCTTTCAGAATATCATTCACTTGATTCAACCATACTTTCCTTGATCTTCCTCTCACACGCGTTTCATTCGTGTCATATGCCCAAACTATCTCAGCATGATCTTAATCTTATTCAACACATCAAATTTAACACATTATAACCTGGTTTGTGTATTATCACTTTGGATTTTTTTCTAACCAGCTGGAAAAATACTAGAGGTCTTAAGTGAAAACCTGATTAAAACCCATTTTTGTAATAATTGTGTTCCAACAGGAATTAAACCTGTTACTCTATGATCAGAAAATGTATCTCTCATATCTCCTATATATTTCGCATATATATTTTCCACGTTTTTTATTTATCATTATTCGTAATAAGTCAACATTCAGAATAGCGTAAATTACCAGTGGATATTGCGCGACTCAAATAAGCTTACGTTAAAGCGCTTTGTGGTCAAGCCATACAATCAACTAAAATTCAGTCGCGCAAACATTTTGAAATCGTACCACACTTGAGTATCCTATGCCAGTCTGTCACGTTTCGACTTGAATATTTGTACTGCGTCCCCATCGACCAAAAATACTAGCGTAATTTACGACACGCAGGCGAACGTAGTGCGTCAGTATACGCAAGATTCGATGTAAATCGCGACTGAGTAGTAATGAGTTGGCGTAATGATCAAATTTACGCGCTGATCTCGCACAAAATGCAGTTTTGTATGACAACATAATTATAATAAAATGACAATTTACAAAGCGCCATCTAGAAAGCAGATTTTCTTCAAAGGTGCTCTTACTCGGAATTGTAACCTACTTTTATTAGCACATTTAAATATTGCTAAAAAATAGCAACTAGAGTGTAATGATACCTTGGTAAGAAAACCGCAGAAAACTTATCAAGGTTACGTAATTACGTGACTCAATTTGCGCGGAGTAAATTACGCTTGTCTGAACTAAGTTTTAAGTCATTTTCTTATCTTGTAGAAGTAAAAGACACACCATAAAATTAATTTCAGCTGTATCTACTTGAGCAATATACGTTTTTTTATGGAAACCAAATCAATTGATAAATAAGTTCTTCTTTAAGTCATATCACGTAGGGTTGTGTACAGTGACGCGTGTGTTTGATATAAAGTAAATTTACTGTAACACGCGCCACAAAATAATCGTGAAAAAGGGTTAAAGACTTGTTTTACTCCTCAGAGAGGGTGAACTTATGTCACAAAAACCCAACTTTTTCTTGGGACGCTATAGAGATATATCACTGTTCTACATGAACAAGTGTTTTGTTTCACATTGTTTCTTAGTCAAATGTTCGGATTTTAGTGAAATTTTAAGTGTAAATAATTAGTTTAGAGTAGATTTCAATTCTGGAAGTTTTTATAGCTTAATCAAATTTGGCCTAGTTACGGCTACAGCCAAGTTACGTTTGACTTCCAGCTGGAAGTTTCGTACTTGACTGTCGATGCTACCGACAAAAAAAAATTAAATGAGTTCCAGTATGGTATAATTCATATAGTTGCGTGCATTAGAAGCGCAAGGGTGATGTTACCTTTTCACGTAAAATATTTTGTCAACACGTGCCATGACGGGCTGCGAGTACCGAGCTTACTCTTGTAGTTTCGATCATAAATACACGATTAATGGGGCAGTGACAGATTTATTTCTATATTGCAATCTCTTCCAACTAATCAGAAACGTTTGAGATACCTTAAGTGAAAATCAGACATGAACCTATATTAATCTAATTGGGCTCAAACGGGAATCGATCCCGTAATCAGAGTTTAAAAACATTAGTATAAAAATAGTAGAAGCTGGACAATGACGACAGTTTGATCATCAAATTGTGTTATATTTACATATAAGGGAAAATCAATCAACTTTTTTTAGGATTTTATTCAATAATTACTAGATTCGCAATGGTTGAGAATTATTGTCAGGCATATTTTAACTTAAATTGGCCTCATACATTTTCTCTTTAATATTTTGTAATATAAACTTGTGACCTAGTTGGTAAGGCACTTGACTTTCATCCGTGGATTTTGGGTTGGATTTGTATAGGTATCCTGATATTCTAAAAATAGTAATAATTTTATCAGAAAAAAATATATTAAAAGAGTCCCAGTCTGGTAAATGAGTTTGTTTGATTACAATACTCACGCACGCTAGACATGTACAAGGGTTGGTGCTTTTTTTAAGTAGAGGTTAGTATTGCCAACAGGGGCGATGACAAATCGCAAATTTCGTGCCAACTTCAGTGGTTCTTTACCCAATTAATGAGATTAAATACAGTCTTGTCTCCCTGCAAAGCTCTTAAATGTGTCCGAACACGCATTATGGATGTATTGAAGTATAAAATGCGAATGAAAGGAAATAATGAACCAGTTACCTTCAAAGTTATTTGGCACCAGTAGTGTAATAGTAAGGGAGGTTCCAAGATATCTGGCGTTTCGGATTAGATTTCAACCTCGTTTCATTTTCAGATATTATTTTATATTTTATTGAAGTTGTTACACCTGGAACATACCATTGGGACTGCTGGAAAAGTCAGACAGACAGAGGTGTAGTTGACATATAATATTTGTACCCACACCATAGACGCAATAAAGTGTTTTGTACAATAGTTATTAAGATCGTCGTGGTTACCATATCAACTAGCAAGACCCTAGCACCTTCCGCTTGATTGCATAATTGATGGTGTCCTACAGGATGAAGTTCGCGTAAGGAACGAATAAGAGAGAAGGTACACGACTCAAATACTTAGAAGGGTGTAGTGAGGTAGACTACATATATTATGGTCTGAACCAAGAGTCAAGGGTTGGCATATTAATTTTATTTACTCTAGATGAAGTCAAAGATCGTCCAATAAAAGCTGCAGTGGAATAAACCTTCTCGATTAACTTGCAAATAATGTTTCTTTATCATCATAACTTGACTACAGTGTTACCGCATGCACATAAAAATCAACGCATCTAACTTAATCATCATAGTTGATATGGTAAATTAGAAAGATAAGGAGAGGCAGGCCAAAGAAAGAAGGGTTAGATCAATTGTATTGTATTTTGAAATCAATTAATGTAAAACATCAGACCAGTCGTAAGCGTTGTATTAGAAGGTGTATGGATGTAGAAGAGATGAAAAGTATGTGTCATGATAGAAAAGACTGATGCTCTCTCCTCTCTATCTACCTCAACAAGAAAACGGTGTGATAGTTTTAATGTAAATTAAAAAAAATACGTGATAGAAAAATCAAACTACGTGTTAAACTAAATGCCATTTATTTTATAATATTGTAGTATAATTTAATTGTATTATATTACATTTTCGTTATTAACAGTATATCTGAGCAAGTTAATTGCTATGTGAAAATCTTTTCCAGCCAAATAGAACGATGTTTTAAGAGGCTTTTTGTAAATTCGAATGGAACCCTTTAAATAACAATATTAAGTGAAGGAACGGAACGGAACTAGCAACCTCCAGGTTCGAATTTCTACCAACTAGGTCACAGAGTTCATAAAAAAATATCGTCATCTAAGAATTATATACTTTTTTTAAATACTTAAAAAATATAAATAATCTCGCTTCTCAGAGAGATTCTAATTTAAAGGTTATCAAAATAAAAATGATGTAATTATTTGGTATCTATAAAAATGTACTCATTTTAAATAAATGAGTAAGAACTCATTTATTTTTTATAAAAAATACTTGAATAATCGACACAATACGAGGTTATCAATAGTCAGTACAGTAGCACTTTTTAAAATAAACAAAAAAAAATATAGATTTAGAGTAATGTGGAAAGATTGATTATATTCTCGTCTGGTAAATTTTCTTCGGCATAGGAAAAAACTTATTCACTGGCGGTAAATCCTACGCGTGATTTGAATTCATATACTCGGCGGAGGCCAACTCCATTCGCTAAACCAAAGGGGTGACATCATTTATTTTTTTATGAAAATGTTTCCTTAAGAACTTTATTTCAACTGAAGAAATGTTTTTTTTTAATATTCATAATATACTACATCATTTGTACAAGTTTTCTTCTTACGATTATATATACAACTATTTTTTTGTGCACATAAACAAATGAATATAAACAAATACAAAAATAATCTCAACCGCTTCATAATCTCAACAATCATATCAAAAGTATGTTCATTGAACTCCTCATATACTTATTCAATTACTCACATGTCTATTTGGATAGTTCCAAATGTTTACAACTCCTCGTTCTTCCCCTGTCAAGGAACCACCTTTGTACATATTTTATTTCAAAAAATTATTTAATTGTATTCAATCGTCTATGGAAACTCTGGATTCATAAGAAAATATTCGTTTTAAATTCATAAAAAATAACTATTGTTCAATTGAAGAAAAATTTCAGTGATTGATATCTATGTAATAATGAAAAAGAAAAAAATCTCATAAATATATAATTATGTCTCAAAGAATTTACTAACGGAGAAAATTGCTACATTAGAAGAAACCCTGCTTATAAAATTCACTTTTCAAATGACCGTCAAAGTAATCGATACCAGATAAGACCTGTGACAAAATCGTCTCATTTCTTTATTAAACATTTTATATTATTGTTCTTCGTACTAAAACACTTGGCTGAAATATTCACACCGTTACACAAACGTTAGTCTCAATTTATCAATTTCAACCTCATTTTCCATTTGTGATTTTATTTTGATAAAATTTAAACTCGACTTTTCTCTTTTCTTGCTGACAGTTAACATGTGGGTTTACTTTTTATTTTTTCTGCCATTTATTAATTTTCTGTTTTTTTTTTCTTTGTTAACATACTATATACAAGGGCTGAAAACAATAAGCTTATCTCTTTAATGTGTTTTCTGAAGTTTATCTTGAGATATATGTGCGATTTTGGAATGTTTTTATGTATATTATATTGTATATTGTACATAATATGTTGCTATCAATAAATCTATATTTATTTATTAATTTACAATTTATCACTCGCTTTACATTCGAATCAGTCATTCAATCAAAAGGTCCTCACTCTCTTCAAATCAATGAGCCACCTTCATATATTATATTTTTTCAATTTGACGTGACGTAAAAAATCTAATTGGTTACAAAAAAATATAATATTATCAAAAAATGTATGAAGGGTTGTACGCTTCATATACATAAAATCGTAGCTTTATGAAAAAAAATCTATTCATAAAACTATTAAAAAATATATTTGGTGACATAGTTTTGTTTAAATTAAAGTTATTAAATATTTTGGGCGCTAACTGAGATTAACTACTGATTGCGTGCTCAAAGGTTTTTTTTTTATCAAAACTATGCTTAGTTGCTTATTTGATAGAGTATTCAAAGTTAACAAACAGTCCAAAAATTGTATAATAATCAAGAATGGTGTGATATAGTTACTAATTTTGTTAAAATATTTATCTATATTTAAAATTTTGTATTTACGAGTATAACAAATAAAAAATTATCAAAAAACTTGTGTTGACATAAAAAAGAGTCCTTAAACGAAAACCAGAAGGAACCCTTTTAAAAATAAATTAGGTTCTAATGAGAATCGTACATGTAACCTCGAACTGGAAGACAATCGCCTTACCAACAAAGCCCCGGAAGTTGTCAACTTTAATGATCAAAGGGGAAAAAACAGGAACTGATATAGTATTTTTTTGACACCAGTGACACCGTGTAGTACCACCGTTTTTGTGACACCATGAAATACCACCGTTTTTGTGACACCATGTGTTGCCATATGGTGTCACAAAAATATTAAAAATATTCTTCTTTCTCAAATGTATCTAAAAAAGTGTATCGTTGTCTATGTTGCTAAATTACATAAATTTATTTTAATAAATCTTTCTATGAGTGACGGACTCGTGAATAATTCAAGTCTTCCGCATGCAGTGTTGAAATTATTTCGATAGTTACAAGTATTTATATTTTTCTTTATGTTTTGAAGATATTGTGGCGGTCGTCAGGGAATATTGTCGCATACATACGGTCAATGACCGATGAAACGACCTTCGGATTCCTCGATAAATTATAGTAAACAGTCCGAAGGTCACATGCCGGCCATTGACGCCGGCCGAGCGACCGCACCACACGCCAGAGAGAGAGAACGCACCACGGCTATCTCACCAGTTCCGTATTTAGAGGAATACCTACATACGACAATAACCGTTTCTGCATTCACAGAAGCGAGACGTAAGCATATCGCGAGCGCACTCTCGCGCACATTCCAAAAAGATATAAATACCTACGTTACTATAGAAATAATCTCTCTCTTTCCGCATTGCGATTTAACGAGTCTATTTATTTATCAACAACCATCATCATCTCTTCCAATAAGAACCAATCTGCTAAAATATCAAAATATTTTTTTTATATTAGTCAAGTTTCTAACAAAAGCGGGGTATCCTTCCCCAGTATTTTCCACAAGGGTTTTGATCGAGATGAAAAATACGCTCTTGTCTTTAGATGGTATTGTCTTGAACTTCTATTTTCCAACAAATCTGTTTGCATGTAAGAAAAAAATGTACAGATAATACAAAGCAAGTCAAATTTGAGGATTTTCTACAAGTAACATGCCTTCATCGGCAGATGGGGTCGTATTGTATTGTATACAAATGTGTTTCTTATCAGAGGCGGATTAAAGTTCAAAACGAATTCT